>CM059434.1:41312054-41897054 GCA_030390025.1 Squalus acanthias
TGATGATATTCCAGTGCTTTGCTTGTCCCAACCGAGTCCATAATTATTACAAATTTTAGGTCGGCACCAGATATTCTCTTGAGTTCAGGATCGCCAAACACTCACCTAAGCAGACCCCACGTCTCCTGCAATCAGTAGTTTACCTTTACGGCCTAGTATTAAGCATTAAATTAGTATGACCTGAGGACCATAAAAATGAGACCACTTGTGTGTACTGGATACCATCTTGCATGCACTGCATGTGCATTTCTTGAGACAAGACTGATTGTAACCACAGAAACTGGTTTATTTTGCATAAAGTACAAGACAGAACAGAATACCATTTTCAGTGAAATTCAACCTATTTCATAACTTTCTCCATAACATAAAAAAAAATAATAAAGTGCGCCACTCTACCCCTGTTAATGGGCTCAATTCACTTTACAGAAGAGCAATCCATGAAATGAGCTAGCATTAGGATTAAGACAAGAGTTATCTTCCTTTATAGTTGTTGAGAAGAAGCAGCATTTTAAGAGCTGATTTTCTGACTTTACACTACCATGGGGAGAAAATAACGCATACTATGTACATGGCTGGGAGAAGAGGCAGCCACCTGTAGCACAAACTCGGAATATTGGCCCCTCTAGTGTTTCGATTTTGGAAATTTTTCATACAGCCCACTCAAAAATTGTATCGTATGGTTCAAATGCAGACAGGTGGGAATCCTAATTAAATGGGACAATCCTCCCTGTGAACCGGCATAGTCTCTTCATTATGGTGCAGACAGGCCACTTCAATCTTGCCAGGGTTAAGTCATGGCACACAGCAAGGAATATCATTTTTTTTTAAATTTTCAATTGGATTGTATTTGTCTTCAAGCAAACTGAAGAAATTACAATGTGAAGATGATCAGCATTTAGTCGAACTGTACAAGTGAGGTTTTTAGTGGAAATATCATAATACTGTTTTTGAACTGGTATCTAGTACGAGCAGGTGCACTACCACTGGAAGAAATTACTAGTCTTTCACTAATCAAATGTTTCAGTGGCAATCATCTATCTCGTAAAGTGCTGGACTGTGGAATCATTACACAGGGAGATTCATAAATGTACAAAATTGATAAGGGCAAAAAAGAATCTTGGCCAGTTCCTCAAGTATATTATTATGCCCACTCCACCCTAAAGTATGTGTAGCAGTGGTCGCAGGAGAAATAGAAGTTCGACTGAACATGTTGAATTGTTCCTGTAGGACAGAAAATTGTAACTGTGTCATTTCATAAATAAAAGAATCTAGTAATATGGATCACATACAGGTGAAATTTATTTACAGGAGCTGCATTTAATCTCCTTGTGTGTGTTTGTGTGTGGTAGCACCTCTGTAATGAATGGATCAAGAACAGAATTCTCTGGATGCATTTAAATGTCATAATACTGAGTTTCAAGAATATGTAGTTAACAGGAATACAAATTGAAATATTAATATGTATGGTTTAAGCTCTCCCAGAGGTTGAGTGGCTAACAGCACCTGTGTGGAGTAGTTCTGAGCCATGTAGATCTTCACATTCACTCCCTGGCCTGTGTTGAGTTAATTAATGTCAGCCAAGGTAGTGTGAAGGTGTTACAGTTGATCTTCGCATCCCCAGGCTACAGAGTGGAAAAACTGGCCCAGGTTCTAGCTTTTCATTGCTATCTTTGCTGAAAATTGTATGTATGCATGTATGATTTGCAAGGACAGCGCTGGGCTCACCTGTAATGCCCCCACATCCCCCCATCATAGACCGCTTTCAGAGATTTTCTGCCACTGACAAAAATGGCTAGATCTGTGAGTTTAAGACAGACTCAAATGGAGATGTGCTTTTGTACCCAATTCTCTGAGGTTCTCCTCATTTGCATAGCTTCAGGTGCAGCTTTGTATGGGTGCAGGGAGTACACTAGTGGTGGGACTGCAGAATTGCATGGACGTGAAATTTCAAGGGAGGGGAACAATTAAAAGGGAGTGCCAAAATAGAGGGACACAGCTTCTAAAATCCTTTGTAAAGGTTCAGCAGGCATCCCAGGCCATTAGCACCTCTGCCAAGGCTGAAGAGTGAGAGCACTAAGAACTGATAGTTAGATATGAAGTGAATGGAAACTCAAGGTGCGTGGGAAGTGAGACAGCAGACCAACATCCAGCACCTTGTTTGATGGCTGAAGTGGAGGTGATGCTACATGTAAGGAGGGCTGCCCTCTGTGCTACTCCACAGCACTATCTCCATAGATCAGCCCAGCTGGAAAGCACAAAAGTGTTCTGAAGTGATATTCCCTCCAGTTTTCTTCTCCATGTGCCTGAGGAAGTGCCTGGTATGGTCAAAACTCAGCAGCTGGGGAACAGTGTGCACAAACCCCTGTTTCTCTCTAGCTTTTCATTGCTATCTTTGCAGAAAATTGTATGTATGCATGTATGATTTGCAAGGACAGCGTTGGGCTAGATCTCTCATCTCACTAAGAGTTCAAAGCACAAAGAAAATGGAGTCAAAGCTCCTGAAAACAGACATCAAAAAGTTTGGAATTTTGTTTTATAATTTTCTTCCAAACAAAAAGTTACATACGCACAAACTAAGAAATGTTTCATTTGTTTCTTCCCTTTATTCCTATTCTTCTATATTACAGTCAGCGTTATGGTTTTATAAAGTATTATTAAAAATATTAGGTGATGAAACATGCTCACATGCTGGAAGCTATGAAAAGAATTCCGTTTATTGAAATTGTGGAGATGAAATCTGCCAGTTTTGCTGCCTTGCTAAAACACGCAATAAGTCTGAAACTTTTTGTGCATTATTGCTTCAATATTGTATCTTAATATAATAACCCCATAATACTGAGATTATGATAAAAACTCAATTTATGGTAATAACACTGCTCTGTATATATTGCTCAGATTACATTAACGCCAACCTCCTCAGGATACAAACAGATTAATGTGCCATCAGCAATACAAGGATTAGATTCATAATCAAAGCCAACCCCTCTTATTGCCATTGCTATAATGTATAAGGTGCAGGTAAATGTCTGACTTTCACACAGTGAATCCTTAAAGTGGTATTCACACTCTTGCTGGCCCTTCTAAAAAGCAATCACAAAGAATTATGACTGGGATTTTCTATATCTACTCAATTTTTTTTCAACTATACAAAGTCCATCAATGTGAATGTGCTGAATATGCAAATTGAAATTACCTGTACATGATTGTTGAAATGCCTTGTGTTAATGTTTATGGGTCTGATTCTTAGACTTTGAGTTAAAAACAATTTTATTGGTAACTAGGCATTCGCTTTAGTTACCACAAAGTTCCTTTTTCTGACGCAGTGTATCATAAATCAAGCCGTCCAATCGAAAGTTGATTGAAATTGTTACAATTTATCACTTTAACCCTTAGTGTGCCACGGTGAGTTTACTTATTTGGGTGCAATTCTGTTCTGTCACAGACAATAACCTATCCTACTTTGACAGTGTTATATGCCAGAGATTAAACCTGGTGACATCTATGATACAATCGTGCCAGTGTTCAGAACCTGGGTTGAAAAAGCAGCCAATTAAAACCCAATTGTTTTTTTGGAAGTTACTCCCAACTCTGAGATAGACAGTGGGAGCCAGGAGGAAGAAACAAACAAGTGAAAAAATAATTTTAATTATTCTCAAAAAGATAGCTGGGAAAAATTGAAAGCAATAAAAATAGGAGTAGGAATGGAAAATTGGAAATGGAGAATAGAGGACCAACAACTATTAATGGAGAATACTGCAAAATATTTAGCTATTGTAATTGTACCATCGGTGGTTGCAAAATGTGTCTGTCTTTTCTTTTTCATTAGGTCAGTTTCAAAGTCTGTGAAATATCACACACTCTGTCTCATAACTCTCTATTACGTCCTTCACCAAAGAGTCATCCTGTTACCTCTTGAATTTACCAACATAATCCTTCTCCACTGCCTTCCCAGTCAGTCCAGTCGCCATCTGGTGTGTCTAGAAATTGAATCTAAGCTGTCATTTCTCGGCCAGAGCAGGTTCCCCCTTGTAGAGTTCGTGGCTGTATTAAACATATTATCAGGATTCAGTTTGTCTATATCACTTCAAATCTTGAATAATCAATAAAATTCCCCATGAGCCTCCTCTTCTTAAAGATAAACATTCCCAATTTACACAGTCTCTTCAGGTGTCCAATCCAGGGTATCCTCGCCAAAGCCAAGATGTCCCTAGTATGGTATAGTAACCAAAATTGTATGCAGTACTCTAGGTGATCCTGGACCATTGTTCTGTAGAAACTCTGTATCATTTCCTAGGACCTTTACTCTATGCCTCTGATTATACTGCCCAAGATCTAGTTTTCTTTCTTTGCTGCTGAGGCACACTATGCTGTTTTGGTGATCCATCCACCAGTATCCCCACATCCTCCTCCCGTTTTGTGTCCCACAGGTTATTGCCATTTGGCATATATTCCCACCATTTATTTCCATTCCCCAATTTTATCACTCTGCATTTATCCACATAAAACAATATTTGATATGTGCCTAGCCCCCTCAGACCATCCAGTTTGGGCGGGGGGGGGCGTGAGGGGGAGGGACTCCAGGTGTGAAGCCCACCATCAGCTCTTTGGAACACCACTGGAAATGGGTGTCCTGAACCGCAGCATAGGAAATTGAGGCAGGAGGGCCAGGAATGCCCATCCCCATCTCATTTCCATGCCAACATAAGGCCTCCTCCGCCCCTTAGTGCAGATCCTGGGGCAACTTAAAGGGGACAGAGAATTTCCACAATGGGTTTCTGCACCCTTTTTCCTAACATTTGCACCCAGGCAATGGGCATTCCCAAGGGGCAAAAGTAAGGAAACTTGGCCTCCTCATGTTTTGAGAATCCCCTTTAATAATGCTGCATCTTCACTGGTTCCCGAAGCTGTGATTGTTCACCCAAAGTGGTGCCTCAGATTCTGGTCAACTGGGGTGGGAACTCCTTCTTTCCACCCGCTCGCTGGCACCCTGGAGTATGGGAGATTCCATACTGCTTAGCCCCCTCAGCTATTTGTCTTAGCCTTTCAGATCCCTGATCCAGTAACTGTACTTTTGAATCCTCATGGACAATTTCTAGGAAACGGTCTCTTAACACCAAATCACGCAAGCCTCTTAAAAGACTGCAAAATCTGTAATTATCTATGAACAGAGTCTATGTATGTTTTATAATCTAAGAACAGCTTAGTTTAATATGTGCATTAAATTGACTACTATTAATGTGAACTAGGTAGAGTTTGGTCCAAATTCTATTTTCAGAGATTTTCCATTGAGCAACCTGTTTTTGTAATGAAGTATCCCTGGTTGTCTGCAACAGCTCTTTGTGCTCTTCATGGAGTTGCATTGTGTTATTGTTTGTGGTTTACATTTATGTATTTTCCCTCTGTGTGTTTGACAATAATTTTTGATTCAGTTTCACAGACGTACAGTTGATGTAGACTTTGCTTCAGTCAGGCAACTTATGTCATTACTTCCCAGCAGGTTTGTATAAATAGCGTTAGTTCTTCTTTATAGCAATGTAAGATCATTTTCCAAGCTTTAAATCTGAAGTTGAGATGAGAGAATTGAACAGTTCTTTCTGGAAGCTTGTACATTTTTCTCTGAATGACCCAGTCTATTTTCCTCTGGGTGCCTTTTCCTCGAATCCCCATCCCTAGTTTCCCTGAGTGTGTGACTAGAATCAGCTCTAAGCCAGACCAGGTAGGAGTAACAGGCCGCTACTCTGAAGGGTATTAGTTAACCAATTGAGTTTTTATGATAATCCAGCAACTTTCAGGCAATACTGGACCTTAAGTAGCACTAGACAAAGCACCAGGATTGGCAATAGAAAAGCACATCTAAGTTGGTTTGATAAATGCAATTCTAAAATAAACCTAATATTACACCTTGAATTGCATCTGTTGCTAGATGATGTATTGCAAGGTCTGGTTGGATGACATGGCATGTATGTTTATGAAGGCCAGAAAGACAGAGATTTAGGTATGGAATGATTGGAGATACCAGGAAGGATGGGGAGATGTAGTGAAGGAAGTTTCTAAGGGCACCACTTTAATACGAGGAGAATGCATTATTAATAATCTCCCTATGAATTTTCATGGTAGTTCACATAGAAGAGTCCTCTGAGTACTGATTCTCAGGACGCTAACTTTCAGGTTTCTCCATCGCCTCATCAGCACCCAACTCCTCCTGGGATTCCATTTCCAGGCTTTTCTGAATAGCCCAGTTGTGAAGGGCACAAAAGCCAACTACAATGTGAGAGACTTGCTCGGAAGCATACTGCAGTGCCCCTCCAGATCTGTCAAGGCAGTGAAACGTTGCCTTCAGAGCCGGCAAAGTCTTCTCAATGATCACTCCAGCTGATGAATGAGCCTTATTGTTATTCCACCCCACCAGCCTTCACATTCAATGGATCATCCTCCACCATTTCCACTTCTTCTTCTTCTTAGGCAGTCCCTCGGAACCAAGGATGACTTGCTTCCACACTAAAAATGAGTTCTCAGATGACTGATGAGTCCAATGCGGGACCTACAGTCTCTGTCACAGGTGGGGCAGACGGTGGTTGAAGGGGCGGGTGGGTGGGGTGCTTGGGTTGACGTGCGCTCCTTCCGCTGTTTGTGCTTGGCTTCCACTTGCTCCCGGCGAAGAGACTCGAGGTGTTCGGCGCCTTCCCGGATGCTTCTCCTCCACTTTGTGCGGTCTTGGGCCAGGGATTCCCAGATGTCGGTGGGGATGTTGCACTTTTTCCAAGGAGGCTTTGAGGGTGTCCTTGAAGCGTTTCCTCTGCCCACCTGGGGCTCTCATGCCGTGTCAGAGCTCTGAGTAGAGCGCTTGTTTTGGGAGTCTCGTATCGGGCATGCGGATGATGTGGCCCGTCCATCGGAGCTGATCGAGCGTGGTCAAAACTTCAATGCTGGGGATGTTGGCCTGAGCGAGAACGCTGACATTGGTGCGCCTATCCTGCCAATGGATTTGCAGGATCTTGCGGAGGCAGCATTGGTGGTACCTCTCCAGTGCTTTGAGGTGCCTGCTGTACATGGTCCATGTCTCTGAAGCATACAGGAGGGCGGGTATCACTACTGCTCTGTAGACCATGAGCTTGGTGCTGGGTTTGAGGTCTGGTCTTCAAACACTCGCTTCCTCAGGCGACCGAAGGCTGCACTGGCACACTGAAGGCGGTGTTGGACTTCGTCATCGACGTCTGCCCTTGTTGACAGTAGGCTCCCGAGGTATGGAAAGTGGTCCACGTTGTCCAAGGCCTCGTCCTGGATTTTGATAATCGGGGAGCAGTACTGTGTGGTGGGGGCAGGTTGGTAGAGGACCTTTGTCTTACGGATGTTTAGTGTAAGGCCCATGCTCTCGTACGCTTCGGTGAAGGTGTTGACGATGGTTTGGAAATCTGCCTCAGAGTGTGCGCAGACGCAAGCGTCGTCTGCATACTGTAATTCGATGACAGAGGTTGAACAGCGGGGAGCTTACTGAAGGTGAGATGGAGCATTGCAGCCAGGAAGATCGAGAAGAGTATTGGTGCGATGACACAGCCTTGCTTGACCCCAGTCTGTACTTGAATTGGGTCTGTGGTGGATCCATTGGTCAGGATCACGGCTTGCATGTCGTCGTGAAGCAGGCGGAGGATGGTGACAAACTTTTGAGGGCAGCCGAATTTGAGGAGGACACTCCATAATCCCTCACGGTTGACGGTGTCGAAGGCCTTTGTGAGGTCAAAGAAGGCCATGTACAGCGGTTGGTGCTGTTCCCTGCATTTCTCTTGTAGTTGATGCGCGGTGAAGATCATGTCCATTGTGCCCCTTAGTAGGCGGAATCTGCATTGCGACTCTGGGAGGAGCTCTTCAGCGACTGGGAGAAGGCGATTGAGGAGGATTCTTGCGATGACTTTCCCAGCATGATCCCACTACCAAACACATCTTCCCCTCCCTTTCAGCATTCCGAAGGGACCGTTCCCTCCGTGATACCCTGGTTCCCTCCTCTATCACCCCCAACATCCACTCCACTTCCCACGGCACCTTTCCGTACAAGCACAGGGGATGCAACACCTGCCTTTATACCTTCTTCCTTCCCACCATCCAGGGCCCTAAACACTCCTTCCAGGTGAAACAGCAATTTACTTGTACTTCTTTCAATTTAGTATACCGTATTCGCTGCTCTCGATCAATGTTTCCTCTAAACTGTGCGGCCGCGCTACTGTCTGCCGGTCCCACACAGCCCAGAACTGGCTTTTCCAATGTGAAATTTCGCACAAGCGTGAAACTTTGAATGAGCTGCGCAGCCCATTAAAGGGACTATGCACCCAAATTTAAAATTAGGGGGAACATTGCTCACCACGCAGTCTACTCTACATTAGGGAGACCAAACGCAGATTGGGTGACCACTTTGCGGAACACTTCCGTTCAGTCTGCAAGCATGACCCTGAACTTCCGGTCACTTTTTATTTTAATTATCCGGACAACTCCCTCTCTGACCTCTCTGTCTGTGGCCTCCTACACTGTTCCAATGAAGCTCAATGTAAGCTCGAGGAACAGCACCTCATCTTTCTATGAGGCACTTTACAACCTTCTCTACTCAACATGGAGTTCAACAATTTCAGATCATAGCCACTGCCCCCATTTCTTTCGGACGACAGCTGTTGGTAATGATTCTGCTATTCCCATTTACACTTCCTCTAGACCCATCTTTTTTTCTTTACTTTTCCCATTACCATCTCCTTTCGTCTTGCACCATCATCCCTTTTTGTCATTTAATCACTCCTGTCTTCTACCCTATCAAAGACCTTCCCTTTTGTTCTTTCCTCCCCTCCCCCTGTCCCTGCCTCTGTACTTGCTTAAAACCTGTTACATCTCTAACTTTTTCCAGTTCTGACGAAAGGTCATCGACCTGAAACGTTAACTCTGTTCCTCTCACCACAGATGCTGCCTGACCTGCTGAGCATTTCCAGCATTTTCTATTTTTATTTTAGATTTCCAGCATCCGCAGTATTTTGCTTTAGTCTTATTGTAATGATGTTCTGCTTGTGAATTTGGAAGTCGAATTGGGGTCATGAGTCATGGAAGCAAGAGGTATGCCATGACTCCCAGAAGCCAGCCCAACACCTTGAATAGAGCTGAGAGGCTGGAGTTCTTCATGACGAATGCATCGTGACAACTCACTGCAAATTTGGCATTGACTTGTAAGATTTGTTGTAGTTGATCACAGGAATTTGAACATCGAGGGAGTGCAATCCTTTCCCACATTACAACAGTGACTACACGCCAAAAAAATACTTCATAGGCTGTAAAGCGCTTTGAGATGTCCGGTGGTCGTGAAAAGCGCAATATAAATGTAAGTCTTTCTTTAAGTCTTTCCTATTCAGGAAATTCAACAAGTCGACAGTAGGAGCCGCAGTGCAGCTAGTGTGTGTGCCGTTTATTGCCCTCTGAACTTTGCGGAAAGCAGCAACATGAATAGTCATGTTATGCTGCTGCCTAGAAATCATCCAAAAATGGATAAATTCCCTAACTTTCCTGAAGATGGTGTCAGGACCTGCCATATACATGCCCAGATGGCAGCCTGGCTGATGTGGTAGAAATCCCCAGCTGCAGCTTGGAAGGAAACTGCACCATAATAAATTGCGAGCTGTACTGACTTTGACAACCTCTACCAGAACTGTTTGGTTTCTTGATCTGGCTGCAGAAGGTGGAATAGTTCATCCAAGGCTTCCTTAGTGAATCAAAGTCAATGGAGGCGCAGCTCCTCATTCAATCCCTTGTAGGACCTCCAGGGCCTATAGGCTCATTGTAGAGGTAATAGCGAGTTAGCCTTATACTCTTTTACCCTCTCGTAATCTCTCTGTTCTCCTCCTCCTTGACAAAGATTGGAATACCCATAGAGAAACCTATGTTGCCCTATGGCGATTGAAGATGTGCTGATGACCAGCAAGTCCTTCACTCTGGAAGTTTGAAGTGCAGCTCCGTAACTCCCCAAAGCAATTTTAAAAATAATTCTCAAAACATGCAGACAAACCTGAAATATGAATAAAAGTTGCCCAGCGAGTAAGCACCTTTAAGTGGATCACTTTTGCCTGGCAGATCTGCTCGTAAGGTACACCAACAGTAATGATGTCTAATGGGGGCAGTAATGATGGGAATTCCACTATCTCATTTGCATATGCATGCTAGTGAAGGGACAGACAGAGGATACAGTTCCTCCCACCTGGATTGGTAATTTCAGTGGAATGAAAAAGAGGGTGATGTAAGAAAACTACTAGGCACTTGGTCTAAGTGTTAAACAAAGCTTTAAATCAACTGTTTTTCAACATGGAGATCTAGTTGTGTCCTTCACTAGTTCCTGTTGAGCAATGTCCTAAGCAAGCTGGGCCCATGCCCGAGTATTTATACACTCCCTGGACAGCGCCACCAGCAGGCTGCCCAGTATTACTTCATACATGAATGACAAGATTCATGTCAGAGGGTGTGAAGTGAGTGGAAGCGGGACCTGTCCTAACATCCAACCCACAAAATTGAGGTGCACCTACATTAAGCTCCATCTCTCCAAAACCAATGTGAGTTTTTAGCTGTCCCATGCCTTAACAAATCACACATATTTCTCAGTGAAACTATTTAGCTTCTTTCAGAATGACACTTAGCAGATGCCAGACACCAGCTTCCTCTTGTATCTTTATTTTCAATAAATACTACACAAAGAACTTAGTGCATTTCAAGCCAACCCAACAGCTCTTGCCATCCAACAACTGCTAAATTACGCCATCAATCAACACAACAGAAAACTGAAACATATCTGCAACAACAGTGCCACTTACACAAGGGTCAGCAGAGACCCCCTGACCATTCCTCATGCAACTTCCTGTAACTCATAGTATTTATCAATGAGCCCCGATAAACACACTAATGTGCAACAAAAGAAACAATCATCATTTACACACGAATACAAGATTTCCAACGTGTATCTGTAGCACTCCGCAACTTCCACTCAGCACAAATATCATTTAGGGTTTTGGAATAAGAAACTAACAAATACAAGTTAAGTACTTGGGCTGGATTCTCCTCCACTTGGTGGGTTGGTGGCAAATTGGGACTCCTGCCCACTCTGATGACTCGGCTGATAACTAAGAAGGGCCTCATTCAGTATGTGGGGTGAGATGGCAGCAGTAAAACCAATGGAAAATAAAGTCAGGCGGGGTGTAAAACAGTCGGCCCGATCCCATCAGTTAACCGCTGAACAGGTTAGGTTAAAATTACCCCCTGATTATCAGCGGGTTATTTGACTGCAGAGGCATCACAGCCAACCCTGTCCTAACTTAATGTCTATAAACATGCCTTTGTAGCAAGGGTTGCTGAATATCAACCAGGAGCAGAATTTGCGACCAATTGTCCCATCCCTAACTCAATGGTGCAAAGGCCAATCGTAGTACTTCTGGCTGCTACACCTAAATCAATGCAGACCAGTGGAAAAGCTTGGCAGCAGCTATTCACTGAATAAACTCACTGCTCTTAATAACTAGAGTTCTATGATACAGAGGCTGCCTGCTTTCAAAGCATTGTGATGAGAACATTAACCACCAACTTCATGCATCTAAACTGCTTCATGTAGCTGTGCAATCTGAATGAAAAGTATATTAATCACATTCCAAGACATATACTCTGGGCCTGAAATACTGAGGTGATGTGTTCTTTCTGTATCCTTCTCTAACAGCTCTCTTCAGTTATCCAGAGCATTGGGATTGCCTTTGAATGCTTCCACTCCTACTTACTTGAACAAAGCCAGAGCATCTCCAGCAATAGATTCTCTTCTCAATCACCACACCATCACCTCCAGAGTCCCCAAGAAACTGTCCTTAGACCCCTTCTCTGCTTCATGTACATGATATCCCTCACTGACATCATCCGCAGATAAAGGGGTCAACTTCCACAGACACCCAGCTCTACCTCTCCACCGTCTTTCTCAATTCCACAAATTGCTCCATGCTATCAGATTGCTTGTCCAACAGCCAGTCTTTGAATAAGTTTTAACCAAGGGTGTAGTCACTGGTGGGTTACAGTCATCAGCTCAAGATGCATCAAGAACAATTTTGAAAACTTTGTTAGTTGTATCATGGCTGGGCAAGCCTGCTTTGTAAATCTTCTTCCTATGGAGCCAAAAGATGAATGCTGTCATTTTGAATGTGTTTTGATTAAAATACATCAATTCAGTCATTGAAATGTGATCTGTGAGCTATATAAGCCATGCTGATTTATACTAATCTAATTGTTAAAATGGTAAATATGAAAATCCACAAGCAGCCATTGAATATCTTAATATATCACCAGCAGTAAGTTAACATATATTGAATCAGAAAATAGCATTTTATTTCACTAGGCCATAACTAAGTGAAGTTACTGCTCACTTACCAGCCAAAATGCTTTTACATTCACTGATCTGAAGATAGAGCCCACAAACCCTACATGACAACATTAAAACTATAAAAGTCAATCTTCAAATTGATGTTGCTCCCCTCCTGAGCTGCACTATGAGAAACTAATGGATAGCTGCGAGGAGCACACTCAGTGATTGCTGCTGATTCATGCCTTACATCAGAGCACCACACTAGGCAAAGTTCACCAAAAGTCAATATTTTAACTTTAACAAAACAGGTCAGAATAAAATCCTGCAGGACATTCCCATTGTAATGACCCTGTGGAGGGCATTCGTGTTGAACTACCCCTCCCCCATTCCATCTATCACCATCAATCTCAACTGTGCTCCTGCCAACAATCAGTTCAATTGATGATGTCATAGGTCAGCCACCAAGTGAAGCAAAAAGTTCATTTAAGTAAGGGGGTGCGGGGGAAACAATAAAATGTAAGGTATAAATTCAGAATATTAAACTTTTAAGCATTATATGGGTGTAATATGAAACCCATTTGATGTCCGAATGTAAAAAAAAAACAGGCTGTTACCTTGGGGATGCATACTGAATTAGTAGCTCCAGTGTAGGTGCTCCAGTTTATGGTATCACTTGGCCGAACTAGTTTCTAAGTGAGTAAAGATTACTTTAAAACTTCCTTGCACACACTCCTGTTGACAAACATTGGCGGCGACACAAGGCGACAGTAAAAATACATCTCATGGCTGGCAGGAGGACTCTGGAATTCTCACTACAATTTGGAGCCCTTTACTCCAGGTTTGACTGCAATACCTGGAAGATTTGGGAAGTGAAAAATAAAAAGTTCAAAACCAGTCGGCCTTTTTGAAGACTTACAACCTGGAAATGACGCTGTGCAATATTAGTACAGATACTTAAGGCAGTCAAATAAAATTAAGTGATCTACTATTTAAAAGAGGCATTAATCCATTTAAAATAACAGACAAAATAATTTCATACAAGTATGTTAAACATTCGTAGGTCCGACAAAAATTTTGCACAGTATCATTTCTGGGCTGTTGTGTTGTTTATGTTGCTTGTACCCAAGAAAACCAATTTTTGTTTCTATTCCAAAAAAACATTTTGAATGGACTACGATGCCAGGAATTTTGCACAAATGCATTATATAGGCAGGAAAGATTTAAAATGCTTCTGAACTAGAACTTGAAGGAAAGCTTTAAAAAAGGTCTTCATAAGATTTGTAGCAAACGTTTTCTATGTTTGAGGAGGAAGAAGAAGCATGAATCATGATAACATCGTGTGCAAGTGATTTAATGTGGTTCAGTATGATTTGTGTCGTCATGTATCATAACAAAATGAGTAACAACAAGCCTAAAAGTTTTGCACAAAGAGTGCCCTTTAAAAGGGGATTTTAATAATCAGAAGCTCTCGTTTTGAAGAATGTATATAGCCTTCACTGGAGGAATGCTGAGGCTGTCTGAAAGGTTAAGTAATGGGTAATGGCTCTTTAGTTATTTTTTTCCTGGGTTTCTTCTTTTGACAAGCATTTGACAAGTACTTATGGTGAGACTGCTTTTACTTAATTAAAGAAGCTCCTCTCTCCAGCTTCCTTGCTTATGCTATGACTTTTCTCTGGAATTCAGTGAGTGAAGTCACACAGATTTAATCCCCGGTCTGTGCTGCAATAGCTGATCTGAGCCAGGGTGGTGGTCTCTCAGCCTCAGCCTTCCTGGGTTAGGGAGGGGTAATTTGGCCAGTGTCCCCACTCCCAATTGCTATACAGTGACCTTTGTTTCAAGTACATGCAGGTGGACATTGGGTGAAGGGAAGATCAGGCTCAGCTATGATACCCCCCAACAGTCGAATAGCTTGCTGATTCTCACTGTCTAGATTTACACATGAAGAATGGCTACTTTGCTGAGGTACCAGCGAACCACCCGCAACTGTACCTCAGCATGGAGTCAACAGCTTCAGGAATGTAAGGGAGAAAAAGTGAGATTCTTTTTGAACAAGGTCACTGGATTTGATGCTACTTACTTCTGAATACAACATCCTAGTACCTGCTGACCCCACCCTGTTTTGTTTAGCACGGTAATAACAGGTAGATCAGAGCACACCAGCCACCTCCAACTCTCATTCCCACTCACTCATGAACAACTTGCATCCCAGTTGAGCAATTTAGCGTGAAATTTACACTTCCCTTTGGAATATCAATCTCATTATTATTTTTGGAAAATCTTGTCTGGGAATGCAACAAGGGTTAGGCTATAAACTCCTGCCAATCGTCTAAAACTGTAGGACAACAATCAAATGGAAAGTGGAAGGAGGGGAGGAGATTTAGTGTTAATCGAGATAAGGCCAGTAAGTGCACTTAGCTATAAAATGTAAACATTAGAGGCACTAGCTCAGCCTCTCACCCCTATGTGAGCCTGCAACATAAGCAGCTGACCTTGGCAAACTCTCAAAGCATGAACATTCAGCTCTGAATAAGCAGGATAAATGAAGGCTGTCTTCCAAAACATTTTTAACGTAACTACAAAAACAAGCAAGGCACTGTCTCAGGAATAAGTACATAGGATACAGGAAGTAAGGGGTTGAAGCTGAAAGGAAGATCAATGGACTGAAGGTCTGCATAGGTCCACAGGGGTCGGGAGTTCTTAAAGAACATGTATATTAAATCTATAACTCTTTTCTACAAAGTGGAATCAGCAGTTTACTCGCCCAGCACCTTTAAAACATTTTTAAAAGGCTTCTTGGTGGCTAAATGCACTATGTGATGAGACAATGAGCAATGCAGGAACTTTCCAAGTTCAGTCTCTGGTCTGTGCTAAATTAGCTGATCTTTACCAAAGGTGGTCACGAGGGAACTAGAATTGGCCTTAATGTTCCTGGACTAGGGAAGGAAGAAATCAGTAAGGATTTTTCATTTCTTGGCTCAGTAACTCCTGCTGCCAGGTGCACGTGTGTGGTCATCTAATGATGATAGATCAGACTCAGCTGTGAGGCCCCCATGATTAAATAGCACATAGATTCTCACTGTACAGGGTCACTCAAGTAAAAATAAATGCAAGTTCATTCATTCATGTCCACTTGGGCAAGTTACTGGAAGGCTGCTTGTACACATGGAGCTCAACTAGCATTGCCAACCATCCAGGATTGGCCTGGAGTCTCCAGGAATTGAAGTTTAACCTCCAGGACACTGCTGTGAGCAACCAGGGAGAAAAATCATCAGGGTATTTCGCTTATTAGTTATAAAAATATTGGAGATGGGTAAAAAAGCTGGTTGACTAAGAGTCAAGAATCATCAGATCGGGTAACGAAGGCTGGATTTTATCAATGGAGACGTGCTGGAGGCGGGACTTCTGGTTTCTGGGTTTCAGTCCTGCCCCCAGCGATGTCTGACCAACCCACGCTATTTTCCCTTGATTGGCCTTGTTAAGCGGGCTTACCGGCCAATTAAGGGAAAGCCGGTGACAGATGACGTCAGCGTATGACGCTTCATCTGTTGAAACATTTTTGACAGATGAATTGTCAGTGTTTGACAGCTTTGAGAAGCTGTCAAACACTGAAAATCTCTGTTCTAAGGTGAGCCCTTGCACAGAAGGCTCACCAAGACCTCTCACCAAGACCTCTCTCCTCAGCAGAAAGCAGATGGCTGCTGTATCTGAGAATGCAGCAGCCATTCTGTCATCTCTGCCGTTGAGATGAGGCACCTCCGGATCCTCAAAGGTTGAAGCCTGCAGAAAGAAGCAAAGGTAAGGAAACTTTTTCCAACACTTTACACTCACCTCTCATACTTACCTGTCCACACTTGCACCCATCACTCACCTCGACAGCTGACATTTCGACCCCTCTCACCCCCACAGACCCACTGCTCGCCTCTTTGACCTTGGCGAGGTTCGCAGCCGTCGGGAAGCCCGCAATTGCAGGCGTAACATGGGGAAAAGCCTCAAAACTGCCTGTTAACTACCTGTTAACAGGCAGTTAATTGGCTCTAATCCCCTTCCCGCCTCGAGGAGATGGGTCCCTGCGCGACTCGGGGTCCCGCCTCCCTGGAAGATGGCACAGAGGCAGGTTGGGAGCCATTTTCCTGGCAGTCCCGCCTCCATACCCGCCTCCCCAGGGCTGGGAAAATTCCCCACGAAGAATCTGGTCGCTTTCTAATTGGTGCGGAAGGCAGTGCGTCGTGAGGATGGACATGTTGGGCGACCAATGGCAGGAGTGTGGGGCGGAGCGGTTGGAGACAGGATGTCATGTGATGAAACCTCCAGGAATATGTCCAACCAGAGTTGGCAATCCTAAACTCAACCTGAACATGAGTCACTGCCTTTAGGAGAGAAGTACAAGAATCCGAAGGAAAGTTGGAGAGCAGGGTGGGAGGGGAGGAGGGGGAAACATCTTGTGCCCTAATGCTGAACACAATTAGAACACGCACATTTCACTGGCTGTGCAATAATCAGGGGATAGTCACCTAGCGACATGTGGAAGAAATCTTTTAATATACAGTATTTTATATAGAAGTCTGTACAATACCACAAGTAGTGATGTGATGACTTTCTTGTATAGTTAGCATCCAACCTCTCTCCCTCGGTCAAAACTTTTCTTGTCTCTACTTTGGGGGTTTCCAAGACACATCCCATGGGCCACATACGGCCCATGAATTCCTTTGATTCAATCTGTGAAACCTCTGCAGTTTCCTTTCTTTCTACATGTGCTTGACCTACATCTTTAAACTTTCTGGGCTTGGATGACTGGAAAAGGCTGCTCCCAATGGATTTTGACCAATCATGGGGCACGTTCTTTGTAACAATCAGGAATCAGTCTTGCCACTCCCCCAGACCCGAGAACTTAAAAGAGCTGAACCTTCCAAGTTTTCAAACTTTGGGAGAAAGAAGAAAGAAGAATGGGGAAAGGGGGCAGGAGGACAGAGAGGAAAGGAGGAAGAGGATGAGAGGGAAAAGGAGGGAAGAGAATGAAGGCATGACAGGGGAAAAAGGGAGGAGGATGGGGGAAAGAAAGGGAAATAAGCAGAAGGTGATGGAGGAAAGAGGTACAGAAAGGATGGGGATAGAGGAGGAGAGAGCATGGCGAAGAAGGAGGGGAGGACTTGAATTTTTATGTAAGAAGCTCAGAATTGTTGTGTATGGGAGACTGGCTATAACCTTTTGTGTGTCTGGGAGGTCTTGTTTTTTGTGTATGGGGCTCACGTTTTTGCATAAACATATGCAGGCCTGTCACTAATTTTGACCTGTGTATCCAAACATTGACGGTGCCCTATACTAATGGCCTTGGCCTAGATTTCTCGACAAAAAAAGTTGCTGTGTCTTCTGTAGCACAAGTTGTCCCCAGCAACTACATGGCAGTCTTGTCTCTGAGTTTCAGAGCAGGCTATTGTTGACTGCTCCAGGATCTGAGCCTGACTGAAAAGCACATTAATAAAATCACGGTGCCCTGTGAGTCATCACATCAGCCACTCGTGGGATATAAACCATATACTACAATTGATCAGCACAGTGCCTCTATTTGTGCACTTTGGTCTTCACACCCAGAATAGCAGGGCACATAAATTAAAATGTTTGAATGTTGAATGTAACTGTGCAATGTTTCAATTATTTACACAGGGTAGATTAATTAAAATGTTTAGATGTAACTGTTCAGCACTTTAATTATTTATGCAAAGAGTTTCCATTTCAGCTTCTGTGGCAAACACATTCGCTCATTATGTGCTGTGAAACATGGCTATTTTTATTAAAAAATATGGCTATCTAATTTTGTGGTGAAAGCATCGTGAATTAATTCTTTCAAAAAATAGCATGAAAGGATAAATTTAATACTGTAAAGCGATCCAGCTCTCAAGATAACTTCCCCAAATATGGAACTGTGCCAATTAGTGCTGAATTGGCTGATGTCAGTTAAGGTGGCAGTATGGGTGCTACATGTGTCCTTAGCACCCCTAAGTCAGCCAGGATTCCTGTTTCCAATCAGCATTGATTGTAGATGCTGGGTAATGATAGGATTGGGCTTGGCTGTCATACCCCAGAGACACTGTCTAAGCTGATACAGCAAGAATAGATATTTGGCTGGGGCACTGGAGGGAGGCTGGTGGCTGTGGCAATTTGAGCCAATGCCTTCAAGAGGAGGCCAGAAAATTGAAGAGCCAAAAAAAAACCCTCTCAGGATATGTGTGTTTAGTTCCTTAAACTAGTGGATCTCCCACAGCCCTTTTTACAGTAAGCTGAGGATAGTCTGTTTTATAACAACAGGAGTATTATAGCAAGAAACATATAATGTATTATTCTGCGGTGAAAGTACAGCATTCAGGAACCTGGGATGTTCTTTTAACAAATCCTCAGGTGAATTAGAGGTCTGACTTTTTTTTCTAAACCACATTTCTTTTAAAAGTGTG
Source organism: Squalus acanthias (assembly GCA_030390025.1). Taxonomy (NCBI): domain Eukaryota; kingdom Metazoa; phylum Chordata; class Chondrichthyes; order Squaliformes; family Squalidae; genus Squalus; species Squalus acanthias. The sequence continues at coordinate 41,330,850 of CM059434.1, forward strand.
ACTCCTGAAGTCAATTGAAACAACTTGCTGGGGAATTTTCTGTCCTTTGGAAATGGCGGGCTTCCTTTCTCCTTTTGTAAGATTGCTTGGCACCTGTAAATGTGACGTCGGCAGTGTGATATTTGGAGTGCAAAAGACATGCACTAGTTGCATGATTTCTTTATACAGAGATAGACACGAGTTGGGCCCGTGAGGTTTCTGTGAATCCTATTAAATTTCTTTCTCACATTCTTTGTGTAGCTCTTCAATTCCACAATTCTACTCTATTCTATGATTCTAGTTCCAGTTCACTATTCTCAGTTTCTTGTACACATACCTTCAGTTGCCACCTTTACATGATTGTTTCAGCAAGAAATGCCATTATCTACTTTACACTTAGCCAGACTGTCAAGGCAGGTGCCTGTAAGTGCAGTCACTGCTACCATAGACGTTAACAACACAAAAGCTGGCCATTTAGTTGCAAATGAACTATTCAAAGCACTATACTTTGAATGGGGGAAAGCTGGATGATGTGGGAGAGCAGAGGGATTTGGGAGTTCAGGCTCACAAGACATTAAAAGCAGCAATTCAAGTGTAGAAGGCCATTAGAAAAGCTAATGGAATACTGGGTTTTATAGTAAGAAACATAGAATATAAAAGCCGAGATGTAATCGTCAATTGAGATAAATCTGAGTAAGACCTCCATTGGAGTACTGTGTGCAGTTTTGGGTTCCAAGAAAGGATGTTGAAGCAATAGAGAGTGTACAGCACAGATTCACAAGGATGCTGCCTGGTATGAGGAAATATAAATACAAAGAAAGACTTGTAAAATTTGGGCTGTTTTCATTAGAATAGAGGTGATTACAGGGTAACTTGATAGAGTCATTTAAAATTATGAAGGGATGGCGCAGAGTAGATTAAAGCAGATTGCACTAACAGAGATAGTGATTGAAGCAGAAATCATGTCAACATTTAAGAATAACTTAGATAGGTGGTTGAAGGATAAGGGAATAAAGGGATAGAAGAACACACAGGATTAGGACTAGTACTCCTGTGGTGGATAAACACCAGCATGGCTCTGTAACTGCCAGAGAGCTCACTTATTTAAATCTCAGCAGTATAAATAAGGGAGGCTAGAGTGCATTTTGTCACGGAGTGCAGCTTGGAACAGAGTGTTAAGCTGTGAGTTTGGTGAGTGAGGGAGTTCGGGGAGTTCGGTGTTCCTTTCTTTTTCTATCTTTGTCAGCTTCCAGGAGAGCAGGAGCTAAAAAGCTGCACAAGAGGGGACAGAGAACCAGCGGGAGTTCGGCTCTGTGACACCCCCCAACCGAATCTGGAGAAAAATAAAAGGTGACATCACAGGGAAAAGGGTAAGTGATTGGTTGGTGAGTATTTTGCTCACTTCCCATATCTTTTAAAGCCCAGGAAATTTATCAGCAATTATAATGTTTCATTAGTACTAGTTTACTAGCAGTAATAAATCTTATTAGGTGTAGTAGGGTTTGTTAATTATTAATTATTAAAAATAAATAAATTAAGACTCAATAAAGATGGCAGGGCAGGTGATGTGTTGCAACTGCAGTATGTGGGAGCTCCTGGATGCCAGTGTGATCCAGGACGAACACGTCTGCGGTAAGTGTCTGCGGCTTGAGGAGCTTCGGCTCAGAGTTGATGAGCTGGAGGTCGAGCTGCGGACTCTGCGATGCATCAGGGAGGGGGAAAGTTACCTGGACACTTTATTCCAGGAGGCAGTCACACCCCTTAGGATAGGGTCTTTTGATTTGGTCAGTGGTCAGAGACAGGAGGATGTGACTGCGAGTGAGGCAGGCATGGGGACACAGGAGGTGGAGGAGCCTTAGCCTTTGCAATTGTCCAACAGGTTTGAGGTTCTTGCAGCCTGTATGGATGAAAGCGGTGGCTGCAGGGTGGATGAGCAAACTGACCATGGCACCAAGGTACAGGAAGCCATTTAAGCGGGGGAAGTTAATAGGAATGTAGTGGTAATTGGGGACAGCATAGTCAGGGGTATAGATACAGTTCTCTGCGGCCAAGAGCGAGAGTCCAGACAGCTGTGTTGCCTGCCCGGTGCCAGGGTTCGGGACATCTGCTCTGGGCTGGAGAGGAACTTGCAGTGGGAGGGGGAGGAACCAGTGGTCGTAGTCCATGTAGGTACCAATGACATAAGTAGAACTAGGAAAGAGGTTCTGCTGAGAGAGTATGAGCAGCTAGGGGCTAAATTAAAAAGTAGAAACTCAAGGGTAATAATATCTGCATTATTACTTGAGCCATGAGCAAATTGGCATAGGGTAAATAAAATTAGAGAGATGAATGCGTGGCTCAAAGACTGATGTGGGAGAAATGGGTTTCAATTCCTGGGGCACTGGTACCAGTACTGGGGAAAGTGGGATTTGTATCGTTGGGACGGTCTTCACCTGAACCGTGCTGGGACCAGTGTTCTGGCGAGTCGTATAACTAGGGCGATAGAGAGGGCTTTAAACTAAATATTGGGGGCATGGGATCAAATTTGGGAAGATGTGGTAATTCAAAGATTAGAGACAAGGCAATAGAGAAAGGTATTAATATGGGAAATGATAAGCAGACTGTGACAGGAAGGGATAGAGAGTACAAATCTAAGAGTAAATCAACAGATAAGGCTAGAGGTTACAAAAATAATAAAAGGACAAAACTAAAGGCTCTGCATCTGAATGCACATAGCATTCGAAACTAAACAGATGAACTGATAACGCAAATAGAAATAAATAAATATGATCTGATAGCCATTACAGAAACATGGCTGCAGGATGACATAGATTGGGACCTGAATATTGAAGGGTACATGACATTTAGGAAGGACAGGAAGGTGGGAAAAGGTGGAGGGGTGGCTCTGTTAATTAATGATGGTATTAGCACAATAGAGAGGGATGACCTAAGTTCAGGAAACCAGGATGTAGAAGCGGTTTGGGTAGAGATGAGAAATAATAAAGGCAAGAAGTCACTTGTGGGAGTGGTGTACAGGTCCCCTAACAGTAACCACATGGTAGGATGGAGTATAAAGGAAGAAATAATGGGAGCTTGTCAGAAGGGTACAGCAATAATCATGGGGGATTTTAATCTGCATATAGACTGGAAAAATCAGATGGGCAAAGGTAGCATAGATGAGGAGTTCATGGAATGGTTTCGGGATAGTTTCTTACAACAGCACGTTCTGGAGCCAACCAGAGAGCAGGCTATACTAGACCTGGTATTGTGCAACGAGATAGAATTAATTAATGACCTCATAGTGAAGGCGCCCCTAGGTAGCAGCGATCATAATATGATTGAATTTTACATTCAGTTTGAGAGAGAGGAGTGGGTCCAAGACTAGTATTTTAAACTTAAATAAGGGCAATTATGAGGGCATGAAAGCAGAGCTAGCTAAAGTGAACTGGCAAATTAGGTTAAGGGAGAGGTCAATAGAGTTGCAGTGGCAGACATTTAAGGGGATATTTCAAAATACACAGAATATATACATTCCAACAAGAAAGAAAAATTCCAAGGGGAGGACCCACCATCCATGGTTAACTAAAAAAGTTAAAGATAGTATTAAACTTAAAGAAAAAGCATATAATTGCGCAAAGATGGGTGGCAGGTCAGAAGATTGGACAGAATATAAAAAAACAGCAAAGAATGACTAAAAGATTAATAAGGAGAGAAAAATTAGAGTACGAGAGAAAGCTAGCTAGAAATATAAAAACAGATAGCAAGAATTTCTATAGATATTTAAAAAGAAAAGAGTTAACAAAGTGACCGATGGTCCTATAAAAAGTGAGTCTGGGGAATTAATAATGGAAAATAAGGAGATGGCAGTTGAATTGAACAGGTATTTTACATCAGTCTTCACTATAGAGGATACAAGTAACATCCCAGAAATAGCTGTAAATCAGGAAATGGAAGGGAGGGCGGAACTCAAAAAAATTATAATCACCAGGGAAGTGGTACTGAGCAAATTGTTGGAGATGCGGGCTGACAAGTCCCTGGGTCCTGATGGACTTCATCCTAGGGTCTTAAAAGAAGTGGCTAGTGAGATAGTTGATGCGTTGGTTTTAATTTTCTAAAATTCCCTAGATTCGGGGAAGGTTCCATTAGATTGGAAAATAGCGAATGTAACTCCTTTATTCAAAAAGGGAGGGAGACAGAAAGCAGGAAACTACAGGCCAGTTAGCTTAACATCTGTCATAGGGAAGATGTTAGAAGCTATTATTAAAGACATTATAGCAGGGCATTTAGAAAAGTTCAAAGTAATCAGGCAGAGTCAACATGGTTTTGTGCAAGGGAAATCATGTTTAACCAATTTATTGGAGTTCTTTGAGGAAGTAACATGTGCTGTGGATAAAGGAGAACTGGTGGATGTACTGTACTTAGATTTCCAGAAGGCATTTGATAAGGTGCCACATCAAAGGTTATTACGGAAAATAAAAGCTCATGGTGTAGAGGGTAACATATTGGCATAGATAGAAGATTGGCTAGCTAACAGGAAACAGAGAGTAGGCATAAATGGGTAATTTTCTGATTGGCAAGATGTAACAAGTGGTGTGCCACAGGGATCAGTGCTGGGGCCTCAACTTTTTACAATTTATATAAATGACTTGGATGAAGGGACCGAAGGTATGGTTGCTAAATTTGCTGATGACACAAAGATAGGTAGGAAAGTAAATTGTGAAGAGGACATAAGGAGGCTACAAAGGGATATAGATAAGTTAAGTGAGTGGGCAAAGATCTGGCAAATGGAGTATAATGTGGGAAAATGTGAAGTTGTCCATTTTGGCAGGAAGAATAAAAAAGAAGCATATTATCTAAATGGTGAGAGATTGCAGAGCTCTGAGCTGCAGAGGGATCTGGGTGTCCTAGTGCATGAATCACAAAAGGTTACTATGCAGGTACAGCAAGTAATTAGGAAAGCTAATAGAATGTTATCGTTTATTGCGAGGGGAATTGAATACAAAAGTAGGGAGGTTATGCTTCAGTTATACAGGGCATTGGTGAGACCACATCTGGAGTACTGTGTACAGTATTGGTCTCCTTATTTAAGGAAGGATGTAAATGCGTTGGAAGCAGTTCAGAGAAGGTTTACTAGGCTAATACCTGGAATGGGCGGGTTGTCTTATGAGGAAAGGTTGGACAGGCTAGGCTTGTATCCGCTGGAGTTTAGAAGAATAAGAGGTGACTTGATTGAAACATATAAGATCCTGAGGGGTCTGGACAGGGTGGATGTGGAGAGGATGTTTCCTCTTGTGGGAGAATCTAGAACTAGGGGCCACTGTTTAAAAATAAGGGGTCGCCCATTTAAGACAGAGATGAGGAGAAATTTTTTCTCACAGAGGGTCATGAGTCTTTGGAACTCTCTTCCTCAGAGGGCGGTGGAAGCAGAGTCTTTGAATATTTTTAAGGCAGAGGTAGATAGATTCTTGGTAAGCAAAGGGGTGAAAAGTTATTGGGGGTAGGCGGGAATGTGGAGTAATCGGATCAGCCATGATCTTATTGAATGGCGGTGCAGGCTCGAGGGGCTGAGTGGCCTACTCCTGCTCCTAATTTGTATGTTCGTATGTATGTTCGTATGACTGTTTGGGCCGAATGGCCTGTTTACATGTTATAATTTCTATTTAATCTTTATGAAACAGAAAAAAAGACTCAATGTAAATCATAGTGAAACACATCATTCTTCTCCTGCCAATGTACTGCCCTTGCATCCCCATGTTGGGTTTTTAAAGTTAAAGGATTTATTTATTTTGGTAGTTACTCTAGTTCACCCTTAAGCTCCCTGCTCCTGGCTTTCCCCTGATCATACAATCTACAGCTTGTCACTGTCCCACGGGTGATTAAGAAGCAAGTTTAGACTACGGTTACGTAGGTGAGAATCTTCTCTGTGGTCTGCTCAGTCCCACCAGGTTTCAGAATGATAGACCTGGTATTTTACTGGAAGTTCAACTCTGTTTGAAAATGTTTCAATTTGTAAACGTTATGTAGCGAACAGCAGAACACGAGTGAGTACCCAGGGAAACCAGGAATGCTGTCTCCTCCAAATGTCAGACAGTATCATAAGCTTAGGCAGTTTACATAGTAACAATTGTCTGAGTAAAAGGATAAGACTACTATCTGGTGATCATTTCTATGTATCCAATTATTTTCTTATATATAATTTGGAATCAGGCAGATTGTTACATTGCTCTCATTTTACTTGTCTTAGCAGTGGGTGACATAATGATGATGATGTCCTGACCGAAGCATTAACGATTGTGTTGCAATCACTGTCATTTCAGTTTATAGAAATGTAATCCAGAGTTGATTCCAGGGATGCAGAAATAGCAGCGGTAGTACACATATATCATATACTTCTAATTGGCAGAATCCATATAGTCATAATATCTGCTTCAAGAATGTCAAGAAACAAACATTGCTCCAACCTAAACTGTTGTTTTATTTTGTACAGATAACAGAACCAAATTCTGCACAAATAAGTGTGATTGGGGAAAAGGGGAATACTGGCTCTTCTGCTTGGTACACACATATGTGAAGCCGGGTGTATTATTTATACTGATGATAACAGAACTGAGAGGTTATGCCTATCAGGAAAGATTGATCAGGCTGGGGCTCTTTTCTCTGGAAAAAAAGAAGGCCGAGGGGTGATCTGATAGAGGTCTTTAAGATTATGAAAGGGTTTGATAGGGTAGACATAGAGAAGATGTTTCCACTTGTGGGTGAGACCAAAATAGTCACTAATAAATCCAATAGAGAATTCAGGAGAAACTTCTTTGCCCAGAGAGTGGTTAGAATGTAGAACTCGCAACCAAAAGGAGTAGTTGAGGCAAATAGCATAGATGCACTTAAGGAGAAGCTAGAGGGAGGGAGGTAGGAATAGAAGGTGATGTTAGATAGAGTTCGGTGAAGCGGGGTGGGAGGAGGCTCATGTTGAGCATAAGCGACGGCATGGACCAGTTGGGCCAAATGGCCTGTTTCTGTGCCATACATTCTATGTAGTTCTATGTATTGCAGGCTGTCCGTACTGAACAAAGTGGCAAATTCACAGCATATCCCACATAAGTCAAAGGTCAACAACAGAAATGACTTATGCCTCCCATTTACTCTCGGTAAAGTGCACAGTGTGCTGCTCATGGGACAACATTCTGTTTTTTCATTTGCTGAAAACAAAATGACTGTCGGAATAGATATGGTTATATAATGTGCATTGTGCTCAAAAATTATAGTACAATCCATGCTAAACTCAGCAATGACTTTTATGTGAACATAGGAACAGGAATAGGCTATTGAGCTCCTCAAGCTTGTTCTGCCATTCTATTAAATCATGGCTGATCTTACCTTAACTCTATTTACCCGCCTTTGCTCCAAATCCCTTGATCCTCATTCCACACCTCTACATGTGATGCAAGATTGAAATGTTTCTCTTTTGTGACTGTTTGTTTATTCAGGTAGACAGATTTTAGGCTTGGGAGATATTTGTTTCTCCAATGGTTCCACTGTCCAAAGCCAGGGGCATGGGGTAGGGTGATCAATTTTATCAATGCAAGTGATGCATCCATCCATCACTGTGTATTGTGATGAGGAGGCTTCAAACATGTGAATAACCACATAAGTGGGCAGGAAAGCATCATTCACATTAATAGAGAAAGACCTTTGGCCACCCTGAAGCCATTCAATTGTCAATTAACATTCATATTCACTTCAGATGAATTTCAGCTTACTTACAGGAAGGATACCTTATTATAATAAGGCAATAACTATCTCCAACAAGCGAGAGTCTAACCACCGCCCCTTGACATTCAACAGCAATACCATTGCCGAATTCCCCACCATCAACATCCTGGTGGTTACCATTGACCAGAAACTTAACTGGACTAGCCACATAAATACTGTGGCAACAAGAGCAGGTCAGAGGCTAGGTATTCTGCGGCGAGTGTCTCACCTCCTGACTCTCCAAAGCCTTTCCACCATCTACAAGGCACAAGTAAGGAATGTGATGGAATACTCTCCACTTGCCTGAATGAGTGCAGCTCCAACGACACTCAAGAAGCTCGCCACCATCCAGGACAAAGCAGCCTGCTTGATTGGCACCCCATCCACCACCTTAAACATTCACTCCCTCCACCACTGGCGTACCATGGCTGCAGTGTGTACCATCTACAAGATGCACTGCAGCAACTCGCCAAGGCTTCTTCGGCAGCACCTCCCAAACCCGCGACCTCTACCACCTAGAAGGACAAGGGCAGCAGGCGCATGGGAACACCACCACCTCCAAGTTCCCCTCCACGTCACACAGCATCCTGACTTGGAAGTATATCGCTGATCCTTCATCGTCGCTGGGTCAAAATCCTGGAACTCCCTCCCTAACAGCACTGTGGGAGCACCTTCACCACACGGACTGCAGCAGTTCAAGAAGGTGGCTCACCATCACCTTCTCAAGGGCAATTAGGGATGGGCAATAAATCCTGGCCTTCCCAGGAATTAATAAAAAAAATAGGGAATCATATCTTATGGATGGGGTGGGCAGTGTAGTCTAGCTCCGATGAATTGTGCCATGGAGCGATAATGATTCCTCAAATAGTGACTTACTGTGCTGGTCGGAGGGCAGAAAGAGGGAAACAAAGGAGAAAACAGCAGAAAGCAGATGCTCCTTGGTGTGCTTATTCTAAACTAGAGTGGCTCCTCGCTTCTGGATCAAGAGCAGCATTTGCAGAGACTTGGAAGCAAATCCCATCCCTGCTGTTTTGGATAGGAAATTTTGTTTGACACAAAGGAAGGGAGGGGTATAAAATAAATTATAAACTAGCATTAGAAGGCAATGTTACTTTTAACGGAGGCCAACAGAAAATTCATAATGAAATGGAAATATTTTAATGGTGACACTGAAGTTCTCTCAGAAATGAGAGCAGCCCATAATTCATCAGTCGTAGGTGCAAATGAATTCTGATGCTCTCTGGCATGACTGAGAGAATGTCAGTAATGCACCATTAACATTGCCGCATGCTATCTGTTCTCAAGGTGATTCATGGTTACATTCTAATACATTCTGGAATTTGACTATTAAGTTATAATTTACTGCCATATATGATCACATCACTGGGCAGTGAAATTATCATTCACACTCATGGAACAAAGTAGAAATAAAAAGTGGGCTTATCCAAATCAGTCCAAGATATCCCTTAAATCCAGTCCATTCCCTATGCCCAGCTTGCCTTTTCAACACAGCCACTGTGTATGAATTCAACCCTCCCAAATACTACTTAACCATTCCCAAGAGCAGTATCCTTTCATTCAAATAAATTGGTATCAAATAGCTCTGTAATCCTCTGCAATTCCTAAGGGGTTACTCATGAACAGATGTCGCATGACATTTTTGTTTCATCACCAAAGCACATTTCAAACCTGCATCTCGATCACACAGAGGTCACTGTCTTGCCTGATGTCCGATTGTCCTAACCTGACTAAATACCCAAACATGTGCTAGAATTTGTTTTTTCAATTTTCTCTCCTTCTCTTCTCCTAAAAGCAATTCACTCTTTCTGAGCTATGGTTCCATGTGCGTCAGACACCTCCAGCTATCTCATCCAAGTAGCCATTTTCATGTGTGAACCTTAATAATGAGTATTGACAGACTACTCAATTTGTGAGGGCATCATAGCCGAGCCCAATCTATACTGAGTCCCTGACTGAGGCCCCACACACACACACTTTACAGCATAAGCCACCTTTCAACTATCAGGAGCAGCAGCTCTGGATGATTTCCCCCTTTTTAGCCCAGGGGCATTCTGGCCAATTGTCATTCCAGCTGAGATCAGCTAAGTCAGGTATAATTGCAGATAATGTACACTAAGTGCACTGGGATATCCTACAAAGTAGTAAACTGATTCCTGACTGGTGATTCCCTATTCAGTGAGTTCTTGGTTTCACTCTAGCTGCCCTGAACAGATGATGAATGGAGGCACGGCATTTTCCTATGGGGTGTGGGTGGAAATCAGAATAAAAGAGGTTGTGACACTCAGATCAATCTCATAGGCATCCTGGCGACTGGCCATAGAACATTGACTGACGCCTGACAGCAAGATCACCTGCCCAGGCTGTAAAAAGGCAAGGAGAAAATGACTGTAAAAAGCAGTGCTATGTATCACCGACTCGCATTTTCACTTGTCCTCCTTCCTTTCAAGTCCCACTCCAGGGACTTGAGCACATAAATCTAGGCTGACACTCCAGTGCAGTGCTGAGGGAGTGCTGCACTGTCGGAGGTGCCGTCTTTCAGATGAGACGTTAAACCGAGGCCCTGTCTGCTCTCTCAGGTGGACGTAAAAAATTCCATGGCACTATTTCGAAGAAGAGCAGGGGAGTTATCCCCGGTGTCCTGGCCAATATTTATCCCTCAATCAACATAACAAAACAGATTATCTGGTCATTATCACATTGCTGTTTGTGGGAGCTTGCTGTGCGCAAATTGGCTGCTGCGTTTCCCACATTACAACAGTGACTACACTCCAAAAGTACTTCACTGGCTGTAAAGCGCTTTGAGACGTCCGGTGGTCATGAAAGGCACTCTATAAATGTAAGTCTTTCTTTCTTTCATATTGTAACAGAGCTATTTCCTTCTTGTAATGTATTTCCTACATTACAACAGTGACTACACTTCAAAATATACTTCATTGGCTGTAAACTCTTTGGGACGTTCGGTGGTCGTGAAAGACACTATATAAATGCAAGTCTTACTTGCTTTTCTTCAAGAAAGAAGAACTTGCATATATAGCAACTATCACATCTCTCAGAAACATCACAAAAGCAATTCTCACAGACAATAATGAGGTAACTGCCAGTTAATCTATTTATGATGGTGTTGGTTGAAGGAACAGTGTCAACTAGGACACTGGGAGAACTCACTACTCTTCTTCAAATCATGCAATGGGATCTTTACCACACACCTGAACTGGCAGACAAAGGCTCCGTTTAATGCCTCATCCAAATGCTGGAACCTCCAACAATGCAGCACTCCCTCACTACTGCACTGAAGTGGTAGTTTGCATTAAGTGATCAAAGCCCAGAGTGGGGCTTGAGCCCACAATCTTGTGACTCAGAGACCATAGTGCTACCAATTGAGCCAAGCTAACACTTCAGAACTTTTATTATAACAGAGCTATTCCTTCACACCCTCTGTTATAACAGAGCTATTCTTTAAGGTCCTCTAATAACAGAACTATTCCTTCAGGCCCAACACTATGATTAAGCTATTCCTTCAGGCCTTGCTTTGTAATAGAGTAGCAACATGTGATGGCAACAGCAACAGAAATGCAGCACCAATACAGTAGCTATGTGCTAGGTGTAGTAAAATTGTAAAAAAAAATTATAAAATGATTACAATTTCCCTCCATATTGTGTATTTTAGAAACAATAATGGCTACTTTTAGTGAAGTAAAGGCAGTAATTTAATCAAGGGGTGGTAAATCTCAACTGCTTAACCTTCCCTCTTACAGACTATTATGTCATTTGAAACCCCTTTCGCCACTGGATCTCTGCCTTGAATTTCAGTGAAAGTTATTCATCAAAGTTATTCTCAGTGACTCAGGTTCAGCCATCCATTATCCAGAGCTTTCAATGTTGACAAATTCTAAGGCCATATACCTGAGTTGTCCACTCACATCATAAACATAAACATGGCTAAAAATGGCATGCTGTGTGTCCTGTGGGTTGCAGAAGGCAGATAAGAGGCAGCTTTATCATCTTACCCTCATCTTTTTTTTTTGTATTTTGTTTTCTTTCTTCATAGCCCACTCAGCTGTTGGATTTATGTGTTTTCTGCTGTAAGGACTAAGAAAAGTGCTGGAAATAACGGCACAGTACATACAAGTGGGAGATCGTCAGACAAGAGAATGGGAGATCACTATCTCGCTATGAGTCTCCTGCTGATACAGAAGAGTTAGGTAGGCCTGTTCACTTTATATTTGATTTTTGCCATGCAAATGATCATAACACTATTTGCTGCGACACCACCAGCCACAGCTCATAGAGTAGACAACATAGTCACTGTGTGTGGAGCTGACCTGCTCTGACTACCTTTAACTCGAATAATACTGCACTTACAATACTAGGACATGCCTTAGAAGAAAGCTGAAGACCATTTTGGGTGGAGGTTTGATATTTGTGAACCAGCAAAAAAAAAAGCCTTTTTTTTTACAAAAATGTAAAATACAAAAAACTGCAACAAGCTTGCTGTAGCGATATGAATCATACTCCCAGCAAAAAATTTTAATTCTGTTTATTGCAGAAGCTCAGAGAGGTGTATCTGACAGCTGCTGGCAGCCACAAAGATTCAATTATACGCTGTGCAAACATTAATAAAAAAATAATGCCTTTTTTTTAAAAAGTCACCTATTCAGGATTTGTGAAGAACAATATTTCTGTAATTAGTTCATTAATATTCAATTAGGGTCAGTGGGCTAAATAAAACCTTTTCAGAAACTAGGGGAAATTTTCAAACACACAGTACTGCAGATGCCTACTTTCATTATCATCTGTATACAGGCCTGCCTTATCTACTGGCCAGATGTCTGAGAACAATGTTCCCCGATTATCATCCTGGCACAGTCTGCATCTCCAAGCTGTGGTTTTCTGTGAGTGCGCAGAGTAGATACCAGAACATTTAGTGCCACTGATATGTGGTTCATGTTCGATTTTTAAGACCGTATTTTTTTTCTTCCTCTTCTTGCAGTGATGGTATTTAGGATGGCAGAATGGGTTGGTGATTGATTTTGTCAGTGGTCTTTCTTCCATGGCTCACTAATCACTCTTCAGTGCAATGCTGTGTCAAATATTGAGCTGAGAGCCAGGTGTTTCTCCACGCTACTGTTGAGAACACTTAATTCTGTACCCACGACCAAAGCTGGATGTTGCGAGCTGCTTTGATTCCCAATATTAGGTGTGAATGTTGAGAAAGCAGCATACTCACAGTGTGCCTCTGTACAAGTCAAAAAATGCCAATGCGATCATTTTGTCACCCTACATTTACTACCTGAAACCCCGTCCATCATCAGAAATATTATTATGAATTCCCATTTTATTCCCCTATAGTGTTTGTTTAATGGGGGTTTCTTTATAAAGGGAATTATTTTTGTTACGCGTTTCGCTGCTGTAACTGAAATAAAAATCCTTCATTTCTTCCTAACACAAATAAATGGCTTGTCCATGAGATGACACATAATTTTCAGTTACATGACTATTGTCTAATGTCAAGTGTTAAACATTAACATATCTGCCTACAATGATCAAATGGATATTTGAGTGTTGGAGTCAACACTCACCCATTTTCACATATCCTTTCATCTCCTGTTTTAAAAAAAAATTTCTCTCCTTTTGTATTTCAGTTTCACTCTTCTCCCCTGATTTTCTTCATACCCACGACCTTTTCCACTCTTTCGTGTAGGACACAATAATCATGTTACCTGGCATGGAGGTCACAGGGGACGGGAGAGTCCTGCCAACAGAACCTGGGATGTTGTCATTGAAGGAGGCATTAAATCAGCCACCAAAAACAAAACAAATGGTGCCATTTATGCATAATTCGGTAGAGTTCCCTTGTTAATCTTTTGGAGTGAGCTGAAGTGTAGGGAAGACTGTCAGTGGGCCGAATGTTGATGTCACATTCCGAAAATTTGGCTCATTTTTCCAGATTGCCAAACAATGCATCTATTTGTTAGGTTGCTGGTTATTAGACATATAAGCATTAGTTCTTAGTTGATTAGAGGTGCACTGAAGTAAAATCTGTTGAATAAACTGGATGGTCAACCCATCAGGTGATGGCAGTCACTTAGGGCCATTGGCCAATTTTTGTTGTATCTACTTTTCTTTTTTTGTTTTGTAGCTACTTCCTCATGGTGTCAATAATGATGCTTGGTTGTCTGTGATGCCACTGGTGACTCACCAAGCCTCGTTGATATCTGCCGGTTCTCTCATAGACATCACGGCAGTAACTTGTATCTAAATTCTCTTGACTTAAGTTGTTTTTCTGCAGCTTTTACTTCATCCTAAAGTTGCTAATTGTGGTTTCTTCAAATTGCCATTCACTTTGTCCTCAGCTATAACTCCTCAAGAGTCAAGCTGTGTTCTATCATGAGATTCTGTTTCAGGGTGTTTTTGAAGTGATTTTGCTGGCCCCCGTGGAAGCATTTTGCTTCCTGCAGCTTTATGCTCACTATTGTCCTGGAGAATCTTTCATCTGACATTCTCACATCTCGCTTGCATCTTCATCGGCATGATCTTAGTCCTGGTTGTTTTTACTCGGTTTAGGATGCCAGTATTAGTACTGACCGAGCATGGCTGCAAAGAGGCTGCAATTGCCCAAGTGACCCAGGGATTAGAGGTGGACGTTGAGGTTTTAACCTATAGGTCACAGTTTAGAAGTAGACCTGAATACTGGGTTGTATTGGCCTGGAGCAAAGCTGGGCCAGTAGGGACTTTCCATTTAAACATAGGATTTTCAGTTGAACTTGGCCCAAACCCACAAATAGAATTAATTACAGTATGTAAGGTGTAGCAAGAATTCCTCACTGACTGAATATAACTAGCACAAAAATATTCACATGCCAATCTGCATGAATTCCCCTTACACTGGTCAATATTACTTCTCTGGAGTTTGCAAGTAATGGTTACTAATCTGTACTCTGGACCTGTGTCCCTTCCATCCTGTCCATTAGTGCTCTCACATTCAATGCACAAGCAGTCGTGTTTGATGCAGATACCTCCGCACTTTACGTACTGTGTATTGACAGATGAACTGCCAGTTGTGATTAGCCTACCAGAAATAGATGAAGAGGGCAATTTTTCTAGCCCTCTCTCAATTCAGGTTGAGCAGTTTGATCCAAAATAGGACTACAGAGTTACCCCAAATTTCACCGCTTCAGGTTTCAACAGTGAGACATCAGAGTTCTGGGTAGTCATACCTGTCAAGACTGCATCTGCAGTCAGCATCATTCAACAACTATTGTTTTGCCACTCACCTATCACTGTCAGGCTTTTCTCCAACTGTTTAGCCAACACCTGTCCATGAATAGATTAAAGTGAAGAAGACATTGGCTCGGATTTTGCGGAGGGTAATGACGATGACTGTCAGCGTTCACCGTCATTACGCCTCTGAAACTGTCCGTAACTTTAGGATTTAGCGCATGCGCATCTAAACGCAGAAATCCTTAAGTTGTGGTCAGTCATTCACTGCTCCAACACTGGCTGGGCTGTAGACCACCAACCATCCCCATAGCTTCCAATTCGTGAAATCAGTGGAACTGACGAATACTTGAGCTTTTCTGCACTAATATCGCTGTTAAATACCCCATTAAATGTTAAGCCTTGTTGGAATAGGTGTAACTGGGGTTTTAACAGTGCAATGACTGCTAAACATATGTTCTAACCCTGAAAAACTATTTTTATATTTGTGGAGTGTCAAATTTCACTATTATGATAAAAATTACAATTTTTTTTAAGTTTTAAAGTTTGTTTGTGATATTTCAGTGTCTACCTTATCCCCATGTGAAAGTCCCAATCTTTATTTTGCTCTCTGTAACATTTTTTAAAAGTGCGGATAAAAGCTGCTTTTTATTTCCTGGTTTGCTGTCTGTGATAATTCTTCAATGTGATTGGCTGCTTAGACAGCTTGTTGACATCACTGCAGCTCTGCGATGGGGATTCCCATTACACAGCGCTGCAATCAATTGCACGTCGAGAAAGGTAAACTTCTCGCCACAAAGATTGCGAGCTCTCTGTGAGCAGCTTTCTTTGATGCCAGCAGTGAGCGCCTTTGCTTCGCCGCTGACTGCAAATTACGGGTTATTATCTTGTTATTTTCTTGGCCACACATGCAAAGACTCTGATTTGCATAGGGGCATGGTTGGCTGCTGTGTTTGGCTAGCAAAGTTGATAAATAATTGTGAATTCTTTCCTACCTGACAATCCTCTTCCCCCATTTAACCTGAGCTAGCTTAATTGCCCTCCAACCCTTTACCCCAGCTAACCAGTAAGTTCTACTATCCAGTCTCAGTGCTATTATTCAATGTCTGTTGGTGTATTTGGTCTACATGCTATTCCTTTCAGGTTTTTGCATTTTCAATTTATGAGGCTGAATACCAATTTGACCTGAGAGCTAACACACAAATCAGGGGTTAATAATCAATTTAAGCACAAACATCCAGCAACTATAAGCTTATCTGTGATTGAGGAGATGATGAATCAATCACGCCTTGGGATTGTGATAGCTGCACCCACCACAAGCAAATGGGTGCAGCCCTATCAGAACTCGGACTACTTGAAGGAATTTCAAAACAAGCTATTGAAGGACCATGGAAAATTGTAAAGACTGCAGAGAACTTTTTGTGAAAAGGCACACGTAACAAAAGTGATCAAATACTTTTCTTCATTTGAAACAATAGCTAAATGCTTATTAGAGGGCACCTTGTGCCTATGGAACTGAACCCCAGCATGAGCCTTCAGGAGAGGAGGGGAAAGCATTTAGCATTCCCTAGTGGGCAGCCAATCAGAATGTCTGAAGTGCTGAACCTGTTCCCTGCTATAATTTCAAAATGAGATGACAGATGTATCTCATTAACAGTGGTTATGATAACACCCACAAGCGATTGTTTTGTTTAACCAGTCAGTGCATCACTGAATACCAAGCACCTGCACAAATATAAAGTAAATTGTATTCTGCTCATGCACCAAAAACCTGTCATAAGGATCATCTATCAATAGTGACCCCACACCTTAATGCCAACAATAAATAGAACCTAAATTAGTTGGAGTCTCAGATGCCATTTCCAAAATTTGCCATTATAGTGTGAGGTTTGACAATAGGATTAAAAAATATATACACATATTTTATTGCTGAAAGACTACAATGTAAATATAAAATAATCACCAGTAAATGCTGTTAGTTGATCTGAAGATGGGCAATGGTAGGGGCACCAGCATCCTGGGCGAGAGAGAGGGAAAAAGCAGCCAGGATTGTCCAGTCCTGATCACCATCAAGTGAAGTCTGGCAGAAAGTATACGCATGTTGACATCAGGTGAGGATAAGAGTGGACTTAGATATACCTCCTACTGTCCAATAGTCTGCTAGCATTCACTGTCTAGGCTTACATGTAGAAAGAATTTGCACTTATATAGTGCCTTTCACATCCTTGTTACAATGTAGTTAAATGTCCCAAGGCGCTTCACAGGAGTATTAAAAGACAAAAAAGTTGACACCGAGCCACATAAGGAGAAATTAGGGCAGGTGGCCAAAAGCTTGGTCAAAGAGGTAGGTTTTAAGGAGCGTGTTAAAGGAGGAAAGAGAGGTAGCGAGGCGGAGAGGTTTAGGCAGGGAATTCTAGAGCTTAGGGCCTAGGCAACAGAAGGCACGGCCATCAATGGTTGAGTGTTATGATCAGGGATGCTCAAGAGGGCAGAATTAGAGGAGTGCAGATATCTCGGGGGGTTGTGGGGCTGAAGGAGATTACAGAGATAGGGAGGGGCGAGGCCATGGAGGATATTTGAAAACAATGATGAGAATTTTGAAATCGAGGCGTTGTTTAACCGGGAGCCAATGTAGGTCAGTGAGCACAGGGGTGATGTGCGAACAGGACTTGGTGCGAGTTAGGACACGGGCAGTTGAGTTTTGGATGACCTCAAGTTTACATAGGGTAGAATGTGGGAGGCCAGCCAGGAGTGCATTGGAATAGTTAGGTCTAGAGGTAACAAAGGCATGAATGAGGGTTTCAGCAGCGGATGAGCTGAGGCAAGGGCGGAGACAGGCGATGTTACAGAGGTGGAAAAAGGCGGTCTTAGTTATGCTGCGGATATGTGGTTAGAAGCTCATTTCAGGGTCAAATATGACACCGAGGTTGTGAACAGTGTGGTTCAGCCTCAGACAGATGTTAGGGAGAGGGATGGAGTCAGTGGCTAGGGAATGGAGTTTGTGGCGGAGACTGAAAACAATGGCTTTGGTCTTCCCAATATTTAATTGGAGAAAATTTCTGCTCATCCAGAACTGGATGTCGGATAAGCAGTCTGACAAATTAGAGACCGTGGAGGGTTAGAGAGAAGTGGTGGTAAGGTAGAGCTGTGTGTCGTCAGCATACATGTGGAAACTGGCGCTGTGTTTTCAGATGATGTCGCCAAGGGGCAACATGGAGATGAGAAATAGGAGGTGACCAAGGATAGATCCTTGGGGGACACCAGAGGTAACGATGCAGGAGCGGGAAGAGAAGCCGTTGCAGGTGATTCTCTGGCTACGATTAGATAGATAAGAATGGAACCAGACGAGTGCAATCCCACCCAGCTGGACGATGGTGGAGAGGCGTTGGAGAAGGATGAAGTGGTCAACCATGTCAAAGGCTGCAGACAAGTCAAGAAGCACGAGGAGGGATAGTTTACCTTTGTCACAGTCACAAAGGATGTCATTTGTGACTTTGATGAAAGCCGTTTCGGTACTGTGGCAAGGGATTCAAACATGGAATTGCGGGAAAGATGGGCACGGATTTGGGAGGCGACAACACATTCAAGGAGTTTGGAGAGGAAAGGGAGGTTGGAGTTGGGGCGGTAGTTTGCAAGGACGGAGGGGTCAAGGGTTGGTTTTTTGAGGAGAGGAGTGATGACGGCAGATTTGAGGGAGAGGGGGACAGTACCTGAGAAGAGAGAACCGTTAACAATGTCAGCTAACATGGGAGCCAGAAAAGGAAGTCGGGTGGTCAGCAGTTTGGTGGGAATAGGGTCGAGGGAGCAGGAAGTGGGTCTCATGGACAAGATGAGCGCGGAGAGGTCATGAGGGGAGATCGGAGAGGAACTGGAGAAAGATGTGAGTTCAGGGCCAGGGCAGGGGGGAACCTTAGAGGAAGTTTGGCCCCGTGGGCTAGCATCCTTACTGTGCATGTACCTAGCACTTGTTTAAATGGTCATTTCTATAGTTATTTTATTTGGAAAAAAAAACTAGTACATTAACAATGCATTATATTTCATCTATCTCGCAACATTTATAATTACAAAATAAAATAAGAGCTCTAACTTGTATTGTGTGTTATAATTAGGCAAAGCACTTTCCTGTTCAAAGTTACTTGAAGCTTATGCAAACAATGTATTCAAGGGGGTAAATGTTTGTTATTTTCCATCCTGGCAGCATTAGCTCTGCCAATCCATACTTCATTTGCATACAAAATGCTTCATTCCGGCAATCAATGAAAGTGCTGTATTTAGAGCTTATCACAAACATGCAGGGATCGGATTCTTTAGCCTACTCGTTAAATTCTGGCGATGCATAACAAAACGAAAAGGCTGGAGAACTGGAAACTGTGCATGGGATTTAGAGATGCCTTCACTTCATTTCAGACAATGTGTCAGGAAAAAAGAAACATCACAGGGTTTATCCATTGGGACGTACACATCTTAAACTAAAAAGGTAATTTTTGAAATGTCAGGAGCATGTTGCCATTATTATATAGGGAAATAACCCAGAAAGCAGCTCTGTCCTACCCTTAGGAGAATGTCATTTTTAATTGAACTATTCAGGATAGTGTAGCACAAAATTACATATATATCCTCTTCAAGGGGAAATGCTCATTAAATGAAAATGGACTTGCTATTGAAATCCTTTGTTTATAATTTTTCAGTATTGTGCTTTTTCTTTCCTCTTTCTTACATCTGCTTGTTGAATTGGGTCAACAACCACTCTGAAGTATTTATGGACAAAGGAGGTCTATGAGCTTAAGGCAACACATCCATATTGCCTGCATCAAACTCCACTTTGATATTTCTTTCATGTTACTGTAAATTGAGATAATAAAAATTCAAAGAAATTGCTGGACAGTGATTATTAACTGATTGTTACTTGCCCCACTAAACTCTATCCTACACACGCTGCACAAATGCAGCTTGCAAGTTAGAATGCTTTCAAGATAGGATTTCAGAATCTCAAAACACTCACTGAATGTCTGACAGTCATGGCTCAGTTGGTAGTACCCTTGCCTCTGAGTTGGAAGGTTATGGGTTCAAGTCCCCCTCTGGAGACCTGAGCACAAAAATTCTATGCTGACACTCCAGTGCTGCACTGTCAGAGGTGCTGTCTTTCAGATGAGATGTTAAACTGAGGCTCCGTCTGCTCTCTCAGGTGGATGTAAAAGATCCCATGGCACTATTTCGAATGAGTTATCCCCAGTGTCTTGACCAATATTTAACCCTCAATCAACATCACTAAAACAAATTATCTGGTCACCATCACATTGCTGTTTGTGGGAGCTTGCTGTGTGCACATTGGCTGCTGCGTTTCCTACATTACAACAGTAACTACACTTCAAAAGGGACTTCATTGGCCTTTAAGTGCTTTGGGATGTCTGGTGGTCATGATAGGTGCTATATAAATGCAAGTCTTTCTTTTTTTTCTTTCTGGAGTTTGCAATGTGGGTTCTGCTGTTAATCTTTTCAATATATTAGTAATTTGTTTACTCGTATAACTTCGCTGACAGATCGACTCATTGCTTGACTATTGGATGTTACCATGGAGATTGTCAATCTCAGTTGTCATTAAGAGGAGATACCAAGCAAAGGCCAGGTGTTTCCTTCACAGAAAGAAGGAAGATAAATGGAGGGTAAATAACTCACAGCTACTCTCATGGCACTTTCCAGTGGTTGGCTGAACAGTGCTAGAAGCACAGGTTTCGGAGTATCAGAAATTGTAACACAAGTGGCCTTCAGCCCATGATGCAGGTACAAACTCTTTAACTGGAGCTATCTACTCTAATCCCAGAACCCTTCTTTTAAAGTACATTACTTTAAATATCTTAGTCTCTGGCCTTTTGGGAAATAATGTATGGTGGGGACATAAAAGACAGGGGGGTACTAACTTGAAATATGGGAAAGGAGAAAAAAATCCAACAGAAAACTGTAAAAACATCAAATTCTCAACAGTAAGTAAATGATTTTTTTCCGTATGGGTTGTCCCTGAAGCAATTAGAACCAGTGGATCTATATTAAGAATGCACATAAAATACAATGTGGGGCCATAAGGGGGTGCCAATGTAACTTTCATCCGACCTCCAGGGTCAAAAGAAATTCATAGAAACTTTCATGTGTCAGAAAAGAGAATGGATGATTGGCTGCAGTCAGCCAAGAGACTAATCTGCCACTGTCCTACTCCCTTTCAGCAGTCTTCTATTTTAACCTGCTGTTCTGAGCAGGCAGCAAGGACACCCACCCGACTCTGGCAGGATCCTTTAAATATGCAGATCGAGGTCTGATCACTTCATCAGGCCGTGACTGATATTTCAGCTGGAGGCCTGGGTAGGAACACCACTGTGGCTTCTGCGCCAGGTGAAGATAGCAGGAAGAGGACCCAAGCCTCTAAGGTACGTTTTTCCTTTTCCTTCCTTTCCTCAAGGGGCCAGGAGCCTCCAGACCCAACAAGGAAAGTTTAATCCCACCCTCATTGCAAGACCATCACTGCAATTTACCCAAGCGCGTTCCTAGCCAGCAGCCTCCTGCTGCCCGACGTCCTGCTCCTAGTTTGGGATGGGCAAAGTCTCCCAGCTGAGGTTTTGGCACTCACTCCGGCTCCCAACCGCTCGATTTAAAATCAGGGCTAAAGAACCTGTAGGTGCTCCAGCACAGGCAAGGCACCCCTATTGACTGAAATCAAGAGTCCTCAGCGCCTATGCATTTTCAGTTCTACCGAACTGGCTATTGCTGGCACTCAAGCTTATTGTACTTGTTTATCTCCTATACATGATGGGAAATATACTAGTCATATACAGTAATATAACCAAGGCAAATCACCATCAGATAATTTATTTGACTAGCACAAGTACTGGTGATCAGTATTCATTTAAAGCCTTTGATCGATTCTTTCATTATTCTGACCCAACTGTGAAATTATTCCCAGTGACGATGGACATACCATACAAGGGGTTCTCAACCTTTTGAGAAAAAAATTCCACAGAACCCCCCTGTAACACCATTTCTCTGTATAAAAATTATGCAATTATACATGTTTATTTTACTTAAATGTGAGGGAGTGCTGCATTAAGAGGTTGGCAACTAAAAGTAAGTGAATGATAAGCTTTTGTCCTGCCAACTGGGTGAGTTTTAAAACCTTCCTGAATATGCACTGTTGGACACACTATAGATACTAGTTTGGTGGATTCCAATGCACTGCTGTTTAGGGCCTGATTAACTTCAGCTAGCAGGCAATTCTGGAAACAATCTTGAGATACTGCATCAGTGTTGGGGCATTCAACAAGTTATCGTGAGTAAGAATTCCAGTGTTTGATATTTAGAGTTCTATTTTTGAATAAACCCCAGCCTTACTGGCAGTCACTAGAGGGATGGATGCAGAGGAAGCTCTTCTTTTGGTGACTATTGTTGCAGGTTATTTATTATTCACTGGCTGCTGCTCCTTATCAAATGAATTGAGGAAATCAGTTATCTTTTTGATGCTGGTGGTAACAATGTACTCCACAATGGCCCAGCATGTCTGAAGCACAACAATGTCTCCCATCACTGCACTCACCTGTCCAAAGTGCCAAATAAGCCAAACTAACAGATTGGCCACATCTAACCCAGAAGTGTGAATTAGGCAAAGATTTTGGGTCAGGAGGGCAGTGGATTGAGATGACAGATAAAACTGTCTGTTTATTATTTTTGGCAGACACCTTAACCTTCTCTGACCCCTGTACTATACAACCATGGGACAGCTACCAGTCTGCAGAGTGTAAAATTCCAACTTGCAGCTCAGTCCCTTCTGGTGCTGCAGAGGAATTTTGTATCAAACAGTTGTGTACACACACAATGAATAACTTTATAAAGAAACACTGGCAACTCATTACAAACAAATAACTTTATTTGAATACATTCTACATTACTTTAAACCAAGAATTTAACAAAGTCAAATGAAGTGCTTGTAGTCGGGCATGCACGAGCCATAAATGGCACTTTGGAACACTTCTGCTGGGAATTCTGGCCCTTTTATTTTGAGGGTTTCTTGGTCAACATTAAACATCTCTTCAAAGCTTGATTCACTCATGACGTCTCTGGAACAGAAAGAAAATGCAGCTGAAGGGTTGTGTGAAGTTGTCACTTAAATTTCACAAGTGTGACACTGGCCCAAATTTTAAGAAAACATTTTGCCACAACATAAACTATCAAAATCTTTAGGACCCACACTGAAAGCACATTGCACAAGTGCTTCATGTTTGCCTCAAACAACAATGTAATCTATTGCAAGAAGCAACCTACTATAATAACCCCAAAGAGCCAAACTTGGGAATAGCATTTTCACCCTCCACACTTTTTGCAGCCAACCAGGGTTGATGCAAGCAGATCTTGCTGCATGACTGTCCAAAAAGAGACATGGGACATGCAAGAGTTTTGGGCAGCGTTTCCACAAAAATCTTACATAATGACCACTCAGGCAGATAACACTATACAAGTTTAAGTTATCTACTTATTCCAACATCTTAGATAATTACTTCAGCAATTTGAATATGAGCTGGTACAGCTACTGAAGTGTTGTATCACAGCAGCCATGAAGATCATGGTGACTAATACAAGGTTTAAAATTGGCCAAAAAGGGCAGAATACAGGCACATAATGAGATGTATTGCATCCAGTAATTTGCTTCATCCTTATCCCAGAGTAATCAGTCATTGCTATAAAGCAATTTCATCACAGTTGTTATGAAGACCATCGTGAGTATAAACATCATTTTAACTCTGGACAGGCATGAGCTCAGTGTTGAGGATGCCAGAGTATATAGGTAATGTACAATTGTCAGACAACTGCAACGGTATAGACACAAACAGCTCTTTACACCTACCTGGGTTTGGTCACCCGGTGTGGAGGAGAGCTGGCAGATCGGAGGACCTCCTCATAGGACTGCTCCTGGGCCTGGCCAAAAAGGCCATTAACTGGTCCAGGCAGCGGGCGGTCGAGGGGGGTTGTTTGGCCCGATTGCCTGCCTCTCGTCCGCAGCCATGTTCGCACTGGGGTGGCCCTGGAGAAGGAGCACACGGTGGCCGCCGGCATGCTTGAGGCCTTTCGCGACTGGTGGGCACCGCAGGGACTGGAGTGCATCATCACCCCGACCAATCAAATTTTAATTTAATTTGTTAAGTTTTAAAGTTTTATTAAGTTACAGACAATTTGTTCAATCACCCACAAATCAGGAGAGTGCACCTACCTGGGAAGCAGATTCCTAGTCTTCCTGATGAACTGGGAGTACAACTCCTGCATAGCAGAACACTTCACCTATGGTGCACTGGCAAAAACAAAAACAGCTTTAGCGGGCAACATTTTTTAAATTTTAGAAAAACTTTAGCCCTTAACTTGTATAACTGAAGAAAAGAATGAGAACTCTTGTTTCACTGTTCAGTTTCAGCTCCCTCCTTCCCCCCACTACACAAGACCTGGAGTTCCACAGATAAATGACCATTCTTTAGATGTGAGCCTAGACAAGTGCTGGCAAGCTATCAGGCACCACAGCCAAGCCAAATCTGCATTCACTGGCACCAGTAGATCCCAGTGGCCAATTTGTTAGCAATATCTTAAGTCATGGCTGCCACCTGAACACATCAGTGCAACTACAGAATACAGACATATGCATTCATGCCTAAACTGGTGAACAGAATCAGTCCTTGAAGATTCACGGTAGAATAGGAAGTACTTGCAAACCACTGAAGCAGTCTAGCTGAAATGAGGACAAAAATACCTAAATCTTTTTAAAAACCTTTTCAGTAAAGTACAGCATTGCACAACTTAAAGCACAAGATAATTCACTGCTTGTTCACTTGTTGCATTTAAAAAATGATACTGTAATTCTCAATTCCAGTTCTTTATAAAAATCAGTACCCCTCCCCATTTCTACAAACAAACCAATTACCACATAGCAGCTTCCATCAATGGTTTAGAGTACCATTGAGGATAATCTAATTCTGCAGAAATACAACCCACACTAGCATAGATGCTATTACATTAAATTAACTCACTACAAATTGAATGCTGGCAAGCACCCACATATCTGCCCACTGCACAGTCCTTCTGACAACTTCTTTCAGCCATGGATCACCAGCCTTGTACAAAATGTAAAAACTCCAAAGAAACAAGTTCTTGATTTTAGTTTAAGGTTATTGCTCACCTCTAATTAAATTTCAGGACTTAATTTATACAAGTGTGTTACTTCAGAGCCACTGTGGATCATATGGTGGTATACCTGTGACAACCACTGAAGACTGGAAGACCAACACGATACTGATATAAAGCAGAGCAGGCATCCATGAAATGTCACATGAAAGTTAAGAGCCAATCTGACTAGTATCCATCTGACATAAAATAGACAAAAGACTCAATCTGCCATTCTAAAGGGCCTGTTGAAATATAACCGACACTATGATCTTGAGACAATGTGTCAGACTATATTTGCTTCAATGAGTAACAAGTCACCATTGGTTGGCTGATTCAAGTTCAGATTGAAGTTCACCCAACAACAGCTTATACAAAAAAGAACAAATCTGGATACCAAGTTAAAAAGCCATAAATCCACATTCTTGGATTCAGAACTTACTCTTTTTTGCTTCTTAGGAGGTAGAGGGGTTTACAGAGGGACTTCAGCAGCTGACGGCACAGCCACCAACAGTAGAGCAATTAAAATTGGGGATGCACAATAGGCCAGAATTGGAGGAGTTTGAAAACAAGGATGAGAATTTTAAAATTGAGGCATTGCCAGGAGCCAATGTAGGTCAGTGAGCACAAGGGTGATGGGTGAACAGGACTTTGTGCAAGTTAAGACACGGGCAGCAGAGTTTTGGATGAGCTCAAATCTAGAGGTAACAAAGGCATGGACGAGGGTTTCAGCGGATGAGCTGAGGCAGGGGCAGAGTCAGGCGATGTAGAGAGGTGGAAGTAGGCGGTCTTAGTGATGGAGCCGATTTGTTGTCAGAAGCTCTCCTTGGGGGTCAAATACAACACTAAGGTTTCACAGGAACAGTCTGGTTCAGCCTCAGACAGTTGCCAGGGAGAGGGATGGAGTTGGTGGCTCAGGAACAGTTTGCAGCAGCGACCAGGGACAATGGCTTCAGTCTTCAATATTTAGATGAAGGAAATTTCTACTCATCCAGTACTGGATGTTGGACAAGCCAGGGGTCATTGACGCAAGTGTGGTCAACTGTACAACAGTCTCCAGCAATGCTTTGCGGCACTAAAACCAAGACCACCATGACAATTGCCAGTAACCTATAGGTGACCAATATGCCCATTAACCTGAGAATTGACTCTAAATTCTTAAGCAAACTGCAACATTTCACACTATGAAACAGCTAAATCTACACATCATTACCACAAAGAACATGGAGCTGTTCACTGCATTCTCTGCTCAATTCATAAGCTAGTCAAGTAGTCTGGAACAATAAATTATGAGCCACAATGTTCAGAGCTACTAAAATGTCAAGCCTGAATCCTCCAGTTTTCACCAACCTATACAAATGGGATTCCCTCTGAAATAGCAGTATCAGTAAGATGCATTAACAGTACTGAAAAACAAAGCAAAAGTGCCCAGAACCTTGCAAGAGTTAATTTCTACTCTGCTGCATCACCAACTAACCATGCAGTCCAAAGTTCAAGCATGAATGGATGGTTTCACAATACAAATTAGAAATGGCTGAAGAACTTATTCTGCAGCGTCAAGGTGGACAGTCTCCCATCACCACTCATGTTCTAGGATCAAGATTTGATCCAACACAAGGCCTAAACAATCATTTCTGTAATTGAGAATGCACTAGACACTTCCAACTGTACACATTTCCATTAACAGCAAATCTGTGTCTAAATGTGTAAGTATCTGTTAGTAGACCACAGGCCACTTATGGATAATTTAATTTTCAGCCCCTGCATAGGGAGGATTTTCCTTTTTAAAAAAGAACAGGGCAGCTAAAGTCCCACAAAAATTCATTACCTAATCAACTTTGTAGAATAGATTAGTAGCTAGCCTGATTATAAAGCATCCAACTAAATCTTGAGCAGCAATCAGCAATGCCTTAAGGCAGTCTCATCACAAAAGTTATGAAGACCATCGTGAGATAGAACATCATTTTCTGCTCAGTAATAATTACATAAAGTTTAGAACACGACAAGATATGAATTTGCAAATGATTTCCAATTACCCATCATATGTAAAACTAATGATATGTTTGTAAGTAACAGTCCAGAATAAGGCTATTGTAGACAACACAAGGCTGGGCCTTACAATGAGCTGTAGAACTGCATATTACATGCATAGTATTTACAGCATAGAAACAGGCTAGTCAGCAAACAGGTCCATTATGCTCCACACAAGCCTCCTCCCACCCTCCAGCTAACCCCATCAACATATCCTATTCTTTTCTCCCTTCGTGTACTTATCTAGCTGCCCCTGAAGTGCATCTATGCTATTCGCCTCAACTATTCCTTGTGGTAGCGAGTTCCACATTCTCACCACTCTGGGTAAAGAAATTTCTTCTGAATTCCCTATTGGATTTATTAATTAGTGGCCATCTTATATTTATGGCCCCTAGTTCTGGCCTCGCCCACAGGTTGAAACAACATCTCTACGTCTACCCTATCAAACCCTTTCATAATCTTAAAGACCTCTATCAGGTCACTCCTCAGTCTTGAGAAAAGAGCCCCAGCCTGTTCAGCCTTTCCCAATAGTTCTGGTGGTATCATTCTAGCTGCACCTTCTCCACTGCCTCTATATTTATAATGGAGACCAGAACTGTTCAGTACTCAAAGTGTGGTTTACTTCACACTGTTTGCAAGACAAACCTGGTTAGCTGGCTAATTTCCATGACTTTCCCAGGATTGCTGATGATCAGATGAAAACTGAAAACATTCTTGGTCACAATCTGTTGAGTGAACAGAAATGTTCAGATTTAAGCCATATGCCAAATCATTTTTGTATTGCTAATATTACAGCTTTCAAAACTTTACAAAGTCAAACTCTTTACAGCATTAACTTTAGTCAAGCTCTTTACAGCAGCTGGAATATGACCTTAGTTGAGCAGTAATAAATCATTCTTAAAAGGTTGCATAACTCAAGATTTAAGAGTAAGAGAAGGCAACAGAAAGACTAAAATGATTGCGATCTGTAACGAGCCAAATTAGTTTAAAAATCCCCAAACTTAACAGCTAATAACCATTACCTAATCAACTTTGTAGAATAGATTAGTAGCTAGCCTGATTATAAAGCATCCAACTAAATCTTGAGCAGCAATCAGCAATGCCTTAAGGCAGTCTCATCACAAAAGTTATGAAGACCATCGTGAGATAGAACATCATTTTCTGCTCAGTAACAATTACATAAAGTTTAGAACACTACGAGATAAGAATGTGCAAATGATTTCTAATTACCCTTCATATGTGAAAATTGAACATTCAAGCGGTTTCAGATCACAAACCACTGAGGCATTGGCTCTCTTCACTAGGTACATTATAGGAAAAATTAAGAGCAACGATTTGGAAACCCGTTGAAACGTGAAGGTGAAAACAAACCACATTAGAAAATCCAAATGAATGATCACTTAGACAGTCTTACTTTCGTGTCATTCAAGTGACTCGCTCAGCCACGTGGTGAAGACTCACTCTGGTCCCTCCCCATCCCAGCAGCGCCATCTCTTGAAAAACTTCGCACCGCCATCAAGAACCTGCAGATTATAAAAAGGAAAAAGTGAAGTTTAAATAGTCGGAGATACTGAAATCACTAAATTATATGAACTGGGGCAGGGGGTGTGGGAGCGGCGTGGCCGCCTTCTGTTGCCGAGGCCCTAAACTCGAACGCCCGCCCTGAACCTTGTCGCCTCTCCTCAAAACCTACCTCTGACCAGGCTTTTGGTCACCTGCCCTAATTTATCCATATGTGGCTCGGTGTCAAATTTTTGTCTTGCAATATTCTAGTGAAGCGCCTTGGGACGTTAAAGGGGCCAAATAAATACAAGTTGTTGTTGAGGAGGGGGACCAGGCCGGGCCCGGGGGGTGTGAGGGGGACCAGGCCGGGCCCGGGGTGAGGGGGAGTGAAGGGGACCAGGCCGGGGGGTGTGAGGGGGACCAGGCCGGGCCCGGGGGGTGTGAGGGGGACCAGGCCGGGCCCGGGGGGTGTGAGGGGGACCAGGCCGGGCCCGGGGGGTGTGAGGGGGACCAGGCCGGGCCCGGGGGGTGTGAGGGGGACCAGGCCGGGCCCGGGGGGTGTGAGGGGGACCAGGCCGGGCCCGGGGGGTGTGAGGGGGACCAGGCCGGGCCCGGGGGGTGTGAGGGGGAGTGAAGGGGACCAGGGTGAGGGGGACCAGGCTGGGCCGGGGGGTGTGAGGGGGACCAGGCCGGGGCCGGGGGGTGTGAGGGGGACCAGGCCGGGGGGTGTGAGGGGGACCAGGCCGGGGCCGGGGGGTGTGAGGGGGACCAGGCCGGGGGGTGTGAGGGGGACCAGGCCGGGGGGTGTGAGGGGGACCAGGCTGGGCCGGGGGGTGTGAGGGGGACCAGGCTGGGCCGGGGGGTGTGAGGGGGACCAGGCTGGGCCGGGGGGTGTGAGGGGGACCAGGCTGGGCCGGGGGGTGTGAGGGGGACCAGGCTGGGCCGGGGGGTGTGAGGGGGACCAGGCTGGGCCGGGGGGTGTGAGGGGGACCAGGCTGGGCCGGGGGGTGTGAGGGGGACCAGGCTGGGCCGGGGGGTGTGAGGGGGACCAGGCTGGGCCGGGGGGTGTGAGGGGGACCAGGCTGGGCCGGGGGGTGTGAGGGGGACCAGGCTGGGCCGGGGGGTGTGAGGGGGACCAGGCTGGGCCGGGGGGTGTGAGGGGGACCAGGCTGGGCCGGGGGGTGTGAGGGGGACCAGGCTGGGCCGGGGGGTGTGAGGGGGACCAGGCTGGGCCCGGGGTGAGGGGGAGTGAAGGGGACCAGGCCGGGCCCAGGGGGTGTGAGGGGGAGTGAAGGGGACCAGGCCGGGCCCAGGGGGTGTGAGGGGGAGTGAAGGGGACCAGGCCGGGCCCAGGGGGTGTGAGGGGGAGTGAAGGGGACCAGGCCGGGTGTCAGCACCACGCTGGCCGGAGCGCTGAGAAAAGTCTTTACTCTGGAGGCCGCTTTACAGCCGCCACGCGTTTAAATAAAGTAACCTGGCGGGAATGGTTCGTGGCCATTGGAAACCGCTGGGTTTTATTCTAACCGCCGTTACCATCTCTCTTGGCGGCCAGGCCGATGGTGTGACCCTGGTGTCCGCGGCGCCTCAGTCACTCCGTCCCGCATCATCCAGAGAGAGAAAGAGGCCGGCTTCTGCTTCCGGATCACTCTTTATTTCCAGGGCGACCGGAAATCGGCGTCACGTGCCGCGAAGCCCCGCCCCCTCTTCCTCTTGCTGGGCCTGAGTTCCGGGCCTGAGTTCCCCACAATCAGCCGCCCCGGCCCGCCAACCATGAGTGCCTCGGCCTTCCAGAAGGTGGCTTTGATCTCCTGCATCGTGCTTTGCTGCTCCGTCGTCTTTCCCAAAGTCTTCGTTTTCCGAGCGCCGAAGGATAAGCCCCAGCCGCAGGAGGGTAAGGACGGGGTGGAGCGACCCCTCGCGCAAATCGGAGCCTGGGTTCGCAACCTCCAACCCGCATTTATTTCCGTTTACCCTCCAGCGACCTCCCCTCGTCACCTCATCCTTCCCCCCAGCGACCTCCCCTCTTCACCTCATCCTTCCCCCCCAGCGACCTCCCCTCTTCGCCTCATCCTTCCCCCCCAGCGACCTCCCCTCTTCACCTCATCCTTCCCCCCAGCGACCTCCCCTCTTCACCTCATCCTTCCCCCCCAGCGACCTCCCCTCTTCGCCTCATCCTTCCCCCCAGTGACCTCCCCTCTTCGCCTCATCCTTCCCCCCCAGCGACCTCCCCTCTTCACCTCATCCTTCCCCCCCAGCGACCTCCCCTCTTCACCTCATCCTTCCCCCCAGCGACCTCCCCTCTTCACCTCATCCTTCCCCCCCAGCGACCTCCCCTCTTCACCTCATCCTTCCCCCCCAGCGACCTCCCCTCTTCATCTCATCCTTCCCCCCAGCGACCTCCCCTCTTCACCTCATCCTTCCCCCCCAGCGACCTCCCCTCTTCACCTCATCCTTCCCCCCCAGCGACCTCCCCTCTTCACCTCATCCTTCCCCCCAGCGACCTCCCCTCTTCACCTCATCCTTCCCCCCCAGCGACCTCCCCTCTTCACCTCATCCTTCCCCCCAGCGACCTCCCCTCTTCGCCTCATCCTTCCCCCCAGCGACCTCCCCTCTTCACCTCATCCTTCCCCCCAGCGACCTCCCCTCTTCGCCTCATCCTTCCCCCCAGCGACCTCCCCTCTTCACCTCATCCTTCCCCCCCAGCGACCTCCCCTCTTCGCCTCATCCTTCCCCCCAGTGACCTCCCCTCTTCGCCTCATCCTTCCCCCCCAGCGACCTCCCCTCTTCGCCTCATCCTTCCCCCCCAGCGACCTCCCCTCTTCACCTCATCCTTCCCCCCCAGCGACCTCCCCTCTTCACCTCATCCTTCCCCCCAGCGACCTCCCCTCTTCACCTCATCCTTCCCCCCCAGCGACCTCCCCTCTTCGCCTCATCCTTCCCCCCAGTGACCTCCCCTCTTCGCCTCATCCTTCCCCCCCAGCGACCTCCCCTCTTCACCTCATCCTTCCCCCCCAGCGACCTCCCCTCTTCACCTCATCCTTCCCCCCAGCGACCTCCCCTCTTCACCTCATCCTTCCCCCCCAGCGACCTCCCCTCTTCACCTCATCCTTCCCCCCCAGCGACCTCCCCTCTTCACCTCATCCTTCCCCCCCAGCGACCTCCCCTCTTCACCTCATCCTTCCCCCCCAGCGACCTCCCCTCTTCGCCTCATCCTTCCCCCCAGTGACCTCCCCTCTTCATAGAAACATAGAAAATAGGTACAGGAGTAGACCATTCGGTCCTTCGAGCCTGCACCGCCATTCAATGCGTTCATGGCTGAGCATGCTACCTCAGTACCCCATTCCTGCTTTCTCGCCATACCCCTTGATCCCCTTAGTTGTGAGTGTTATATCTAACTCCCTTTTGAATATATTTAGCGAACTGGCCTCAACAACCTTCTGTGGAAGAGAATTCCATAGATTCACCACTCTCTGGGTGAAGAAGTTCCTCCTCAGCTCAGTCCTAAATGGCTTCCCCTTAATCCTTAGACTGTGACCCCTGGTTCTAGTTTTCCCTACCATTGGGAACATTCTGCCCGCATCTAATTTGTCTAAACCAGTCAGGATTTTAAATGTCTATAAGATCCCCCCTCATTCTTCTGAACTCCAGAGGATACAAGTTCAGTTGACCCAATCTTTCTTGATATGTCAGTCCGGCCATCCCAGGAATCAATCTAGTGAACCTTCGCTGCACTCCCTCAATAGCAAGAATGTCCTTCCTTAAGTTAGGAGACCAAAACTGCGCACAATACTCCAGGTGTGGCCTCACCAAGGCCCTGTACAACTGTAGCATCACCTCCCTACTCCTGTACTCAAATCCCCTTGCTATGAAGGCCATCATTCCGTTTGCTTTCTTGACTGCCTGCTGCACTTGCATTCCCACCTTCAGTGACTGATGTACCATGACGCCCAGGTCTCGTTGCACGTCCCCTTTCCCTAATCTGCCACCATTCAGGTAATAGTCCGCCTCTCTATTTTTACCACCAAAGTGGATAACCTCACATTTATCCACATTGTACTTCATCTGCCATACATTTGCCCATTCACCCAACCTGTCCAAGTCACTCTGTAGCCTCCTAGCATCCTCCTCATTGTTCACACTGCCTCCCAATTTAGTGTCATCCGCAAATTTGGAGATATTACATTTAATCCCTTCGTCCAAATCATTAATATATAATGTAAACAGCTGGGGTCCCAGCACCGATCCCTGCGGTACCCCGCTGGTCACTGCCTGCCATTCTGAAAAGTACCCATTTACTCCTACTCTTTGTTTCCTGTGTGCCAACCAGTTCTCAATCCACGTCAACACATTACCCCCAATCCCATGTGCTTTAACTTTGCTCACCAATCTCTTGTGTGGGACCTTGTCGAAGGCCTTCTGAAAGTCCAAATACACCACATCTACTGGTTCCCCCTTGTCCACCCTATTGGAAACATCCTCAAAAAATTCCAGAAGATTTGTCAAGCATGATTTCCCTTTCACAAATCCATGCTGACTTGGACCTATCATGTCGCCACTTTCCAAATGGTCTGTTATGACATCTTTAATAATTGCTTCCATCATTTTACCCACGACCGATGTCAGGCTGACCGGTCTATAATTCCCTGCTTTCTCCCTCCCTCCTTTTTTAAAAAGAGGGGTTACATTGGCCACCCTCCACTCCATCGGAACTGATCCAGAGTCTAAGGAATGTTGGAAAATGATCGTCAATGCATCCACTATTTCCAAGGCCACCTCCTTAAGTACTCTGGGATGCAGACCATCAGGCCCCGGGGATTTTTCAGCCTTCAGTCCCATCAATTTCCCCAATACCTTTTCCCGACTAATAAGGATTTCCCTCAGCTCCTCCCTCTTACCAGATCCTCTGACCCCTTTTATTTCCGGCAGGTTGTGTGTGTCCTCCACAGTAAACACCGAACCAAAGTACTTGTTCAATTGATCTGTCATTTCCTTGTTCCCCATTACGACTTCCCCTGTTTCCGACTGCAGGGGACCTACGTTTGTTTTTACTAACCTCTTTCTTTTTACATATTTATAGAAGCTTTTGCAGTCCATTTTAATGTTCTCTGCAAGCTTCCTTTCATATTTTATTTTCCCTGCCCTAATCAAACCCTTCGTCCTCCTCTGCTGAGTTTTGAAGTTCTCCCAGTCCCCGGGTTTGCTGCTACTTCTGGCCAATTTGTATGCAACTTCCTTGGTTTTAATACTATCCCTGATTTCCCTTGTTAGCCATGGTTGAGCCACCTTCCCTTTTTTATTTTTATGCCAGACCGGGATGTACAATTGTTGTAGTTCATCCATGCGATCTCTAAATGTCTGCCATTGCCCTTCCACTGATAGCCCCTTAAATATCGCCTCATCCTTCCCCCCAGTGACCTCCCCTCTTCGCCTCATCCTTCCCCCCAGTGACCTCCCCTCTTCGCCTCATCCTTCCCCCCAGTGACCTCCCCTCTTCACCTCATCCTTCCCCCCAGCGACCTCCCCTCTTCGCCTCATCCTTCCCCCCCAGCGACCTCCCCTCTTCGCCTCATCCTTCCCCCCCAGCGACCTCCCCTCGTCACCTCATCCTTCCCCCCCAGCGACCTCCCCTCGTCACCTCATCCTTCCCCCCAGTGACCTCCCCTCTTCACCTCATCCTTCCCCCCAGCGACCTCCCCTCTTCACCTCATCCTTCCCCCCCAGCGACCTCCCCTCTTCACCTCATCCTTCCCCCCCAGTGACCTCCCCTCTTCACCTCATCCTTCCCCCCCAGCGACCTCCCCTCTTCACCTCATCCTTCCCCCCAGCGACCTCCCCTCTTCGCCTCATCCTTCCCCCCCAGCGACCTCCCCTCTTCACCTCATCCTTCCCCCCAGCGACCTCCCCTCTTCGCCTCATCCTTCTTCTCCTGCCCTCCATTTGCTGCCAATTCACTGTTTACAAACACCATTCATTTGCAGCCCTGATCGTATCCAGAGTTGTGCTTCCCAATAAAGTTTATTTATACAACCTTCATGTTTTGTTTGCATTTTCATCCTAATTTCTTATCCTTGTGGTTTTCACCCCTGTTGTCTGGAGTCTTTGTACCCACCCCCTCAGTTGAAATGAGCACTGCTGGTTAAAAAAAATGTGTTTGATTTTCACTTGCTTACAATTTTGAAAGGTTTTTCAGTAACATATGAAACAATTTTGTAATTTAACAGCTTAACAAGTAATTAAGTTACATTAAATATTCTCGGGTCTTCAACCGCATGATTGCTACAGGCCTTACAAGAAAATCTGCAGGGTAAACTGTTGAAAGCATTCTCAACATTTACTAACTGAAAAGACAGAGGTGAGCATTGGCAGTTTCTAGGCTGCATATTGTTAAATGAAATGTTTAAAAAATGCTTTTACTATCTTAACTACAAAACATTCTACAACATTAAACGCATACTTACCAACCTAGAAAACCAGTAAATACTGGCCAAAAAACTGACTATTAAAAGTGTCACTCAAAAAATACCAAATATTTCATCATTTGTATTGCAGGAAAAAAAATTGAGCTGTAACTGACCCCAATATTAATTTAAAAGCACAGCAATTACACCGTCTAGTTGTAAAGAGACACAGTCCTACATTATATTTTGAATGGTGTAATGTTTGTTATAAAACAGCACATCCTGTAACTTGCCATGGGAGAATCATTAATATTAAGTAATATTTTAATGCCCTGAGGGATTAATTTGAAAGTATTTTCTCTCCCAGGTGATTGTTACCCTTTAAAGAGGATTGCACAGTGCAGTGCTGAGGGAGTGCTGCACTGTCGGAGGTGCCGTCTTTCGGATGAGACGTTAAACCAAGTCTGCTCTCTCAGGTGGACGTAAAAGATCCCATGGCACTGTTTCGAAGAAGAGCAGGGGAGTTATCCCCGGTGTCCTGGCCAATATTTATCCCTCAACCAACATAACAAAAACATTATCTGGTCATTATCACATTGCTGTTTGTGGGAGCTTGCTGTGCGCAAGTTGGCTGCCGCGTTTCCCACATTACAACAGCAACTCCACTTCAAAAAGTACTTCATTGGCTGTAAAGCGCTTTGAGACATCTGGTGGTCGTGAAAGGCGCTATATAAATGCAAGTCTTTCTGATATTCAATATTTGTAAAGGGTGCAGTGTTTTGAAAATAAAATGCGCACAGAACTAATACAAACAGTTTAGATGCTGAAATATTAAACAAATACATTGGGATGACATGTTCAAAGGAACTTCCTTGGAGCACACCACCTTGTTAAAGCTGACCACTTTATAGTCTGTTTGTAAAATGTTATTATCTTCCTACCATTTCTATGAAGTATTTGCTAATACATAGGATGGTTATCTTAACAGCAATGCAGCACCTGAAATAGAAAAACAGAGCTTCTCAACTAAATCGTGTGAACCAAAGAATTATGATGAACAAATTATGCGCATTGCAAATTAGTTCCTCACACCATGTTACACACTGACCACTGTCCCATGCAAAGCACTTAGACTGCCATACAACCTTTTGAATGCTTATCCATAGTGCTGTAGGATACAAATTCAAGTTGTAATTTATCCCTGAAACTGTTGACGTAGTAAATATTATTGTGAAGTAACCTCGCTGTATGATCTATTTCCCACACACACCTGCAGAATGGCCACTTGGGTATTGTTGAATGTGTTCCTGATACTTTGAACATCTCTGCACTATTTTTCTGCTTGGAGAACAAGGTGACATATCACAGATGGCACCAAACCAGAAATGGAGGAGGGCTCATAGTTAGAAACTATGAAGTGCCTTGAAGATCAAAATTGCATTGAGAACATGGAGGGAATGGAGCAAAGTGAAATTGGAGCTTCTCTTCCCCTCCACGCCAAGCTGAGGACTAGTACCATCTTTCTCATGTCTGTTCTCTACCTACTCACAATCTTACTGTCACCCAGTCATACACTCAAGTATTGCAATGAGAGTAATATTTCAAGCGGTGTCATGCAGCTAGCACTCTTAACTCTTCTCTATAGGTGCTCCCTCAAGAACTATCTGTGTCTCAGAGTTCTTATGAAGGAGTGAACACCTTACAGCATCCAGGGTCACTTTTTCTATCTGATAGACTGAGCATGAGTGAGGAGGACCAGGAACCTGCTGTCCAGTGGGCCAGCTTCCATCTTTCCACAGCTGCACATTTTGGACTTTGTGCACCCTGATTATAGAAAGAAAGATATGCATTTATATAGCGCCTTTCATGACCACCGGCCGTCCCTGGGCTTGACAGGGTAAATGCAGGGAGGTTGTTTCCCTGGCTGGGGAGTCTAGAACACAGGGGTCACAGTCTCAGAATAAAGGGTCGGCCATTGAGGACTGAGATGAGGAGAAATTTCTTCACTCAGAGGGTGGTGAATCTTTGGAATTCTCTACCCCAGAGGGCTGTGGATGCTCAGTCGTTGAGTATATTCAAGGCAGAGAGTGATAGATTTTTTGGATATCAAGGGATGAATTGAAACATAATCAAAGTTACATGCTCTGTTGAAGATTTTGTTCATGGACTAAAACTTATTTTATTGTAGGACAGAGCAATGTCAGATAGTGTTTTTGTTTAGTGCAGGAAAGTGGAGTTGAGGTAGAAGATCAGCCATGATCTTATTGAATGGCGGAGCAGGCCTGAAGGGCCGAATGGCCTGCTCCTATTTCTTATGTTCAAAGTGCTTTACAGCAAATTAAGTCCTTTTGAAGTGTAGTCACTGTTGTAATGTAGGAAACACGGTAGCTAATTTGCACACAGCAAGCTCCCACAAACAGCAATGTGATAATGATCAAATAATCTGTTTTTGTGATGTTGATTGAGGGATAAATATTGGCCAGGACACTGGGGATAACTGCCCTGGGATCTTTTATGTCCACCTGAGAGAGCAGACGGAGCCTTGGTTTAACGTCTCATCCGAAAGACGGCACCTCCCACTGTACTGCACTGGAGTGTCAGCCTAGATTTTTGTGCTCAAGTCTCGAGTGGGATTTGAACCCACAATTTAGATAGACTTCTATCTGAGCATGATCATCATATGGATTTGTTTGAAGCTGACCACAGCACCCTGCAACATGTGGCAATGACTGGAGGAGCCCACTAGTCACACTGTGTATTGGTGTAAAAAGGCCCATTGGTACCAGCCTCCACCATGCAGCACTCTCCAACTCCACAGGCATCTGCAGCAAAGTCCCCAGTACCAGTTACTAAGGACGTTAGGAGAGTCTCATGAAGAGAAATATAAACCTGGAGGAGGTTGCAGTAGAATAGGGTGAGGCCACAGCAAAATGTGAGGATTATGATGATGAGTTTAAATCCAATGCATCAGACATAGGGAACTGGTGCAGATCAGCAAGAACGAAGGATTTTAGAAGAGTGGGACAGTGAGTTGGAGGTTATAGAAGGGCAACAGTGGGAGCCCAGCAACAAGGATGTTGGAGAAATCTAGCCTAAAGGTGACAAAAGCTTGGATAAAGGCTTTGGTGGCAGTGGGAGTGAGTTATGAGTGAAGGTGGGTTGTGATGTAGAGGTTGAAGTAAGCAGTTTTGGTGATTGATAGGTTGTGGGGTTTACAACTCAACTCTTGGTCAAATAGGATGCCACGGTTTTGCACAGCCTGAGTGATTGACATGGGAGGTTTCAGTGCAGTCAGCAGGATGGAAGCTGTACTGAAGGAATTCAATCAGACTGGCAAAAGGTGGGAAGTAGTGTTCCACAGGATCAGTGCCAGGACTACTGTTGTTCACAATTTGCATAAACGATTTGGACTCTGGAATCGGAAGTACAATTTCCAAATTTGTGGATGACACCAAATTGGGGGGTATAGTGAAGACTGAAAAAATACAAGACAACATTAATAAATTTGCAGAATGGGTGTGTAATTGGCAAATTAAATCCAATATAGGTAAGTGTGAGGTGTTACATTTTGGTAGGAAGAATAAGAAGGCCACATACTGCTTGGGTAATAAGAGCCTAAATGGGATAGTACAGTAAAGGGATCTAGGAGTACAGATTCACAAATCACTAAAATAGATGAGGATGGCCTCAATCGCGATATCGGGTTCATGTCACGATACAGAACGTGACTTGACATCATGGCCGGTCTTCCCAGGTGTTTTTTTTAAAAAAAGACTAACACAAGAACACAAATTGACAGGATATGCAGCCAGCAGGTGGTTTGACACGTTGGACCCCCTGGGACATATCTCATTGTCTTGGCTGTGCTCTTTGTTGTAGGGAAAAATGTGAATAGATTTTGTCTGTGTTTAAATTGTGAATTCTGGGAGATTCTCTCACTGCTAACTTACCTGACGAAGGAGCGAACTGCTTCGAAAGCTTGTAAAATTAAATAAATCTGTTGGACTATAACCTGGTGTTGTGCGACTTCTCACTAAAATAGAGACACAGGTTAATGAGACCATAACAAACCAAACACGGGTTCATTTTTAAAGGGATAGAATTGAAAAGCAAAGAAGTTATGTTAAATGTGTAACCTTGGTTAGACCACATTTGGAGTACTGTGCACAGTTCCGGTCTCCATATTATAAAAAGGATATAGAGGCACTGAACAGAGTGCAAAAAAGATTCACAAGGATGATACCAGAACTGAGAGGATACATTTATCAGGAAAGTCTAAAAGAGGATATATTTATCTAGAAAAGAGAAGGCTGAGGGGTAACCTGATAGAGGTCTTTAAGATTATGAATGGGTTTGATAGGGTAGACGTCGTGAAGATGTTTCCATTTGTGGAGAGACCAAAACTAGGGGCCATAAATATAAGATAGTCACCAATAAATCCAATAGGGAATTCAGGAGAAACTTCTTTACCCAGAGTGGTAAGAATGTGGAACTCACTACCACAAGGAGTATTTGAGGTGAATAGTTAAGGAAGCTAGATAAGCACATGAGGGAGAAAGGAATAGAAGGATATGCTGATAGTTAGATGAAGAAGCGTGGGAAGGGGCTTGTGTGGAGCATAAATGCCGGCATAGACCAGTTGGGCCGAATGGCCTGTTTCTGTGCTGCAGAAGCTATGTAAGAAGCGGACACACAATGTTTTCAAGGGGAGACTGGATAGGCACTTGAGGGAAATAAACTTGCAGGGCTACGGGGATAGAGCGGGGGAATGGGACTGACTGGATTGCTCTGCAGAGAGCCGGCACGGACTCGATGGGCCGAATGGCCTCCTTCTGTGCCGTTATGACTCTATGGCGTAACAAAAATGAAGCACAGCACACTTGCCTTAGCTTTATAGAGATTCCTTTAATGAAGGAGTTAGAAAAGCTACATTCATTTAACTTGATACATAAGTTGCACATGTTCCAGGCTGTCTGCACAGCTTGAGGGAGGAGCGAAGCTGCTTTCAAAAAATTCAGATATATTTAGTTATGTGTATAATAGACAGTTATTTTCAAATATAGTCAACAGTTTTTAAAATCCAGGAACCACAGTAATTGTTTTTGGAGATATTTGAAGGAGCTGTGGCAGGTTACATCACAGAGGCAGTTGAGAACTTCCAAGAGATACAGTTCACACTATCAGCACCGACAGTGATTAGAAATATAAGAAAAGCAACACTGAATTTATAAAAGTTATTCATAAAACAATAGCTTAGCATTTAGATTATGATCTTTTATTGTGTTCTGTTTGAGAAGCTAGATAGAAGCATTATACTGTTAAGTATATAAATTTTATATATATATATATCTCTAGTTCCTTGTTTTTTGTCAAATACATTCTATTAATAGTGTAAACCTAAAATGTGGTCTGATGTGATGTTCTATCACTTATTGAAGACAGAAGAAAGATCCTATTGAGAAGCAAAATCATTTCATTAGCAAAAATAATTACTGGGCAAATTGTTCTGATCATAATCATGGACGCATTACCGATAGTTTACCTAGATAACAAAGCTAGTGATGATACTCTTGAAAGCAATGAGGCTTGGGCATTACCTATGAGAATGAACCAAAAAGTCTATAATAAAAATGTAACAAAAGCAGGTGATGTCATGTTTCAGGACCTTAGAGAAGAAATTAATGTTGGAAATGGTATGGTAGTTAGAGAGGATGGATGGAGCAAGGAGTGCTTTTTGATGAGTGGGTGATTATGATGATTTTGAAAAGGAGAGCGATGGTGCCTGAGAAAGGAGTGCTATTGGTGATGTCAGCTATATAGGGGCTAGGAAAAGTGAGTGATCAGTGATGGGCTGGGCAGGGGATTGAGAGAGAAGGATACAAGTCTCAGAGAAAAGATGAGCTTCCAGATGGCATGAGGAGAGATGGGAGAGAAACTGCAGAATTATGAAATCAGGGGTAGAGTGTGGGGAGGGGACTGGAGATGTTCAGGAGCTTGGGGTAGAAACATAGAAAAATAGAAGTAGGAGTAGGCCATTCGGCCTTTCGAGCCTGCTCCGCCATTCAATATGATCATGGCTGATCCTCTATCTCAATACCATATTCCCGCTCTCTCCCCATACCCCTTGATGCCTTTTGTGTCTAGAAATCTATCTATCTCATTAAATATATTCAGTGACTTGGCCTCCACAGTCTTCTGTGGTAGAAAATTCCACAGGTTCATCACCCTCTGAGTGAAGAAATTTCTCCTCATCTCAGTCCTAAATGTCCTACCCCGTATCCTGAGACTGTGACCCCTCGTTCTAGACCCCCCAGCCAGGGGAAACATCCTCCCTGCATCCAGTCTGTCTAGCCCTGTCAGAATTTTATACATTTCAATGAGATGATAGGAAGGGGAGGTGGTGGTTGAGGTAAAAAAGGAAGAGAGTAGCAAAAGTAAGCGTTGGTCCCTTAGAGGCTGAGTCAGGAGAAATTATAATGGGGAATAAGGAAATGGCCGAGACATTAAACAAATATTTTGTAGCTGTCTTCACAGTAGAAGACACAAAAAGCATACCAAAAATAGTGAGGAACTAAGGGGTTAATGAGAGTGAGGAACTTTACATAGGATTACATAGGATATCTGGCACAGAAACAGGCCATTCAGCCCAACCAGTCCATGCCGGCATTTATGCTCCACTCGAGCCTCCTCCCGTCTTTCCTCATCTAAATCTATCAGCATAACCCCCTATTCCCTTTTCCCTCATATGCTTGTCTAGCCACCCCTTAAATGCATCTATACTATTTACTTCAACCACTCCCTGTGGTCGCGATCTCCACATTCTCACCACTCTTTGGGTAAAGAAGTTTCTTCTGAATTCCCTATTGGATTTCTTGGTGACTATCTTATATTGATGGCCTCTAGTTATGCTCTTCCCCACAAGTGGACACATTCTCTCTGTATCCACTTTATCAAAAATTTTCATAATTTTAAAGACCTCTATTCGGTCACTCCTCAGCCTTTTTTTTTCAAGAGAAAAGAGTCTCAGCCTGTTCATCCTTTCCCGATATGTATACCCTCGCATTTCTGGTAGCATCCTTGTAAATCTTCTCTGCACCCTCTCCAGTGCCTCTATATCCTTTTTATAATATGGCGACCAGAACTATACGCAGTACTCCAAGTGTAGTCTAACCAAGGTTCGATACAGGTTTAGCATAACCCTGCTAGTCAGGAAATGAGGGAGAGAGAAAACAGGGAACTACAGGCCAGTTAGCCTGACATCAGTCATCTGGAAAATGCTGGAATCCATTCTAAAGAAAGTGGTAACAAGGCACTTAGAAAATCATAATATGATTAGGAAGGGTAAACATGGTTATATGAAAGGAATTTGTTTAACATGTTTATTAGAGTTTTTTGAGGATGTAACTAGCAGGGTAGATAAAGGGAAACCAATGGATGCAGTATATTTGGATTTCCAAAAGGCATTCGATAAGGTGCCACATAAAAGGTTGCTAAGTAAGATGAGGGCTCATGGGGTTGGGGGTAATATATTAGCATGGATAGAGGATTGGTTAATGGACAGAAAACAGAGAGTAGGAGTTCATGGGTCATTTTCTGGTTGGCAGGCTGTAACTAGTGGGGTGCTGTGCCGCGCCGCAAGGATCAGTGCTTGGGCCTCAGCTATTTACAATCTATATTAATGACTTGGATGAAGGGACTGAATGCAATGTATCCAAGTTTGCTGATGATACAAAGCTAGGTGGGAAAGTGAGGAGGACACAAAGAGCCTGCAAATGGATATAGGCCGGTTAAGTGAATGGGCAATAAAGTGGCAGATGGAGTATAATGTGGGGAAATGTGAAGTTATTCACTTTGGTAGGAAGAATAGAACAACAGAATATTTTTTAAATGCTGAGAAACTATTAAATGCTGGTGTTTATAGAGATTTA
The DNA here is from genome assembly GCA_030390025.1 of Squalus acanthias. Taxonomy (NCBI): domain Eukaryota; kingdom Metazoa; phylum Chordata; class Chondrichthyes; order Squaliformes; family Squalidae; genus Squalus; species Squalus acanthias. The sequence continues at coordinate 41,373,841 of CM059434.1, forward strand.
GCTGTCCTCGTACAGGAAACACAAGGTTAGCATGCAGGTACAGCAAGCAATTAGGAAGGCAAATGACATGTTGGCCTTTATTGCAAGGGGGTTGGAGTACAAAAGTAAGGAAGTCTTACTACAATTCTACAGGGCTTTGGTGAGACCGCACATGGAGTACTCGGCACAGTTTTGGCCTCCTTATCTGAGGAAGGACATACTTGCCTTGGAGGCAGCGCAACAAAGGCTTACTAGATCGATCCCTGGGATGAGAGTGTTGCCCTATGAGGAGAGATTGAGTAGATTGGGCCTATACTCTCTGGAGTTTAGAAGAATGAGAGGTGATCTCATTGAAACATATAAGATTCTGAGGGGGATTGGCAGGGTAGACGCTGAGAGGTTGTTTCCCCTGGCTGGAGAATCTAGAACTAGGGGGCATAGTCTCAGAATAAGGGGTCGGCCATTTAAGACTGAGATGAGGAGCAATTTCTTCACTCAGAGGGTTGTGAATATTTGGAATTCTCTACCACAAAGGGCTGCGGATGCTGAATCGTTGAGTATATTCAAGGCTGAGATAGATAGATTTTTGGACTCTAGGGGAATCAAGGGATATGGAGATAGGGCAGGAAAATGGAGTTGAGGTCGAAGATCAGCCATGATCTTATTGAATGGCGGAGTAGTAGGAAGATTTGGTTGATGAAAGTGTGACACAGTAAAGTTAAAGATGGTTCAGCAAGATCTGGTGATGAATGACTTCGCTGCTTGAGTTTATGACCCTCAGACTTACGGACCAAGATTGGAACTGTGCCAGGGAGTGGGAGAAGGTGAGCCATTTGGGGCAAACAGAGGCATTGAAAGCAGAAAAGATGGGAACAGTTGAGCAGGTCAACAGCAGCAGAGGTGTTGTGACAGATGGAGGGCGAGAGGAGAGTTGGAGGATTACGGAAAAGTTTTATTTTCCAGGGGTAGAGGGTTAGAGTTGGAGGTAGGAAGGCAGGGAAAACATGGGTGATAAGGGAGATGGAGAAGTTATCAGAGATAGCCTTATCAATGATTGAGATCTCGGAGATGGAGAGGCTGTGTGAAATGATGAAGTCAAGGAGTGGCTCTGGGTATGGGTTAGACTGAGTAAGGACAGAGATCAGTGAATTTGGAGGAGAGGAGAGGGGACTAAGTAAGTTTAGATGTAGGTTGATATCACCCAGGATGTGAAGTTGCCCAGTGTAGAGGCTAAGGGAGGAGATCTCAGTGATGAAGTCAAGGTGCAGCTTGGGAGGGTAGTAGGCGATAATGATTTTAAGTGAGAGGTGGGAGGGATGGAAGAGGATCAAGTAGTTGAAGGCAGAATAAGGGGAGTGGTCAAGATGGGATTTGGCAATAAGAGCTACACCACCCCTGCCGTGGTTTTGGTGAGGCAAGTGGTGGACTGTGTAGCCAGCCAGGGAGGCTTCAGTGAGGGGGATAGGAGTCGGTGTCCATGAGCCAGTAAATGGAATAGAGAGTTGTTTCTCAAAATTATTAATCATCTCTAAAATGATTATATCTGTTACTCAGTGGCACTCATTAAGACAAAGCATGTGCAAGTGTACAAGTTTACATATACAGTTTCCATTATATGTGTGAACACACAGACCCAATCCACGTACGGACCGGGGTCAAGCAAGGCTGTGTCATCGCACCAACGCTCTTCTCGATCTTCCTTGCTGCAATGCTCCATCTCACCCTCAGCAAGCTCCCCACTGGAGTGGAACTAACCTACAGAACAAATGGGAAACTGTTCAACCTCCATTGCCTCTAGTCCAGATCCAAGGTCATCCCATCCTCTGTCATCGAATTACAGTATGCAGACGACGCTTGCGTCTGCGCACACTCAGAGGTCGAACTCCAAACCATCGTCAACACCATCACCGAAGCGTACGAGAGCATAGGCCTTACACTAAACATCCATAAGACAAAGGTCCTCTACCAACCTGCCCCTGCCACACAGTACTGCCCCCCGATTATCAAAATTCACGACGAGGCTTTGGACAACGTGGACCACTTTCCATACCTCGGGAGCCTACTGTCAACAAGGGCAGACGCTAATGACAAAGTCCAACACCGCCTTCAGTGTGCCAGTGCAGCCTTCGGTCGCCTGAGGAAGAGAGTGTTTGAAGACCAGGACCTCAAACCCGGCACCAAGCTCATGGTCTACAGAGCAGTAGTGATTCCCGCCCTCCTCTATGCTTCAGAGACATGGACCATGTACAGCAGGCACCTCAAAGCACTGGAGAGGTACCACCAACGCTGCCTCCGCAAGATTCTGCAAATCCATTGGCAGGATAGGCGCACCAACGTCAGTGTTCTTGCTCAGGCCAGCATCCCCAGCATCGAAGCTTTGACCACCTCGATCAGCTCTGATGGATGGGCCACATCGTCCGCATGCCCGATACGAGACTCCCAAAACAAGTGCTCTACTCAGAGCTCCGACACGGCAGGAGAGCCCCAGGTGACGCCCTCAAAGCCTCCTTGAAAAAGTGCAGCATCCCCTCCGACACCTGGGAATCCCTGGCCCAAGACCGCTCAAAGTGGAGGAGAAGCATCCGGGAAGGCGCCAAACACCTCGAGTCTCTTCGCCGGGAGCAAGCGGAAGCAAAGCGCAAGCAGCGGAAGGGGCGCACGTCAACCCAAGAACCCCACCCACCCGCCCCTTCAACCACCGTCTGCCCCACCTGTGACAGAGACTGGAGGTCCCGCATTGGACTCATCAGTCACCTGAGAACTCATTTTTAATGTGGAAGCAAGTCATCCTCGGCTCCGAGGGACTGCCTAAGAGAGAGAACATAGGAATTTATAATGGAAATAGTTTATAGAAAAGTATGATATAAACATAACAGGAGTAAGTAAGCCTCTGTATGTAGGAAGTGTGTGCAGATGTAAGATGTTTAATATATTTGTCTTCTGTGGTGCTGCGCACGGGTAGATTTTGACATGGTGCGATAGTGTAAAACCGGTGATAGCGAATCGGCAGCCCGTTTTACATCTCCCGATTTTTACGTCTAGTGGAAATAAAAATCGGGAGAGGTGTAAAACGGGCTGATGATTCGCTATCCCCTGTTTTACACTATCGCACCAAGTTAAAATTTGCCCGGGGAGGCAAGACCAAGTGCATTTTTCAGGTCAAGCAGATTTAGAGGGTAGGGAAATAATTGGATATTGGTAGGGAAGGGAAAGGGGGAAAGCAGAAGTGATGAAGACAGGAAGTAGTGGAGCAGAAAAGGAGGGGAAAGAAGGAGGAGGAAAGGATTAGAAAAGATGGGGAAAGAGGATAAGAAGAGAGGAGGAGGGGAGAGGGGAAAAAAGGAGGAGGTATAAAAATAGGCTGGGAGAAAGGGCGAGAGGGAGGTGGGAGAGAAGGAAAAAGAGAAGCAGGAGGAGGGAAAAGAAGTAGAAGGACAGAAGGTAAAAGGAGGAGGGAGACAACAGGAAGGGGGTAGTGAGGAGAGGTAGTGGAGGGGGATGGGGAGTTGCTGATTGAGAGAAAAGTGTTGACCAGGACACCGGGAGAATTCCTCTGCTGTTCGAATAATACCATGGGATATTTTTGCACATTTCTACAATAATGACTAACTTCCAAAGTACATCATTGGATGTGAAGCACTTTGAGACATCCTGAGGTCGCGAAAGCGCTATATAAATGCAAGTTCTTCTCTTTGTTTCTTTCTTTTTAATGATTATAGAACACAAAACAAAACTACAACAGGGGTGTAATCAGAACACTTCACACATACTCTCACTCATTTTTTTGTTTTTAAAAAAAAAGCAGAATATAAATTTAACCTCAGTAAAGCTTTCTAAAATTGTCGTCTTGTTTTTCAAAAATTATTCAACAAATAGCTGCTGGACAGAAGGCACTCGGAGGTTAAGGAAAATATTCCATAATATTCCATTTGTACAACTGGCTGAACAGTAGTGATGCATCCTGGAAAATTAGGTACACTCTGCATGCTCAGATTGTACAATCTAAATTCAACATGGTCACAGCTCTGGGCAAAAATATCATCTCCAAACCCACGCTTTCGAGAGGGACTGAGGCCTTCAAATAAAAATTTTAATGGTAGAATTAAAATATGCAAAAGACAGTTCCATGGATAAATTTAATTATGTTATTCTGAAATATGTATTTCTTTGAATTTTTATTTAGTTTAAGCCTTATTTTAGATATTAGAAATTACAGTTATTTGAGAAAAAATGGAGGAAAAAAACATTTTGAGAAAGTATTTTGAGCAAGTTATGGGAACCCAGTGGTTAGTTTGTATAATCTCAGGGTAATATATTCTAACTATAAAATAGTAGCTATTGTACGGTGCACAGTGCGACACTTTCAACATTAAAACCATCAGCATATCACTGGACCGCCAACAGGTACTAAGGAGTTTTCAATGAAATGTGCACTCCACTTACCTAGTTTAATATAAACCAGATAGCAGATATAAATATGCATACATAAAATAAACTTAAGTGAGGTTTAAGTGATTTAGATGCTGATCAGTCAACTCCTGAATGGAGCACAAAGCCTAACAAGTTTTGTTTTTTGAAAATTTCTCATCTATAGGTAAGAAAAACACGAATCTTGTTAGTTTTAGATTATAAAAAAATCCTGATTCAGCAAAGTTAATGCCAATGAGAAAAAACAGCCTTAAAGAGCAATACTTGTCCATAAAAGGGTCCAAATTTATTGGGGGGGAAATTGGGTCCTGTACATCATTCAAGGACTATCCAGTTTAAAATACTGATAAAGCATTGTGAGAGATTAAGAACTGCAAGGGGAAAAACACCTAGTATCAATGTTAAAAGTACTGTCTCTTAAACAACCAGTTACAAATTTGATTTATCAAAACATTGTAGGGTGCAGTCTTACTCTGGTTAAATATACCGTGTATCTAAATTAAATCATATAGGGATGATCTGCTTGCAGTCCGATTTTGATAAATGGGTAATATCTCCAGTGGAGTATTTCATTTGTTAGCCTGAATAAAGTAATTTAAAAACCATCAAAAATGTCAGACGTCCTCTGACTGCAGCTTATTCTCCCTTTAACCTTTGAGGTCTGAAGCAGTAGTTCTGCAGCAAAAATGAAAAATGCAACACAATTACAATTTCTCAGTTTATTCAGAGTCTAGTGCAACCAGAGAAATGCTTTGCGGTCGTTCCACACATTTTTATGACTATACTGATTGATATGACAGGTTCCCATGTACTTTAAGCTGGAATAAGGAGCAGAGCTACGTGAAACACAATGTGAAAGCAGAGCATTTAATTACCATGAAGTCCCTCCCTCCCACATTCTAGCATGAAAAGAAATGATTAGTTCTTCCAGTCATTGCTAGATAAAGCCATTTGGGGCCATTTTTTAAAAGAAAATATATTATTTAAGAGTGTGGGACTTTCATACCACAAAATAGCTGCTTGCCGGCCAGATAAAAAATACAAAAATAATGTACAGCAAGTATAGATACAATTTAAGCTCCTACTGGAAGTAGGACATCACAGTGAAGGGCTTGGTCAGATTCGGGCTTTTAAGTAATCCATGAAAACAAGTAAGCTTGAAGCAGGAATACACATGTACACATAGTCACAGACATGTACGCATAGTCACAGACATGTGCACCAAACAACATTATTTATTGTATTTTGGAATCAGTAGATAGTCAAATAGTGAGGGTAGAACATCCAATCAGTGAAGTTTGCATACTAACGTGTAATGTGCTTGTACTATAATTTCTGTGTGCACTATTTTTACACAGGTATTATCACCAATTAGCAGCTCTATCCTGTGAATATAAAAGCATTACTATTAGATATGATCAGAACAATTAACACTGACAGCAAAACTCGCGTCTTAAGCCTTGGACTTCTGAAAAGTTTTGTTTATATTCAGCTCATCTGAAAATAATACCAATATTACAGTAATAAAGTTACTTAAAACAGAAGACACAATTTCACAAAAAATTCTGCTTTTTTCCATTCTCTATCCTTTTTTTAATTTTAAATTTGCTTTTTACCTAATCTAACCTACAAAAAAAGCTTTTACTTGCTTTGTTTCTTTTTCCACTGCTTCCCCTTTCATTTTGTATTTGGGAGCAAGATTTTTTTTTTGAAATGGATTATTTTGTGCCACTTTTATATGCAAGGTGAGGGATGTTGGTACTAAGGGATTGAGTGTCAGCATCAAGCACTTCTCGGTCAGGTATAGCAGGATTACATGCAGAGTAAAGCTCCCTCTAACATTCCTTATTGCACCAGTATGTCATTTTTCCATTTCCCACACAGATCATCCTATACCCTTTGAGAGTGAGATTGCCAATTAGTACCAAATTAGAAGCAATTTTGCACTGGGTCTATGCCCACTAGTAACGGGGTTAAACCTCCCACAAACACATTTCATGTAGGACCTTACAGCAGGCCAATAATATCTTTTCATCGGTTTGATTCCAAACAAGATCCCAGAAGTGAAAAACCACTGTCTAATCCGTTGCACCATTCAGTCCCCTGGCCGAATTTTATTTTCAGGAAAAGTTTTTCATTGCCTAAAGACCACATTTAAAGAATGGCTGGCACTTAGCTAGACAAACGCTCAGGTTCAAAAGACTGACACATTCACATTATAGATCTTTTGATATGCTTTCATTGTCAAAAGAGCATAGTTAGGAATGGTCTCTGCAGCTGGAAGGCACACAAACAGTAAACCAATGTATTGTGCTTGAAGGTTTGAAGAAATTCTAACCCAGAAAATTTGGTCTCTTTCCTGACCTCACCTGAGGAGTTCTGATTTGTTGCTCTGTTTCTTATCGAACATAATGGCATGAAAACCTGTGATACAGGCATAAATTAATCAGAAACGTGGCAACAGCTACAACCCCTGAGAACATTGCGCAGTTGAAGAGATGATGAAAAGTGATGCACTCCAACCCAGTGTATCCCAGGCGCAGGGCAGAATATTTGTGCTTTTAAGTGCCGCGAGAATGGGTGTTTCCGGCCTCCTGTCTTATTATTCCGGTACATCTGCTTGTTAGAGAAGCGCCTACCAAAAGCTGGCGCAAAGCCCTGCTGCAGGTCCCCACTGGAGGCCTGTAAGGGTCTCAAGGGCACGCATGAAAAATGTGCAGATAAGTGGATTTTTTTTGTTGCTCCCTGCCCCTTGAATGATTGGAAGCATTCCAGACCTTCTGGCTACGAAGGCAGTATGGAGTGCAGCTGCAGGCCACATTTCCTCCAGCATCTTTAAGTGTACAGCCAGGGGACAGGCCTGTGTCTGGAGTTTCCCCAGGCATGTAAGTATCGAGGGGCAGAGCACCTGACGTAACTAGGCCCTATTGTCTCATCTCTCTATCTCTGTTTTAACATGATACCTATTGGATACAATACTGTGACAATAGCTAGAGTAAAAATGCCCAACATACTGCACTCATTAAACTGCAAAGTGCACTCAGTGTAGGGAGTTGCATGCCACTCAGCTGTAAAGAGTACTAAAATGATTCTGTCTCACTTTTGTGGGCCTTTTATATAGACTTGTATTGAAAGCTGGAAAATTTGAAATGCATTATCTCATCTGTGAATTGTTATCATTATGTGACTGAACATCTTTACGTGCTGAGGGTCAAGCTTTAAAAATATGTGTACATTTTCTATCAACTAACATGCGCAAATGATTTTCCACTTCAGATTATAAAACAGAATTTATAGAAGTGGATACAGCTGTTTTTTCATTACAAGCTATAAAATTACTCAGTCAGAAAATAGATTAATATTTGAATCTCATAACTCAATCCATTAAGTATAGCAGTGGTGCTATGACAGTGCATTTTACCAAATGGAAATATATTTCATAATGTAATTACTGGACAAGCAACGGTAGGTAGCTAGAGCAATCCCTAGCAGAAACATGGAAAACGTAAAGCATTTCAGTTACAACTAGCAGATCTCCTCTGGTGATACGGTAAGTCAGATGATCCACTGGGGGAAAAATTAGTTGTGGCCTGTTTTCGGGCGCTTAACCGATGGCGCACACGCATCAACCGGGAAGCCCAAGGCTCACCTGAAATTGGGCCTCGGGCCTCTTTTTAATAATCGTGTAAGCAGCCAGTGTCTATCTCACCTCCAGAGACAGCTCGCAGCAAATCCACGATGCCATTTGCCCTGACAACAGCGGCCCTCGGGTAGGTCCTGGTGGGCGGGAGGGACGGTTGGGGTTGGGGTTGGGGGGGGGGGAGGAGAATACAAGGGGGCAATTCCAGCCAGCAGCAGCCCTTGGGTAGGTCCTGGTGGGCGGGAGGGGCGGGGGGGATGGAGAATCAAGGGGGCAATCCCAGCCAGCAGCGGCCCTCGGGTAAGTCCTGGTGGGTGGGGGGGGGGGGGGGAGGAGAATACAAGGGGGCAATTCCAGCCAGCAGCGACCCTCGGGTAAGTCCTGGTGGGCGGGAGGGGTGGGGGGTGGGAAGGAGAATACAAGGGGGCAATCCCAGCCAGCAGCAGCTCTTGGGTAGGTCCTGGTGGGTGGGGGGGTGGGGGGGAAGGAGAATACAAGGGGGCAATCTGAGCCAGCAGCAGCCCTCGGTAGTGCTGTGGAGCCAGGATGAGCACTCCTGCACCTCTTGGTTCCATGTGAAAGTAAGGCTGCATCCATGACAGGAAAACCTAAGCTGAGTGGGCCCAGAGCCTGTTCCGCTCAGAACAGCCCAATTTCAGGAAGGGCATTAGCCAACGGGCGCAATGTGGTCCAATTTCTACCCCACTGTTGGAAAGGAGGAGTGTTCTCCATGTACAGCACAATAGTTGTATCCCTTTAAGATCACAGAATCCAATTATTAATTAATGTAGAAATACTAATAAGTGAAACCCATTGAACAGGACAAGAGTAAAATATCTTAGAATTTATTGATTTTTATAAACACAAGACTGTTTCTGTGTTTAAGGTGCTAATAATGAAAGCCAGAACAAGCTACAATCAAATAAATAGGGTAGATGAGGGGGAACCAGTGGATGTAGTATGTTTGGATTTTCAAAAGGCATTCGATAAGGCACCACACAAGAGGTTGTTACACAAGATTAGGGCTCATGTGATTGGGGGTAATATACTAGCATGGATTGAGGATTGGTTAACGGACAGAAAACAGAAAGTAGGAATAAACGGGTCATTTTCGGGATGGCAGGCTGTAACTAGTGGGGTACCGCAAGGATCAGTGCTTGGGCCTCAGCTATTCACAATCTATGTCAATGACTTAGATGAAGGGACAGAGTGTAATATATCCAAGTTTGCTGACAATACAAAGCTAGGTGGGAAAGTAAGCTGTGAGGAGAACACAAAGTGTCTGCAAAGGAATATAGACAGGTTAAATGATTGGGTAAGAAGGTGGCAGATATAGGTGGTAGTATAATGCGGGGAAGTGTGAAATGATCCACTTTGGTAGCAAGAATGGAAAAGCAGAATATTTTTTCAAAGGTGAGAGACTAGTAAATGTTGGTATTCAAAGGGGTTTGGGGGTCCTTGTACATGAATCACAGAAAGTTAACATGCAGGTACAGCAAGCAATTAGGAAGGCAAATGGTATGTCATAGAATCATAGAATGGTTACAGCATGGAAGAAGGCCATTCGGCCCATTGAGCCTATGCCAGCTCTCTGCAAGAGCACTTCAGCTAGTCCCACTCCCCTGCAGCCCTGCAAATGTTTTTCTTTCAGGTATTTATCCAACTCCCTTTTGAAAGCCATGATTGAGTCTGCCTCCACCACCCTTTCAGGCAGTGCATTCCAGATCCTAACCACTCGCTGAGTAAAAAAGTTTTATCTTAAGTCGCCTTTGGTTCTTCTGCCAATCACCTTAAATCTGTGTCCTCTGTTTCTCGACGCTTCAGCCAATGGGAGCAGTTTCTCTCTCTACTCTGTCCAGACCCCTCATGATTTTGAACACCTCTATCAAATCTCCTCTCAATCTTCTCTGCTCTAAGGAGCACAATCCCAGCTTCTTCAGGCTATCCATGTAACTGAAGTCCCTCATCCCTGGAATCATTCTCGTAAATCTTTTCTGCACCCTCTCTAAGGCCTTCACATCCTTCCTAAAGTGCGGTAGCCTGAATTGCAAGGGGGTTGGAGGATAAGAGTAGTAAGTCTTGCTGCAATTATATAGGGCTTTGGTGAGACCACACCTGGAATACTCTGTACAGTTTTGGTCTCCTTACCTAAGAAGGATACACTTACCTTAGAAGGGGTGAAACAAAGGTTCACTAGTTTGATTCCTGGGATGAGAGGGCTGTCCTTTGAGGAGAGATTGAGTAGAATGGGCCTATATTCTCTGGAGTTTAGAAGAATGAAAGGCGATCTCATTGAAATGTATAAAATTCTTAGAGGGCTTAACAGGGTAGATGCTGAGAGGCTGTTTCCCCTGCCTGGAGAATCTAGAACTACGGGTCATAGTCTCAGGATAAGGGGTTTGCCATTGAGGACTGAGATGCGGGTTGTGAATCTTTGGAATTCTCTACCCCAGAGGGCTGTTGCTGCTCAGTCAATGAGTATATTCAAGACAGAGATCGATAGATTTTTGGGCACTAAGGGAATCAAGGGATATGGGGATAGGGCGAGAAAGTGGAGTTGATGTAGAAGTTCAGCTATGATCTTATTGAATGACGGAGCAGGCTCAAGGGGCCGTATTTCCTATTTCTTATGTTCTAAAATAAACAGATGGCAGAGGAAGCAAAGAATAATTGTTGTGAAAATATATTCACATGAGCCACTGACCCAAACTACCTGCAATGAGGCTTTTAATTGTTTGGTAAGGGAAGTTTGCAGATGGGAAAGTGGTTCCTGGCCAACTGTTATCCTTCAATCAACACCAATAAAACCTATTATTTGGTCATTTTCACTTTCCTGTTTGTAGGATCTTGCTGCGTGTAATTGGCTGCCGTTTTTTCTATCTTACACAATGATTACACTTGATTGGCTGTGAAGTGCTTTGGGATGTCTTGAGGATGTGAAAGGCACTATATAAATGCAAGCTCTTTATTTCTCTTTTTTTTGTTTCAGGCTGCAGATCCAAAGCACTCAGCATTAAATGAGGATGCTTTCCTTCCCCTCGCGCCCCCACCCCACCACCCACTCTACTCCCAAGATTGTTTTGCATTGTTGTTGTTAACAAAATGCAAGTTCAGGTCATTCAGAGTTGAATTGTTGTCTAAGCAGGAACTTGCGCATTGGGCTATGCTCGTTAGTTGCAGGTTGCAGCTCAGAAATTTTCAGCATTTTAACATTGTTTTACATCTGTAACAAAGTGTGTCATCTGAATTATACACCCGATACACCTATGATAGAGGTTTTAACATTATGAGGGGTTTTGATCGGATGAATAGTGTAAGAACACTGGGTTTAAGTATTCTGAAAAAATATGCGTCAAGGAACGAGACGAATCCTTAACTCCCTTCACCTTAACTCCTCACTAGGGAACTGAATGGTGTTTTCGGCCCAGCTTAGGTCTAGGAGGAAATTATGCCTAAATTTGGATTGAATATGAGTTCATCTTACCAACCCTCAATTAAGATACCCACAAGCTACTGAGTGAATGAATTAACCCTTTCTTGTCAATTATCAAAGAAGAAATCAGACAAGCCATGTACTAACAATTGTTTATTGACTTCCAAGTTGTAATGATCACTACTAAACTCAAATATTGAGTATACAAATAATTCATAGATATAAATAGTTTTAGACATTTCAGTCACCTAGCAGTTTGAATAACAAATAATCAATGGACAGAGTTATGTAACAAAATGAGTAACAGGTTCTAAAGGCAGCTAAGTGTATCACTGCAATTCAGCATTAACTGGATCGTTGTTTATTAAATTATAGTTGAGATCAGAGTCTGAGACTGATATTAATTGATGAGATTTATCTAGAATTAAACTCCTTTGATAATTGATAAGTTAACAGCATTAGCTAGTGAGTCTATTGGATAGATTAAAGTCTATGTACTGGGGGTTAGCAATGTTTCCAGAGCTTATACTACCTTGTCCTTATGAGTGGCGTGGTTGAGTCGATCTTCTTCCTACCATGGGATGGTGGCTTTAGCTTCTGGAATGTCAAGTTGATTCGCCCCTTCAGTGGCATCTGTTCTACTTGGATTCTCTGTTTCAGCTGAATCCACCTCACACACTGACAACTATATCAGAGCTCGCTGGATTAACTCTCATCTACCTTGATCTCAGACAACTGGTACAATTAAGTAACACGCTTATCTCTGCCTGTAATTGGCTGGTATAGCCATACACTTTGACTTGTATAACCTCTTACTCTCTGTCCTGGATACACTTTCTACTTGTAAAGGTACCCTTCCACATCTGCTACTTAAAGACTACTACAGAAGATAATTAGGGAAGACAAAGAAAATATTCTTCTAACTAACATGGAACTTACATCGAACAAAGGTGACGAGAGTCTGCTGCGAAGTGCGCCAAACACTCTCTTATATACCCTAAGTTCAAAGAAAAACCCCATTCCATTCAATTGTCCAATCTGGGTAATACATGTGACAGAAGGTTTAACATTTTGGCATTAATCACTTCTAACAGTCACATATGTATCCTGGAAGATGCCAAGTTGATGAGGCATGGATACTCGACAGGCCAGACTTTACTTTTATTCTGACGAAGGGTCATCGACCTGAAACGTTAACTCTGTTTCTCTTTCCACAGATGCTGCCTGACCTGCTGAGTATTTCCAGCATTTTCTGTTTTTGTTTACTTTTATTCCTCCTGACTTCTCTGTCACTTCTTTAACAAATGGTCCTATGTAGGACCAGATTGGGCACAATGTATTTATGTCCACCTAATGCACTATTCCTGAGTACAGTACTTATCTGGGCTTATCATTGGTAAGGAGTGTTCTGTTCCAATAATAGTCTTAGTTTCAAGTCCCAGCCTTTAGTTTAACTACTGACTCCATTTTGTTGGACACCTTTAATCTGAAACTCCATTTTGAGAACATATCAGGCAACTGACAGGTAGTTTTCCCTACAATAGTGAAAACTATTTTCTCAGGTTGGGGAGTCAGTGGCAAGAGGTCATCAATTAAAATTGTCATGAAGAGAGTGACGAGAGAGGTTAAGAGAAATTTATTTTCACAGAGAGTTGTTAGAGCATGGAATGTTTTGCCATAGTGAATAGTTGAGGCAGATGCCATTGCATCTTTTAAGGGAAAAATAGCCAAATAATTGAAGCAAAGATACAAGGTTCTGCAGATTAGTTTTGGATTACTCTAGCAAAGAGCCAGCACAGACACAATGGGCTAAATAGCCTCCTCTTGATCTAGCAGTACAGGGGGCTGGGTTTCATATTCATCAAAAAGTCTTTCCACTAGACAAGTTGAGCCGAGATTGACATTATTATAAACAAGACGCACTGATAGAGCAATGGAAATAGAGGACAAGCATGCTGAATCTTCCAGTTTTAATGATTTTAAAAAATCTAAATTTCAGACACGACTACAGCCCAGTTTTCATAATGCATTCACTCATAGCTGTTGTTCTACAAAAAGTACAAACCTACAGTATTTTGGAGACCATGAGAGCAAAGTGTAGAAGAGAACGAACATGGTGTGGAGGCCTGAGAAAAAATAGAAGTCTGATATCTATACTGTGTTATTTTTTAAGACTGTGCAGAAATGCTACTACTCTAAGCCTCAAAGGGTTAAGCAAGTTTCAAGTCTAGGTAATTTGTTTAGAGATAAGTCTGTTGATACAATTAACCCATGTGTATAGAGGTCTCTGGTTCAGTTTAAATTTATGAAATTGACTGGAAATTGTAAATGGAACCACTCAAACAGGGATATTGCCCTTTGAAATGCATTGAATTTTCTTTTTAAATAGTTATTATTTTTTGTTGACTTTCAATTTTAAAAACACTGTCAAGTCCTCACTCGGCTTACAGCTAACCAATAACCTCCAATTATCTGTTTGCACATAATGGAATAAATTTCACTGTGGAATTATTGCCTATTTTAACAGCCATAAGAGGGGTAATACCCTAGTGATGGGAAGAGTTGGCAGCCATGTAGCCAATTGTACAGAATGATTAACCTATTCAGAGCTGATGAGCAAAAAGGCAGAAAACTTATCAGATGCAATTTACGTTATTTAAAATGCTGCTCTCTTGGGTGCTTATGCAGATTAAAGCCATGAATACTGAGTGACATTTTATAATACCTTCACATCTGGTAATAAAAGAGTAGACACAGTAGATTAACATTTGCAATAGTTCTTTATACAAATGGTAACCCGGCAACCGAAGACAGAATAGCAGGGGTTGAGATAAGTAGTTCTCTGATCCCCATGAGGACCACAAATTAGGAAATAAGACGCAAGTCAAAAAGTTTTAATTCCCTACATGACTGAGACACATTTTCTCTTTAGTGTTTATTTAAACTGTTATATTTAGCACTTTCAAAAAATGAGCCATAAGATGGATGAGGATCAAATAAGAGAAAAGGGTTCTCTTTCAAAGTCGTCTATCAAAATGTAATTTGAGGCTGTATGTTTAAGAGATCTTATTGATAGGTTGTTGCTCGGAACCAGTTATTATTGTAGTATAAGGAAACAATGACAGTCGGTGTCACACATCCCTATATGGCCACCATCAGCGTCACGCTGAAATTAGTCAACAGGTGGGTAAGTGAGCTTCTGTTTATCTTCATTACTTCTTATCATTACACCAGGGATAGCAAACCAAAGCTAGGGTACCCCACTTGGGATTTCTTTTTCACTATTTCTCACTTGAAGAACACTTTACATTCATCCTGTAACCTTGCCTTCTCCGACACCCCTTCAATTGTTTTCTTCTGTTCAAATCCTTGAATATTTCTGCTGTCTCCATGGGTGTGAGAGCATATGTGAGTCTGCAATGCCAGAGCTATTTTTAATCTTTCAGGCAATTGTGTAAGTCTTTAGTGGTTCAATTCCCCTGTCTGTGCTGAGTTAGCTGGGGTGACTGGATTTCCACTATTGACCCACTAAGGATGGGAGGGATTAGCTGTGTTGTCCTCCACAGTCAAATATTCCACCGACAGTCAAGACACAGATATAAAAATGGTTATTTGGATGAGGGAAACGAGAGCCTGTGGAACTATCTCAGCAAAGAGCCATTGGCCTGGATTTTGCAGTCAGCAGCAAAGGAACGGTGTTCGCCGTTCATTGCACTTACAGCTGTCCATGGCTTTTTGCGGGCTGTTGAGCGGCAACGTACGGTTCCTAGAGATCATTTCCAGCATGGCGTCCTCTACAGGGGATCTGTGGCGTGAGTGAGCAGGTCAAGCAACAGCGTGGCTCTTCAACCAATCAGATTGAAGAATCCTCACTAAGCCACACAGAGTCTAAACCAAGAAGTATAAATTATATTTAATTCATTGTAAAATTATGTACAGAAAGCAAAATAAAGAAAGATGGGATTAAGAGAGAGAAAGATAAAAGAGGCATAAGAACGTAAGATGTAGGAGCAGGAGTAGGTCATTTGGCCCCTCGAGCCTGCTCCACCATTCAATAAGATCATGGTTGATCTGATCTTGGGCTCAGCTCCATTTCCCTGCCCGCTCCCCATACCCTTGACTCCCTTACCATTCAAAAATCTGTCTATCTCCACCTTAAATATATTCAATGACCCAGCCTCCACAGCTCATTGGGGAAGAGAATTCCAAAGATTCATGACCCTCTGAGAGGAGAAATTCCTCCTCATTTCCATTTAAATGGGCGACCCCTTATTCTGAAATTATGCATCCTAGTTCTAGATTCCCCCACGAGGGGAAACATCGTCTCTGCATCTACCCGGTCAAGCCCCTTCAGAATCTTATATGTTTCAATAAGATCCCCTCTCATTCTTCTAAACTCCAATGAGTATAGGCCCAACCTGCTCAACCTTTCTTCATAAGACAACCCCTGCATCTCAGGAATCAACCTCATGACCGTCTCTGAACTGCCTCCAATGCAAGTATATCCTTCCTTAAATAAGGAGACCAAAACTGTACGCAGTACTCCAGGTGTGGTCTCACCAACGCCCTGTACAGTTGTAACAGGACTTCCCTACTTTTATACTCCATTCCCTTTGCAATAAAGGCCAACATTCCATTTGCCTTCCTAATTTCTTGCTGTACCTGCATGCTAACTTTTTGTGATTCATGTACAAGGACCCGCAGATCCCTCTGTACCTCAGCATTTTGTAATCTCTCCCCATTTAAATAATAATTTGCTTTTTTATTTTTCCTACCAAAGTGGATAACCTCGCACTTTCCCACAAAAAAGGTGACTCAACCGTGGCTAACAAGGGAAATTAGGGATAGCATAAGATCCAAGGAGAGGACATATAAATTGGCCAGTGTAAGGGTTCGTGTCTGTGTCTCAGATGGTGCTGGTGCGAGGTTAGGCCTTCGTTGCCTAATACTATTGCTTGCTCTGGTCTCCGGCCAGCCTTATTGCAATAAGCACCTGTGAGTGGTTCGACCCACTCACCCTTATGGTTCTAACACTGGACTTAGGTGCAGAAGCAGTAATGCAGAGAAAACTCAGATAGACCCGGTTGAATAGTACGAAATGGAAATCTTTATTGCATAGCGTCCAAAATCATGAAGTACATGTCATAGGCGCAAATTAACGAGAGTACAAGTATACATACATTCATAAAGCTTGGTCTATGGTAATGAAGAACGCACGGCACATCGTAAAAAGGGGAACACATTATACTTTATCCTTAATAAAACCACCCTCCCTTATCAATACCTACACTACGTCTAGATTTGTAGGATCGGGAAACATGCTCACCACTCGTGTTACTTCGGAGAATTTTAAAGTGAGGCACTCGGCTCGTTTCGCTGCAGCGCCTGACTGTCACGTGTTTGGAGGGGTTCTGCACCCCACTTGTTTATCTTCGCTGCTGCGACAAGCAGGCCAGGCTCCCTGTTGTCATGAAGAACTCGACAGAACTCGGACACGGTTGTAGAACTCAAAGAAGAGTCTTCCTGTACCCGACACCGGTTGTCGGTAGATTTCAATGAAGAGTCCTTCATGTATTTTCGGGCGCGGTCGGGGTTTACTGACCGTGGTGGCAAGTGGATTCTTCTTTTCTTGTCATTTCGTCTTGTCTCTTCGGGCCTTCGGGTCCAGACACCGTTTACCGACTCTCGGGATGGTGCACCCGGTCACTTGCCCTTGTCGAGGCGGCTCGTTCTGATTGAGCTCCACCCAACATTCGAATAGCCGACCCGTACGGCTAAAAGTCAAGAGTCAACAGAGTCTGGAGAAGACACAAAGGCTGCTCGTCCAGCAGAGCGATACCCGAGGATCAGGATAAGAGAATAAGAGTTCAGCAGTCAGCAGTGAGATAAGAGTCGAATCAAGCGCATAAGAGACCGATGGACATTTGTTCACTATAGTTATAGTGCTGTGTTCCCTTATCTCCCGCCCAAATCTTAATGTTTGTCCTTTGTGTAATATTGGCACTCAAAAACTCCAGCATGGGGCGATTCTTCTCTTTAACGGGTTTCGGTAGCACCTGAAACTGGCCAACTACCCGTTAATGTTTTTCCCCATTGTTGACCCAGCCAGGATTGTATGACTCGTCTCCCTGACTGGTTTTGGGGGCCCCCGAATACTTGCTTAATCACCCGTCGATGTCTCTCTCATTGTAGAGCCGTGGGGGTATTTGTGTATTGATGTGTCTGGATGGGCCTTCGATTGCCCAGTACAATGGTCCTTACTTGTGCATGGAAAACGATTCCAGCACTTATATCTTTGCTATTGTCACAAATGCAAACAGGTTGCATCCTGTCTTTATCAGTGTTTACCGAGTATGATCCAATCTTATATTGAAATGTTTATTCGAACGCCATCTTGTGTGCCCACTGTAATTCTGGAAGCTTCTGCCACGATGCGCAGCGGCCATTTTACAGGCTTCTGTGTCCTTTATATCATGACAGCATTTCGTTTAATAAAACTGATCAAACGAATCTGCTTCTATCTTGTTATTTTGAATCGCGATAATTGCGAAACTTTACACCAGAAAAAGCAGCAAACCTGAGGATTGGGAGCAGTTTAGGATTCAGCAAAGGAGGACAAAGGGATTATTTAAGAGGGGGAAAATAGAATATGAGAGTAAGCTTGCAAGGAACATAAAAACTGACTGTAAAAGCTTCTATAGATATGTGAAGAGAAAAGATTGATGAAGTCAAGCATAGGTCCCTTGCAGTCAGAATCAGGTGAATTTATAATGGGGAACAAAGAAATGGCAGACCAATTAAATACATACTTTGGTTCTGTCTTCACAAAGGAGGACACAAATAAACTCCCAGAGATGTTGGGGAACATAGGGTCTAATGAGAGGGAGGAATTGAATGAAATCAGTATTTGTAGGAAAATGGTGTTAGTGAAATTGACGGGATTGAAGGCTGATAAATCCCCAGGGCCTGATAATCTACATCCTAGGGTACTTAAGGAAGTGGCCCTAGAAATAGTAGATGCATTGCTGGTCCTCTTCCAAAATTCTATAGACTCTGGAACAGTTCCCATGGATTGGAGAGTAGCTAATGTAACCCCACTATTTAAAAAAGGTGGTAGAGAGAAAATGGGGAATTATAGACCGGTAAGCCTGACATCGATAGTGGGGAAAATGCTAGAGTCCATTATAAAAGATATAATAGCAGAGCACTTGGAAAACAGTGACAGGATCAGACAAAGTCAACATGGATTTACAAAAGGTAAATCATGCTTGACTAATCTACTGGAATTTTTTGAGGATGTAACTGGTAGAATAGATAAGGAGAACCAGTGGATGTGGTGTATTTGGACTTTCAGAAGGCTTTTGATAAGGTCCCGCATAAGAGATTGGCGTGCAAAGTTAAAGCACATAGGATTGGGGGTAAGGTACTGACTTGGATAGAGAACTGGTTGGCAGACAGGAAGCAAAGAGTTGGAATAAATTGGTCTTTTTCCGAGTGGCAGGCAGTGACTAGTGGGGTACCGCAAGGATCGGTGCTAGGACCCCAGCTATTCACAATATATATTAATGATCTAGACGAGGGAACTAGATGTAATATCTCCAAGTTTGCAGACGACACAAAGCTGGGTGGGCGTGTGTGCTGTGAGGAGGATGCAGAGAAACTCCAGTATGATTTGGACAGGTTGGGTGATTGGGCAGATGCATGGCAGATGCAGTATAATGTGGATAAATGTGAAGTTATCCACTTTGGTGGCAAAAATAGGAAGACAGATTATTATCTGAATGGCAATAGATTGGGAAAAGGGGAAGTGCGACGAGACCTGAGTGTCCTTGTGCACCAGTCGCTGAAGGTAAGCATGCAGGTGCAGCAGACGGTTAAGAAGGCAAATGGTATGTTGGCCTTCATAGCGAGAGGATTCGAGTACAGGAGCAAGGATGTCTTGCTGTAGTTGTACAATGTCTTGGTGAGACCACACCTTGAGTATTGTGTGCAGTTTTGGTCGCCTTATCTGAGAAAGGATGTTCTTGCCATGGAGTGAGTGCAGCGAAGATTCAGCAGACTGATACCTGGAATGGCAGGAATGACGTATGAAGAGAGATTGGGTCGATTAGGCTTATATTCGCTGGAGTTTAGAAGAATGAGAGGGGATCTCATTGAAACTTATAAAATTCTAACAGGACTAGACAGACTAGATGCAGGAAGGATGTTTCCGATGGCGGGGGAGTCCAGAACCAGAGGTCACAGTCTAAGGATAAGGGGTAAGCCATTTACGACTGAGATGAGGAGTAATTTCTTCACCCAGAGAGTGGTGAACCTGTGGAATTCTCTACCACAGAAGGCAGTTGAGGCCAATTCATTAAATATATTCAAGAAGGAGTTAGATATATTTCTTAAGGCTAAAGGGACCAAGGGATATGGGGAGAAAGCAGGGACAGGGTACTGAATTTGGATGATCAGCCATGATCGCATTGAATGGCGGAGCAGGCTCGAGGGGCCGAATGGCCTACTCCTGCTCCTATCTTCTATGTTTCTATACACTCCATCTGCCAGATTTCTGCCCACTCACTTCGCCTATCTATATCCCTTTGGAGATTCTTTGCGTCCTCCACACAATTTGCTTTCCCATCTATCTTTGTATCATCAGCAAATTTGGCTACATTACAGTCTGTCCCTTCATCCAAGTCATTAATATAGATTGTAAATAGTTGAGGCCCCAGCACTGATCCCTGCAGCACCCCACTAGTCACAGTTTGCCAACCTGAAAATGACCCATTTATGCTGACTCTCTTTTCTGTTAGTTAGCCAATCCTCTATCCATGCTAATTTATTACCTCCAACCCCGTGAACTCTTGTGCAGTAACCTTTTATGTGGCACCTTATCGAATGCCTTCTGGAAGTCCAAATACACAACATCTACTGGTTCCCCTTTATCCACCCTGCTCGTTACATCCTCAAAGAACTCCAGCAAATCTGTCAAACATGATTTCCTTTTCATAAAACCATACTGACTCTGCTTGACTGCATTATGATTTTCCCAATGACAGATGTTAGGCTAACTGGTCTATAATTGCCTGCTTTCTGTTTCCCTCCTTTCTTAAAGAGGGGCGTTATATTTGCGGTTTTCCAGTCCGCTGGGACCTCTCCAGTATCCAGGGAATTTTGGTAGATTACAACTAATGCATCCACTATCTCTGCAGCCACCTCTTTTAAGACCCTAGGATGCAGGCCATCGGGTCCAGGGGACTTGTCCACCTTTAGTCCCATTAGTTTGCCTAATACTTTTTCTCTGGTGATAGTGATTGTTTTAAGTTCCCCCCCCCCCCCCCAATAGCCCCTTGATTATCCATTATTAGGATGCTTTTAGTGTCTTCTACCGTGAAGACCAATACAAAATATTTGTTCAAAGTCTCCCCCATTTCCCTGTTTCCCATTATTAATTCCCCAGACTCATCCTCTAGGGGACCAAAGTTTACTTTAGCTACTCTCTTCCTTTTTATATACCTGTAGAAGCTCTTGCTGTCTGTTTTTATATTTCTTGCTAGCTTACTCTCATAAGCTATCTTCTCTCTCTATCATTTTTTTAGTCATCCTTTGCTGGTTTTTAAATATTTCCCAATCCTCTGGCCTTCCACTATTCTTCGCAACATTGTATGCTTTTGTTTTCGATTTGATACCATCCTTTACTTCCTTAGTTAGCCACGGATGGTTCATCCTTCTCTTAGAGTCTTTCTTTCTCACTGGAATATATCTTTGCTGAGAGTTATGAAATATCTCCATAAATGTTTGCCACTGCTTTTCTACATTCTTACCCTGTAATATATTTTCCCAGTCCACCTTAACCAAGTCTGCGTTCATACCTTTGTAATTACCTTTATTTAAGTTCAGGACACTAGTTTGAGACCTAGCTTTCTCACCCTCAAACTGAATTTGAAATTCTACCATGCTATGATCACTCTTCCCAAGAGGATCCTTCACTTCGAGATCATTAATTAATCCTGCCTCGTTACACATTACCAGATCTAAAATAGTCTGCTCCCTGGTTGGTTCCACAACGTATTGTTCCTAGAAACCATCCCGCATACACTCCAAGAACTCTTCCTCAAGTCTACCTTTGCCAATTTGCTTTGTCCAATCAATATGAAGATTAAAATCTCCCATGATTATAGCCATACCTTACTTACAAGCCTCTATTATTTCTTGATTTATACTCTGTCCTACAGTGTGGCTACTGTTTGGGGGCCTGTAGACCACTCCCACCATTAACTTCTTACCCTTATTATTTCTTATCCCCACCCAAACTGATTCTACATCTTGATCTTCTAAGCCAATATCATTTCTCACTACTTCACTGATCTCATCCCTTATTAGCAGAGCTACACCACCTCCTTTTCCTTTCTGCCTATCCTTACAAAATGGCAAATACCCCTGAATATTCAGTTCCCAGCCTTGGTCACTTTGCCACCACGTCTCTGTAATGGCTATCAGATCATACCCATTTTTTCTATTTGTGCTGTCAACTCATCTATCTTGTTACGAATGCTGCGTGCGTTCAGATATAGAGCTTTTAATTTTGTCTTTTCACCATTTTTCCCTACTCTGATGCACTCTTATGTATATACGCTCTGTCCCTTCCTGTCACACTCTGGTTATCATTACCCCTATCTCTACCCTGCACTTTTGCCTTCTCATTTCTCATTGACTTTTTAAATTTCCGCTCAGCGTATCCCTCCCCCCCACTATTTAGTTTAAAGCCCTATCTACAGCCCCAGTTATTCGATTTGCCAGGACACTAGTCCTGGCCTGGTTCAAATGAAGCCCATCCCGATGGAACAACTCCCTCTTACCCCAGTACTGGTGCCAATGCCCCAAGAATCAAAATCCATTTCTCCCACACCAATCTTTGAGCCACTTGCTCATCTCTCTGATCTTATTTACCCTATGCCAATTTGCATATGGCTCAGGTAGTAATCCAGAGATTATTACCTTTGTGGTTCTGCTTTTTAATTTAGCCCCTAGCTGCTCATACTCCCTCAGCAGAACTTTTTTCTTACCTATCCTACCTATGTCGTTGGTACCTACATGGACCACGACAACTGGATCTTTCCCCTCCCACTCTAAGTTCCTCTCCAGCCCAGAGGAGATGTCCTTTACCCTGGCACCAGGCAGGCAACACAGCCTTTGGGACTCACGCACTTGGCTGCAGAGAACAGTGTCTATCCCCCTAACTATACTGTCCCCTACCACTACCACATTTCTTTTTGCTCCCCCCACTTGAATGGCTCCCTTTACCACAGTGCTGTGATCAGTTTGCTCATCCTCACTGCAGTCCCTGCTCTCGCCCACACAGAGAGTAAGAACCTCGTAACAGTTGGACAAGAGCAAGGGCTGAGGCTCCTCCACCACTACCACCTGGGTCCCCATACCTGCCTCACTCGTAGTCACACCCACCTGTCCCTGACCACGGACCAAATTTGAATTAATTAATCTAAGGGGTGTGACTGCCTCCTGGAACAAAGTGTCCAGGTAACTCTCCCCCTCCCTGATGTGTCACAGTGTTTGAAGCTTGGACTCCAGCTCATCAACACGGAGCCGAAGTTCCTCGAGCAACTAACACTTACTGCAAATGTGGTCGCCGTGGACCTCAATGGTGTCCTCCAGCTCCCACATGTTGCAGCAGTAACACATCGCCTGCCTTGCCATCTCTAATGTATTTAATTAATTAAGTGTTTAAGTTTTGAACGTTAGTTTTTAATCCCAGCTCTTAATTTAAACCAATGCCCAAGAAAAAGAGAAATACTGACCAACCAATCGCTTCCATGTGACATCACACTTTGAATCTTTCCACTTCTTACCCTCCCAGGTCGGTTGGCGCTCAGAAAGAAAAAGTAAAAAAAAGTTATTTTAATTTAAATTTCTTTTAACTCTCCAATTCTAATTAAATTCTGAAGGAAAGAGACTCCACACTAATAAATTTAATTTTCAGTGCCAGAGAGGTTGTTTGGCAGTAATTATGACTTATGACGCCATTAAAAATTCACTTACACCTGAAGGCACCAGCCCTAACTTCTTCTGGCATGTTTCGTGGCTAACTAGTGAGTAAGTACAGCAACTTCATGCCCTTACATTGATTTTAATGCCGAGTCTCTTGGCAAGGTACTGTTATAGTGCAGCTTGTGGAGGAGCAAGGTAAGAAAAAATGTGGGAGTTGCTTTTGGACTGTCTGTTCAATGGTTGGAAGCTGATTCCATATTGGCAACAGTTGCAATTTTATTTAAGCAAAAGTGAGATTTAATACATTACAGTGTTTGAGCAGCAGTTTACAAAGTACAACTGAGAATTATATTACCCGTTATAATTGTCCTTTGGGTAGTAGGAGTGGCCCATTCCCGCTCCTTCTACTCTCATACGCGTTTGCACCAGTCCAGATCAGTGCCCTTTCTGACCCTTCTACACTGAGAATGACCCAAACCCACTAGGATATACCCCAAAAACTGGAACTACAGAAAGATCCATCCAATCATGTATCTTTCATATCCCCCACCACCCCATTCTACCCAATCATGGGCCCGGCAAGTTCTGTGGCCAGCACAGGTCTTGGGCCTCCCTTATCTGCTTTTCAGCCTTAGCACAAGCTTTTTCTTGGTTTCTGTTTCCATGGTGATGATGCAACCCAGGACCTTGATGACAACGGGTTCTAATTAGAGTCTGGTTTTTAACATGCTTTCCCCTAATTCGAACAGAGGAGAAATATGACCACATTAATAAAACTATACTAACTTAATAAAACTATAAACTGGCAATCTTAATATTAAACTACAGTCTAGCAAAGCTTAATGCTGAAAATTAGTAAAAGGGATTCAAAATTGGTTATGTTTCGATGGCTCACATAAGTTTCACATTCCCACAGACATGAAATGGATAGATAAAACTGGGACAGCTCTGTGCCTCCCTTGTTCTTTTCCCTTGCTTTTCTAGCAATAACAAGTGTATTTTTCCAATAACAAGGCCACTTGTGACACACCCAGCACTTGCAGTCAGCAGTAACTCCAAGGCAGTGTGTTTTTGCAGAAAGTAGCTTTTAGAGAAAAGCTTAGGGTCATTTAACTTTTGCAATACCTAATCCCTCAAAATAGCCTCAAAAGCCCATATTCTTGCAGCAGGGTAACTCTGACAGCAACTTCCGGATTTACGTGTTTAACTGCACATGTGCGGACCCCGGAAGTTGCTGTCTGATTTACTCCATAATAATGGTGAGCGCTGATAGCCTGACCGTTATTTCTAATTGCAGAATCCATGCCAATGTCTTCAGGAGATGGGAGAAAAAACTGGCATGAGAAACTCTTATTTGAACTTAAATGTAAAGTTGTATTTGAGGTTACATGGGGGAAGCTTGAAATTAATGTACTTAGGAGGGATATTTGGAAATGCATATGTTTGGGGCAGAAGGTTTGGGGGGCGATTTTCTGACATCGGAGGAGGCGGGTTTGGAGGCGGGAAAGGCGGGAAAATCAGAAACAATGAGGGCGGGTTCGGAACCCGCCTCCAACCTGCCTCCGCGGGATTTTACTGGTGCCGGTTTTGGAGGTCGGGAAACAGTCCCGCCTCCAGCTGGCCATAGCGCTAGTTAACATCATTAAATGCTCATTAAAGGCCTCTCTAAACCTATTTTGGAGCCCCAACCTCCTGCTCAGCCACCTGATGCTGCACAGGGCAGAAGGCGCCAGCGCATCGAGGCACCTCGCCGCAGGAGATACCCCCGACAGAGGGTTTACAGACAAAGGATGAGCTACCTTAACATGAGTGAGCAGCAGTGCCAAAGGAGGCTGAGACTTTCACAAGAGGTTGTCCGAGAGATCTGCGGACTGCTGCAGTAAGACCTGGTGCCCAGAGGAATGGGTGGACACCCCTTACCAGTGGCTGTCAAAGTCATCACCACACTCAACTTCTTTGCCTCAGGCTCCTTCCAGGGATCATCAGCAGACACCAGCGGCATCTCCCTGTTGGCCGCTCACAGTTGCATCACCCAGGTTACCGATACCCTTTTTGCTAAGGCCCACAATTACATCCAATTCTCAAGGGATCAAACAAGTATAACCGCCCGTTCGGTTGGCTTTGTAAATATGGCAGGCATGCCAATGGTGCAGGGCGTCATAGACTACACACATGTGGCCCTTAGGGCACCCCATCAACTGAAAGGGCTTCCACTCCCTCAATGTACAGCTGGTGTGTAACCACAAGAAGGAGTTCTTGCATGTTTGCGCCAAGTTCTGTGGTAGTTGCCATGACTCTTTCATCCTACGGCACTCTAGTGTTCCTCCGTTTTTCAATCCGCCAAACCAACTTAACGAATGGCTCCTTGGTGACAAAGGCTACCCCCTGTAGAAGTGGCTAATGACGCCAGTCAGGAAGCCAGCTAACGAGGCTGAAGAGCGCTACAACACCAGCCACACTTCGACCAGGTCCATCATAGAGCAAACCATTGGGTTGTTGAAGATGCGCTTCCATTGCCTTGACCGATCAGGTGGAGCCCTGCAGTATACACCATACAGGGTCTCCAGAATGGTCGTGGTCTGCTGTGCACTGCACAACATTGCACAGCATCATGGCTTACAGCTTCCTGATAAGCAAGTGGCTCAGTTCCAGCCCTCCTCAGATGAGGATGATGAGGAGGCTGAGGAGGAGGAGCAAGAGGAAGAGGAGGAGCAGGAGGAGGTCAGAGCACCGGTGTATCGACCAGCAGCAGCGGCAGCACGTGAGCTCATGGCTGCCCGGGATGCAAGGAATGAACTTATCCTGGCCAGATTTGCATAGGTTGCCCAAGTTGGCACATGTCCTTGGCTTCAACCTAAGACATCATTGACAATGGAGATGACTCTCTGGCCTCCTTTCACTCAGGCCACCAACCTGACAATGCAAGTGTGGCGGAGCCTACAATGTGGAGCTGCCTAAGGCAAAGGAACAGATGCCATAACGGCAACATTTTGGCATCAAATCATTTTAATGCTTTCCAAGAGGGATGACATTTCATCAATACACAGAAACATTCTCCCAATCTGTACACAAGGGTTATATCCCTTGCCAGCTGTACCCACACAGCCTTGGTTTCTTTGGGAGGCCTCTTCCTCCCAGATGAGTGGAAGAGCACCTCCCTGCTAGCTGTCACCCCCTCCAACAACATTTGCAGTGCCTCATCCGAGAGCCTCGGGGAGGCCCTTGGCTTGGAATTGGACATAGTGGTTTCTCAGAATATGTTGCAGGTGGTGCAGCATAGGCAGAAATCCTGTGCAATGATCCAAGGCAGCAAGAAGTCATAAAATCAGACTGGAAAAGTGATGCCAGCAGAGGCGAGTTTCAGTCCCAAAACACTAATTGACCAAGGGCATCCCACACCTCTGAAATCAAGTGGCCAATCATGGGAAAATCGCAATTTTTTGAAACTATCAGTGGAGGCGGGTTTCAAACCCACCCAAATGGAAACCCACCTCCATCTCGCCTCCAGTGAGAAAATCGCCCCCAATGGTTTACATCATACATACAATATGGACAGTCCCTAGATGTTAGGCAGAGTGGGAAACATCCACAAGACATGTGACTCTGAATAAGGAGTTTAAACATTAGGGGGTAAAAATTCAGTTGGTTGCGCCTCCCGTTAGTGCCTTAAGAGGGCGCTAATGGGGCGCAAAGCCGCTAACGCCCGGGTGCAGCGATGTTTGCGCCGCTCGGGAACTTAACTAGAGATTGTGCGGCAGCGCTAAAACTTACCGCTGCGACCACCTGCGCGCGCAGATTGTGACGTCATTCCATGGTGCAACGCCCTTGTGGCGCCCCGGAGCGGAAATTGAGTGACGCCCCCTGCCTTACCGCCTGGCGCATCCAACGACCAGAAGACTGGAACGCTATCAATCGCTGTGGGGCTGGGGGGGGGGGCGCTATTTAAAGGGGGCCTCTTCCTGTCTTTTATTGTTGGTGGCATTTTTGAACTACGCATTCTGAGAGAGAGAGGGAGAGACTTCTGGAGAGATTCAACGTTGTGTGAAGGAGTTTTGGGTACTGAGCAGCACTTTGCAGGTTCATTTTGATTTGCCATTCCTTGTATCGATTTAGCAGAGACTGTGGGAGCTGCACTCTGAGCTCTTTGCCTGGTACTCTCCATTGTTCTTTCCAGCACATTTGATGTGCAAGTCTCTCCAGGCCGAGATTCAAGGCTGCAATGAACAGGATGTGGATGGAAAGCAAGATTAACCATCCCCTTTAAGAACTGGCCCGTGCCATTGTGTGTGTGTTCCATTGCTGACTGACATTACATGAGCTTCGCCAGCGCTCTGAGTTAGTGCCTCACTCCTTGGCCTTTGCGCCTTAAGACAGGTGTGCAGCGCCTGATTTAGCGCTCCACTCACCTCCCGGGGCGGTAAAAGTGAAGTTTCCAGTCAGTGCCGATAATTAGCGCCAGGCGCTAATATTTGCGTCCAGACGATATTTGCGCCCCAAACGGGGCGCGACCTAATTTTTACCCCTAGGTATTAGAGTAACACAAACTATACTCTGGATGATCTTCAAGGAGTAAAAGGTATATTTGGGGCAATTTTTATCTGTCTACTGACCCATTCATGCTGCAGATCAGGGCAGTCAGCAGAGAAAAATGGGCAGTCAGCACCTGCATTTTTAGGGCATGGCACAATTGAATTTCTAGGCCGGTGAATATGAAACTAGAGTCAATCAAAAGTAAAACCAAAGTGCAAGCAAGTCAAAAGTCTGGCGCCAAAATGTGATACTAAAGTGTGACAGTGTGATACAGGAAGTATAATATGGCAGACAGGAAGTGCAGGCTATCATACTATTTTTAGACTATTATTAGCAGATTCACTGTGGCATTGGTCATGGTGAGTCAGAGGTTATGCTGTTGCAAGGAGGGGTGGAATCGGTTGCAAAGGTATGAAGTTTGTGGTGGGGTCAAAAAGGATGGTTTTGGTCTTCCAAATACTTAACTGGAATTCAGATGAGCAGTTTGACTACACAGAGGCAGTGGAAGGAGCGAAAGAGGTAGAGCTGCGTATCATCAATGTACATGTGGAAGCTGATCACATGTGTATGGCTAATGTCGCCACAGAGCGACATATAGATGAAGAAAAGGAAGGGGCCAAGGACAGATGCTTAGGGGACTCCAGAGTTAATGGTGCAGGGATAGGAAGAGAAACCATTGCTGGAGATGCTCTGGCTCCAATCGGAGAGGTAAGAATGGAACCAAGCAATGGCAATCTCACTAAGCTGCACAAGGGAGGAGAAGAGATAGAGGAGGATGGTGTGGTCGACCGTGTCAAAAGCTGCAGAGAACTATGCAAGGATGAGGAGGGATAATGCACCACAGTTACAGTCACAGAAAATGCCATTTGTGACTTTGGTTAGGGCTGTTTCAGTTCTTTGGCAGGGGCAGAAACTTGATGGGAGAGATTCAAGTATGAAGTAGCGCATTCCAGTGCCTTACAAGTGTAAAAAACATTCTCCTGTTCTCTGTCCTAAATCTCTTACATTTAACCTTATGTCTATGCCCCCTTGTTCTAGGTCCATCAACCACTGGAAACAGTCTGTTTCTATTTACTCTGTCTTATCCCTGTATAAGTTTAAACACCTCTATCAAATCATCTCATAATCTTCTCTGTTCTAATGAAAACAGCCTCAATTTTTCAAGTTTTTCTATGTATTTATATTTCCTCATACCAGGTAGCATCCTAGTGAAACTGTGCTGTAACCTTTTTATTGCCTCAACATCCTTCCTAAAGCACAAAGCCAACACTGCACACAGTACTCCAACTGTGGTCTTACTAAGGTTTGGGAATTATTTTTTGAGCAATTTGATTATTTGTACTGACTAGACTTCTTCCTAACAATCCTTTCTAATGAATTAATATATGGTGGATCCAAATTAATAAATTTTATATCAACCAATAAACAGGAAGAACATGTTATACCAGTCAGTCAATAGTTTGGATAAATTTATAAATTTAGCTGATTAAATGTTGCATAAAAATGGAAATGCTACACAGGAAGAATGATAAAATCATGTTATACATACATCTTCATAATATATAGATAGATATTAGTTAGTCTTGCACCTGGCATGCCCATCACACTTCAAAGCATCACATGTGAAGTCTTTGTTACACTTGCACCTGATAAAACAGCAACAAGTTACAAATGAACACATATGGAGTCTACCAATGAATAAATAGCATCTTAAAAAAGATAGATTAAAAAGGAAAGTAAACAATTAGCTAGACCTCACAGTGTGCCTGTTACAGCAATTAAACTGTATTGGTCCTAAAGCTTCAGGGTAGGTCAACATAGATCCTTCTCAGCAGCTGAATAATTCATTGTGCATTGCATGGTAAATCATTCCTATCCTTCAAAAACATTGCAGCTCTGACTTATTGTGAGCAATGCCAAGGGTGAATTACTAGTAGTGATCCTTTTCCTGGAACAATTTTGCCAATCACCTTCATAATTTTGCCAATTTCAATTAGGCTATCTCAAAGTGTCATCTTTTCAAAGCCAGTATTGTAGTATCATCAAAGTATCCTCAATCTCACTCCACTGTTCTCAGTTCACGGCTTAGAGAACATTCAAACAGTCAGCCTCTTAACTACGAGATAATTAAATGACTCTGGTATTGATGAGATGCCCAGATCGCAGATCTTCGCATTTACTTAAAGCGCAAGTCATTTATTCTCTTGTGCAGCCTTGACAAAACAGTTTATTGCAATAATGGAAGATGTTTAAAATAAAATTGAGAGAAGCTTTTTTTAAAAAAATGAAGAGTTTGGTTCTTCAACCTGAACGCTAAAAAAATCTCAAAGGTGGCGTTGTGACAAAACAACCACGTTATCAAATCAATCACAAAGGATTCAAAAAGACAATCAAAGACTGGTTGACAAAAATTTTGGATGCAGGACTGAACAAGACAGAATTGCTGAACACATTGCAATCTTTGTTGCTATGATTAGCCAACAATTAACCCATGCTGTTTTATACTTGTGTACTACAAAGGCATACAATGTTGCAAAGAATAGTGGAAGGCCAGAGGATTGGGAAATTTTTAAAAACCAGCAAAGGACGACTAAAAAAATGATAAAGAGAGAAAAGATAGCTTATGAGAGTAAGCTAGCAAGAAATATAAAAACAGACAGTAAGAGCTTCTACAGGTATATAAAAAGGAAGAGAGTAGCTAAAGTAAACATTGGTCCCCGAGAGGATGAGTCTGGGGAATTAATAATGGGAAATATGGAAATGGGGGAGACTTTGAACAAATATTTTGTATTGGTCTTCACGGTAGAAGACACTAAAAGCATCCCAATAATGGATAATCAAGGGGCTATTGGGATGGGGTGGGGGGGGGGGGGAACTCAAAACAATCACTATCACTAGAGAAAAAGTACTACGCAAAATAATGGGACTAAAGGTGGACAAGTCCCCTGGACCCGATGGCCTGCATCCTAGGGTCTTAAAAGAGGTAGCTGCAGAGAAAGTGGATGCATTAGTTGAAATCTACCAAAATTCCCTGGATTCTGGAGAGGTCCCAGCGGACTGGAAAACCGCAAATGTAACGCCCCTCTTTAAGAAAGGAGGGAGACAGAAAGCAGGCAACTATAGACCAGTTAGCCTAACATCTGTCATTGGGAAAATGCTGGAGTCCATCATTAAGGAAGTGGTAGCAGGACATTTAGAAAATCATAATATAGTCAAGCAGAGTCAGCATAGTTTTATGAAAGGGAAATCATGTTTGACAAATTTGCTGGAGTTCTTTGAGGATGTAACGAGTAGGGTGGATAAAGGGGAACCAGTAGATGTTGTGTATTTGGATTTCCAGAAGGCATTCGATAAGGTGCCACATAAAAGGTTACTGCACAAGATAAGAGCTCACGGGGTTGGGGGTAATATATTAGCATGGATAGAGGATTGGCTAACTAATAGAAAACAGAGAGTCGGGATAAATGGGTCATTTTCAGGTTGGCAAACTGTAACTAGTGGGGTGCCGCAGGGATCAGTGCTGGGGCCTCAACTATTTACAATCTATATTAATGACTTGGATGAAGGGACCGAGTGTAATGTAGCCAAATTTGATGATGATACAAAGATAGGTGGGAAAGCAAATTGTGTGGAGGACACAAAGAATCTCCAAAGGGATATAGATAAGCTAAGTGAGTGGGCAAAAATCTGGCAGATGGAGTATAATGTGGGAAAATGCGAGGTTATCCACTTTGGTAGGAAAAATAAAAAAGCAAATTATTATTTAAATGGGGAGAGATTACAAAATGCTGAGGTACAGAGGGATCTGCGGGTCCTTGTACATGAATCACAAAAAGTTAGCATGCAGGTACAGCAAGAAATTAGGAAGGCAAATGGAATGTTGGCCTTTATTGCAAAGGGAATGGAGTATAAAAGTAGGGAAGTCCTGTTACAACTGTACAGGGCGTTGGTGAGACCACACCTGGAGTACTGCGTACAGTTTTGGTCTCCTTATTTAAGGAAGGATATACTTGCATTGGAGGCAGTTCAGAGACGGTCATGAGGTTGATTCCTGAGATGCAGGGGTTGTCTTATGAAGAAAGGTTGAGCAGGTTGGGCCTATACTCATTGGAGTTTAGAAGAATGAGAGGGGATCTTATTGAAACATATAAGATTCTGAAGGGGCTTGACAGGGTAGATGCAGAGAGGATGTTTCCCCTCGTGGGGGAATCTAGAACTAGGATGCATAATTTCAGAATAAGGGGTCGCCCATTTAAATGGAAATGAGGAGGAATTTCTCCTCTCAGAGGGTCATGAATCTTTGGAATTCTCTTCCCCAGAGAGCTGTGGAGGCTGGGTCATTGAATATATTTAATGTGGAGATAGACAGATTTTTGAATGGTAAGGGAGTCAAGGGTGATGGGGAGCGGGCAGGGAAGTGGAGTTGAGGCCAAGATCAGATCAGCCATGATCTTATTGAATGGCGGAGCAGGCTCGAGGGGCCAAATGACCTACTCCTGCTCCTATGTCTTATGTTCTTATGTTCTTATGTACAGTATTTAAACACTGCCTAAATCAAGCAGGTACAGTGAGACTTGTTTATTATCCTATCCCATATCATAACTAATGATCAAATTTTAAAACACCAACCACGTTCTATTCATTCTATTTAATTTATGATGTTTTATACCATAATAAAGTCTGTCATCATCAACGAGTTTGGCATAGCTAAATTTTGTCATACCTAGCCCATGTAAATTCCCCATAACTCCATGAATAGATGGGCATTTGAATAGTCTAGGTCATTGAATTAATCCTTTATTCCATCAAACCTACTCTAAAAGATTTCTGTGACCTTTTGCTTCCCACTTTATTTCACCCCTTTGCATTTTCTCATTTGATATCCTTTTCAAATTATGTTTCTAAATTTGTTTCAAATGACTTCTATAATCCTGCTTGACATCATAAACCTGGCCAGCAAATGATGTGCAATAATAAGTTGTCCCTGCTGACGTTTTCTAAACACAGAAGGGAATTTGGCCTTTAATTAAAGACTGACACAAAGAACGTTACAGTATTGGCAGTCTTAAAATAATCAGACCTAGGAAAGATAGAATCTATAAATCAAAAGACTTGGAATTTGCAATTTTTTTTTTTCCAACTCAACTGCATAAACAGTGTCGCTGCCAACAATACATTACTCTGTAATTATGCGCCATATTCTCAGGGGAATCATTACTCAATTCAAAACTGCCATTATATATATTTTATTTCAGCCTTGTGCCTGCACACTCACCCTGTGTGTAACACTTCCTGTAGCAACACATCTTCTCCATCACATTTTGTTGATTGGCTCAAAGTAAAATAGCTGCAAATCAAAACTGAAAAAATAGTGGGAAACATATGAATCAACAGCAAGAAAAATGGCCAGAAAGATATCAATGAAAAATTACTGGAAACTTATCAAAACAAACAATACTGAATGACTAGTCAAGCAACCCTACCTATAAAAGAAAGTGGAAGATGAACCAATCAAATCACAAAATGTTTTTTTTCAGTGACTAAAATTTCTAAATCTAAAATAAGATTTGTAACATGAAGACATTAAACTGATATATTTTACAGTATCATGATTGATCTAAACTATAAAGTTGTTTTTCGTGTCTTTGAGTGCCTTCATTAATGTGCTTACTTGAAGGCCTCAGACTTTTTTCAAATGCCTGGACTTGGACTTGATATCTTTGACCAGAATTAAGGCTGTTCACTATAAACAGATCCTGCAGTTTCAATATGTGCTGTGCACACATTCCCAAGATGCATTAGTAGCATTTTGCCAGACCAAGTGGAAAATATTTCCAGCATCTAACAATATCTTTTTTTCCAAAATTATTTGAAGAAAAGATAGAGGGGAAAAAGCTTTAATCAGGTAAAGTTTATATTGAGGCCGCGTATTTACGAACCTCGGCGGGACTGTGGCGGGCGATGTCGGTGGCAGGTCCCAACCCGGATGCTGTCTCCATCCCGGCCTCTGAAATTAATTTCCCTTGATGGGGCTTGATAAGCCCTGCCCAGCGCGTTTGCCTGCCAATTAGAAGAAGCAGGTCTGGTGATGTCATTTGATGACATGTCATCAGCCGGTTTCCTTAAAGGGTCAGTGGCCAAATTTATTTTGACATTTGTGCGGTTAGTGTTCTACAGCATTGAGATGCTGCAAACTCTGACAAGCACTGCACAGAGGTGCACAGCTGCACCCAGGCTCTCCCATGACTCCCTCCATATGCCTATGGAGGGAGTCACAGTACACAGGGAGGTCCTCTTCCCTTCCCATGGGTAGAAGACACCTCCACAGGAGATCAACACAGCCTGGTTGCACTTTGCACAGGAGGGCACAAGCAGGGATGTGGTCAGGAGGACCTGGCTGCAGTGCCGTAAACATTTCAATGATCTGAGTAGATCACGAAACGTTAGTACAAAGCCACACTCAACCTCATCCTGCTGTGAGTTTTTTGAGGATGTAACTGGTAGAATAGATAAGGGAGAACCAGTGGATGTGGTGTATTTGGACTTTCAGAAGGCTTTTGATAAGGTCCCGCATAAGAGATTGGCGTGCAAAGTTAAAGCACATGGGATTGGGGGTAAGGTACTGACTTGGATAGAGAACTGGTTGGCAGACAGGAAGCAAAGAGTTGGAATAAACGGGTCTTTTTCCGAGTGGCAGGCAGTGACTAGTAGGGTACTGCAGGGATCGGTGCTAGGACCCCAGCTATTCACAATATATATTAATGATCTAGACGAGGGAACTAGATGTAATATCTCCAAGTTTGCAGACGACACAAAGCTGGGTGGGCGTGTGTGCTGTGAGGAGGATGCAGAGAAACTCCAGTATGATTTGGACAAGTTGGGTGATTGGGCAGATGCATGGCAGATGCAGTATAATGTGGATAAATGCGAGGTTATCCACTTTGGTGGCAAAAACAGGAAGACAGATTATTATCTGAACGGCAATAGATTGGGAAAAGGGGAAGTGCAACGAGACCTGGGTGTCCTTGTGCACCAGTTGCTGAAGCTAAGCATGCAGGTGCAGCAAGCGGTTAAGAAGTCAAATGGTATGTTGGCCTTCATAGCGAGAGAATTCGAGTACAGGAGCAAGGATGTCTTGCTGCAGTTGTACAGGGCCTTGGTGAGACCACACCTTGAGTATTGTGTGCAGTTTTGGTCGCCTTATCTGAGGAAGGATGTTCTTGCCATGGAGGGAGTGCAGTGAAGATTCACCAGACTGATACCTGGGATGGCAGGAATGACATATGAAGAGAGATTGGGTCGATTAGGCTTATATTCGCTAGAGTTTAGAAGAATGAGAGGGGATCTCATTGAAACTTATAAAATTCTAACAGGACTAGACAGACTAGATGCGGGAAGGATGTTCCCGATGGTGGGGGAGTCCAGAACCAGAGGTCACAGTCTAAGGATAAGGGGTAAGTCATTTAGGACTGAGATGAGGAGAGATTTCTTCACCCAGAGAGTGGTGAACCTGTGGAATTCTCTACCACAGAAGGCAGTTGAGGCCAATTCATTAAATATATTCAAGAAGGAGTTAGATATATTTCTTAAGGCTAAAGGGACCAAGGGATATGGGGAGAAAGCAGGGACAGGGTACTGAATTTGGATGATCAGCCATGATCGCATTGAATGGCGGAGCAAGCTCGAGGGGCCGAATGGCCTACTCCTGCTCCTATCTTCTATGTTTCTATGTGCCTCTCATCACATTCCCATCACTCTGCCTTCCCTACCCTACTCCTGCACATCCTCACTCACACCAACTTACCTTGGACCTCCACTCATCCCTCTCTATCTACATCATCACATCCCTATCTCACATGCCACCCCTCACACTCGCCCTCATCCTAGTGCAATCATTCCAACTAACAACACACAAGGGTAGGCACTTAGGTGTTTTATGCAATGTTCATGCAAAATTTCTGTTAATGTGGTGTCAAACATTGAAACCTTTATTTTCAACACTTTGCGTTCTTGGACAGATTTGTGCGGACCTTTGGAAGTGGCTTAGTGAGTTGCAGTGAATGGTGAGACATAACGGTACCCCTCTCCCCCCTGTAATGGTGATGAGTGTGAAAGAATGGCTTGGTCATTATAGGGATGCTTTATGGTGTTGGTGTGGGGTGGTGCCAACCTGGCGCATCATGTGGCAGCCAGGGTGTACAGAGTCAAGTGAAGTAAATCTGGCCATGGTGAGGCCATCCCTGGCCTCCCGGGCAGCAATGTGCTCGGGTGCTGATGCCCTGTGTCCTGTGCAGCATCAGGTGATTGCGGAGAACGTTGGGTTTTTAAAAATTTGTTTATGGGATGTGGGCGTCGCTGGCAAGGCCAGAATTTATTGCCCTTGAGAAGGTGGTGGTGAGCCGCCTTCTTGAACTGCTGCAGTCCATGTAGTGAAGGTACTCCCACAGTGCTGTTAGGGAGGGAGTTCCAGGATTTGACCCAGCGACGATGAAGGAGCAGCGATATACTTCTAAGTCAGGATGGTGTGTGACTTGGAGGGGAACTTGGAGGTGGTGGTGTTCCCATGCGCCTGCTGCCCTTGTCCTTCGAGGTGGAAGAGGTCGTGGGTTTGGGAGGTGCAGCCGAAGAAACCTTGGCGAGTTGCTGCAGTGCATCTTGTAGATGGTACACACTGCAGCCACGGTACACCAGTGGTGGAGGGAGTAAATGTTTAAGGTGGTGGATGGGGTGCCAATCAAGCAGGCTGCTTTGTCCTGGATGGTGTCAAGCTTCTTGAGTGTTGTTGGAGCTGCACTCATCCAGGCAAGTGGAGAGTATTCCATCACACTCCTTACTTGTGCCTTGTAGATGGTGGAAAGGCTTTGGGGAGTCAGGAGGTGAGACACTTGTTGCAGAATACCTAGCCTCTGACCTGCTCTTGTTGCTACAGTATTTATGTGGCTGGTCCAGTTAAATTTCTGGTCAATGGTGACCCCCAGGATGTTGGTGGTGGGGGATTCGGCGATGGTAATGCCGTTGAATGTCAAGGGGCGGTGGTTAGACTCTCGCTTGTTGGAGATAGTTATTGCTTGGCACTTGTGTGGCACGAATGTTACCTGCCACTTATCAGCCCAAGCCTGAACGTCGTCCAGGTCTTGTTGCATGCGGGCAAGGACTGCTTCATTATCTGAGGAGTTGTGAATGACACTGAACACTGTGCAGTCATCAGCGAACATCCCCATTTCTGACCTTATGTTGGAGGGAAGGTCATTGATGAAGCAGCTGAAGATGGTTGGGCCTAGGACACTGCCCTGAGGAACTCCTGCAGCGATGACCTGGGGCTGTGATGATTGACCTTCAACCACCACAACCATCTTCCTTTGTGCCAGGTATGACTCCAGCTAGTGGAGAGTTTTCCCCCCCGATTCCCATTGACTTCAGTTTTACTAGGGGTCCTGGATGCCACACTCGGTCAAATGCTGCCTTGATGTCTAGGGCAGTCACTCTCACCTCACCTCTGGAATATAGCTCCTTTGTTCATGTTTGGAACAAGGCTGTAATTAGGTCGGGAGCCGAGTGGTCTTGGCGGAACCCAAACTGGGCATCAGTGAGCAGGTTATTGGTGAGTAAGTGCCGCTTGATTGCACTGTTGATGACACCTTCCATCACTTTGCTGATGATTGAGAGTAGACTGATGGGGCGGTAATTGGCTGGATTGGATTTGTCCTGCTTTTTGTGGACAGGACATACCTGGGCAGTTTTCCACATTGTTGGATAGATGCCAGTGTTGTAGCTGTGATGCGGAGATGCCGGCGTTGGACTGGGGTGGACAAAAATGAGAAGTCGCACAACACCAGGTTATAGTCCAACAGATTTATTTAAAATTACAAGCTTTCGGAGCTGTCGCCCCTTCCTCAGGTAAAGTTACAATGAGTGAATCTACAATATTTCACAGTATATAAACACAGAAACTGCAGCGATACAATCTTTCAGGGAAGGTGTCCTTACATCAAAGACACACCAAGAGCACAGCCAAGACAATGAGATGTGTCACAGGGGGTCCAACGTGTCAAATCCTGCTGTCTGCAGTGGGTTTTTTTGTGTGGTTTTTTTTGGGTTTGTTTTTTTTGTGTGTTTTTTAAAAAACTGGAAAGACAGACAATGATGTCGAGTTACGTTCTGTAGCGTGACATGAACCCGATATCCCTATTGAGGCCGTCCTCATGGGTGCGGAACTTGGCTATCAGTTTCTGCTCAATGATTTTGCGTTGTCATGTGTCTCGAAGGCCGCCTTGGAGAACGCTAACCCGCAGATCCGAGGCTGAATGTCCTTGACTGCTGAAGTGTTCCCCAACTGGGAGGCAACAATCCTGCCTGGCGATTGTTGCGCGGTGTCCATTCATACGTTGTCTCAGTGTCTGCATGGTCTCGCCGATGTACCATGCTCTGGGGCATCCTTTCCTGCAACGTATCAGGTAGACAACGTTGGCCGAGTCACATGAGTATGTACCATGTACCTGGTGGGTAGTGTCCTCACGTGTGATGACGGTATCTGTGTTCATGATCTGGCATGTCTTGCAGAGGTTGCCGTGGTAGGGTTGTGTGGTGTCGTGGTCGCTGTTCTCCTGACAGCTGGGTAATTTGTTGCGAACGATGGTACTTTTGAGGTTAGGCGGCCGCTTGAAGGCGAGTAGTGGAGGCATGGGGATGGCCTTAGCAAGGTGTTCGTCGTCATCGATGACATGTTGAAGGCTGCGAAGAACATGGCGTAGTTTCTCCGCTCCGGGGAAGTACTGGACGACGTAGGGTACTCTGTTGGTTGTGTCCCGTGTTTGCCTTCTGAGGAGGTCTATGCGGTTTTTCGCTGTGGCCCGTCGGAACTGTCGATCGACGAGTCGAGCGTCATATCCCGTTCTTACGAGGGCGTCTTTCAGTGTCCGTAGGTGTCCATCGCGTTCCTCCTCATCTGAGCAGATCCTGTGTATTCGCAGGGCTTGTCCATAGGGGATGGCTTCTTTAACGTGGTTAGGGTGGAAGCTGGAGAAGTGGCGCATCATGAGGTTGTCCGTGGGCTTGCGGTAGAGTGAAGTGCTGAGGCGTCCGTCTTTGATGGAGATTCGTGTGTCCAAGAATGAAACCGATTCTGAGGAGTAGTCCATGGTGAGTTTGATGGTGGGATGGAACCTGTTGATGTTATCGTGTAATCCTTTCAGTGATCCTTCGCCGTGGGTCCAAAGGAAGAAAATGTCGTCGATGTATCTGGTGTATAGCGTTGGTTGGAGGTCCTGTGCAGCGAAGAAGTCTTGCTCGAACTTGTGCATGAAGATGTTGGCGTATTGGGGTGCGAATTTGGTCCCCATGGCTGTTCCGTGTGTTTGGGTAAAAAACTGGTTGTCGAAGGTGAAGACATTGTGGTCAAGGATGAAGCGGATGAGTTGTAGGATGGCGTCTGGAGATTGGCTGTTGTTGGTGTTGAGTACTGAGGCTGTCGCAGCGATGCCGTCATCGTGGGGGATATTGGTGTAGAGTGCCGATACGTCCATCGTGGCGAGGAGTGTTCCTGGTTCAACTGGTCCATGGGTGCTGAGTTTCTGCAAGAAGTCTGCAGTGTCGCGACAGAAGCTGGGGGTTCCCTGTACGATG
Source organism: Squalus acanthias (assembly GCA_030390025.1). Taxonomy (NCBI): domain Eukaryota; kingdom Metazoa; phylum Chordata; class Chondrichthyes; order Squaliformes; family Squalidae; genus Squalus; species Squalus acanthias. The sequence continues at coordinate 41,413,464 of CM059434.1, forward strand.
GGTTTCAGGATGCCCTCGACGTACCCAGAGAGGTTCTCACACAGGGTTCCGTTGCCTGATACGATAGGACGTCCGGGTGTGTTGGCTTTGTGTATCTTTGGGAGGCAGTAAAAGTCTCCTACGCAGGGAGTACGTGGGATGAGAGCGCGTAGGATGTTTTGAAGGTCTGGATCGAAGGTCTTGATCAGTCTATTGAGTTGGCGGGTGTGTTCTTTGGTCGGATCTGCGGGTAGCTGTCTGTAGTGTTCCTGGTTGTCCAGGTGCCACGTTGGACCCCCTGTGACACATCTCATTGTCTTGGCTGTGCTCTTGGTGTGTCTTTGATGTAAGGACACCTTCCCTGAAAGATTGTATCGCTGTAGTTTCTGTGTTTATATACTGTGAAATATTGTAGATTCACTCATTGTAACTTTACCTGAGGAAGGGGCGACAGCTCCGAGAGCTTGTAATTTTAAATAAATCTGTTGGACTATAACCTGGTGTTGTGCGACTTCTCAGTGTTGTAGCTGTACTGGAACAGCTTGGCTAGAGGCGCGGCTAGTTCTGGAGCACAAGTCTTCAGCACGATAGCCGGGATGTTGTCGGGGCCCATAGCCTTTGCTGTATCCAGTGCGCTCAGCCGTTTCTTGATATCACGTGGAGTGAATCAAATTGGCTGGAGACTGGCTTCTGTGATGGTGGGGACCTCAGGAGTAGGCCGATATGGATCATCCACTTGGCACTTCTGGCTGAAGATGGTTGTAAACGCTTCAGCCTTGTCTTTTGCACTCACGTGCTGCGCTCCACCATCATTGAGGATGGGGATATTCGTGAACCCTCCCCCTCGTTGTTTAATGGTCCACAACCATTCACGACTGGATGTGGCAGGACTGCAGAGCTTTGATCTGATCCGTTGATTGTGGGATCGCTTAGCCCTGTCTATAGCATGCTGCTTCGACTTTTTAGCATGCATGTAGTCCTGTGTTGCAGCTTCCCCAGGTTGGCACCTCATTTTTAGGTAAGCCTGGTGCTGCTCCTGGCATGCTCTTCTACACTCCAACCAGGGTTGTCCCCTGGCTTGATGGTAACGGTAGAGTGAGGGATATGCTGGGCCATGTGGTTACAGGTGGTGTTGTTGTTGGTGCTGCTGGTGTGCCTGGTGCTGCTGGTGTTGGGGCTGATCGTGGTGGGATTCTGAGGAAGAGATAATAAAGGGCACCTATGCTTATGGAATAGATGGCAGGTGAAATAGAGATGACAGAAGCAATCTGTCAATGGTGAGAGAGATAATGAGGTCTGACTGGATGGAGACTTGTGTAAAGACTTGCGGCGTGGTGAATCTGTTCTGGAAATACAGTGAGGAAGAGCTTGTGGCTGAGGGAAGATATCTCTAAGGTGGGAGCTTTTACTGTACATTTGAAGCTGTCAACTTAACAGCTGATTCAATGGCCACTGAACTCCCACCTCAGCTTGACAGACATGGTCCACGACCAGCGTGGACCCTGTGGGCAAGCTGTCAAATGGAGAAGGTGAGCTGAAATTCATTCTTAAGCGGCTCTAAGCAAGCCACTAATTACCTGAATTGGATTCCCACTATGAACCCACTGTTGCCTATCGGGTCTGTTCAGCGCTGACAGACCCGACATCGGGGAAAGGCGTGTGGCGTTCATAGTGGGGTCCTGACCCACTGGGGGAAAAAAACACTTTCCCACCCGATCCGCCACCGATCGCGCCCGCTGACCCCCCGCAAAATCCAGCCGAGTGTTTTTTTAAGTAGAAAGGCTATCTGTGTGTGTATGTGCGCGCGTGCACACACATACCTGTGTTGATGTAATAGTAAAATGTCTATTTTTCTGTTTACTATTGTAGAAACCTTATTTAAGGAGACTTTGGGGGAAAAATTCAGTTGGTTGCACCTCCCGTTAGCGCCTTAAGAGGGCGCTAATGGGGTGCAAAGCAACTAGCGCCCGGGCGCGGCCATGTTTGCGCCGCTCGCGAAATTAACTAGACATTTTGCGGCGGCGCTAAACAGTACCGCCACGATCTCCTGCGCCGGCAGATCATGATGTCAGTCGAGTGCGCAACGCCCCGGTAGCGCCCCAGAGTGGATATTGAGTGGCGCCCCCTGCCTTACCGCCTGCCGCTAGCAACGACAGGTTGAGGGGAGCGTTTTGCAGTCAGGAAGGGACTGGGGGAGCCCTATTTAAAGGCAACCGCTTCCTGCCTTTTTTTGTTCGTGACATTTTTGAACCACGCATTCTGAGAGAGAGAGAGAGAGAGACTTCTGGAGAGATTCAATGCTGTGTGAAGGAGTTTTGGGTACTGAGCAGCACTTTGCAGGTTCATTTTGATTTGCCCTTCCTTGTATCGATTTAGAAGAGACTGTGGGGGCTGCACTCTGAGCTCTTTCCCTGGGTCTCTCCATTGTTCTTTCCAGCAGATTTGATGTACAGGTCTCTCCAGGCCGAGATTCAAGGCTGCAATGAGCAGGATGTGGATGGAAAGCAAGAGCAACCCTCCCCTTTAAGAACTGGCCGGGGCCATTGTGTCTGTGTTCCATTGCTGACTGACATCACATGAGCTTTGCCAGCGCTCTGAGTTAGCGCCTTGCTCCTCGGCCTTTGCGCCTTAAGACAGATGTGTAGCGCCTGATTTAGCGCTCCAATCACCTCCAGGGGCGATAAAAGTCAAGTTTGCAGTCGGAGGCGATAATTAGCGCCAAGCGCTAATCTTTGCGCCCGGCCGATAATTGCGCCCCAAACGGGGCGATACTGAATTTTTCCCCCTTTTTCTTAAAAGACAAAATTTAATTTTGAAACATTATGGGGGAGAAATTCGGTATCACCATTTTGGGGTGCAATTGTCGGCTAGGCGCTAATTATCGCCTCCGACTGCAAACTTGGCTTCTATCGCCCCTGGAGTTGATTGGAGCGCTAAATCAGGCGCTACACACCTCTCTTAAGGCGCTAATGCCGAGGAGCGAGGCGCTAACTCAGAGCGCTGGCGAAGCTCGTGATGTCAGTCAGCAATGGAACACAGACACACTGGCGCTGGCCAGTTCCTAAAGGGGAGGGTCGATCTTGCTCTCCATCCCACCCTGCTCATTGCAGCCTTGAATCTCGGCCTGGACAGACCTGTACATCAATTCTGTTGAAAAGAACAATGGAGAGGCCTAGGGAAAGAGCTCAGAATGCAGCCCCCAAAGTCTCTTCTAAATTGATGCAAGGAAGGTGAAATCAAAATGAACCTGCAAAGTGCTGCTCAGTACCCAAAACTCCTTCACACAGCGTTGAATCTCTCCAGAAGTCTCTCTCTCTCTCTCTCTCAGAATGCGTGGTGCAAAAATGTCGCCGACAAAAAAAGGCAGAAAGCGGTCGCCTTTAAATAGTGCTCCCCCAGTCCCTTCCCGACTGCAAAATGTTCCCCTCAACCTGTCGTTGCTAGCGGCAGGCGGAAAGGCAGGGGGCGCCACTCAATATCCGGTCCGGGGCGCTACCGGGGCATTGCATGCTCGACTGACGTCACGATCTGCGGGTGCAGGAGATCGTGGCGGTAGTGTTTAGCACCGCCGCAAAATGTCTGGTCAATTTCGCGAGCGGTGCAAACATCGCCGCGTCCGGGCGCTAGTTGCTTTGTGGCCCATTAGCGCCCTCTTAGGGCGCGAACGGGAGGCGCAAAGCAACCGAATTTTTCCCCCTTTCAGTTAAGCAGAGCAAGCTAATTACATCACTTGTGTTTATATTTAGTTTAATTCTAGAGAGGCTGATTAGATCACCTGTGTTATCTGATTGTAAACACCCATATTAATTACAGAGCTTTAATCATAACTATCGACTGCTTAAAAAAGGTTTTCAATTCTCACATCTTTGCTGTACATCTTAATTTTGAACTATTGCATCCCTACAAAAATAGGGCTTGCATTCCACAAAAAATATCTCCTCCTCCCACCTCACTGATATTGCTGTACTTTGCCAATGAACCACTTATTCTTGCAGTCAATTTCTACCTGTATCCACATCAACCTAGGTTTCAGGTTGTCAATATGACAGTTTTACATCATGTAACTGAATCTCAAATGTGACTAATAACATTGCAGCCAATGATTCAGCTGTTAAAGACAGGTTTGGGGATTGGTTGCTCTTAGAATAGGTTCAAAAATATCAGAATTTATACTTTGAACAAATTGAAATCTGCCATTGCAAATCAACAACAAAAATCTTACATTAACATTTTTTTGCTTTTTTTTTTGCAGCTAGCCCCAATCGATTTTCTCACATGACGCAGCACTCAATAGTCTCAGAAACCAAGCAGCAATGGTCAGCACATCCCCATTTCCCTGGGTCCCACCAGCCAGAATCAGTTGCCAAGGCAAAGGGTGGAAGTACTGGAACTGGCAACAAAAGCTTCATGTCCCAGATCATACCTGTATATGGATTTGGATTATTTATGTACATTCTGTACCTCCTCTTCAAGGTACTGTGGAAATCATTTACTAAATGACCTTATGGTGCAAGCTGAGCTCAAAGTAAACAAGTATTTCAGGCTTCCAGTTTTCTTATTTTTTGTACTGTGCTATTGTCTTGTTAAGATAATTGACATACTCAGCAGTTTCAAACAGCAAAGAATGGCACAAAAGTTCAAACATGGGAGGAGCAACTAAGGGAAAATGAGGGGGAGGGGAGGAGGGGCAGCCTATTTTGGTCTCGCTATTTTGGGTATGGGGGTTGTATTATTGCGTAATCGTACTCACTGTTTTTAAGAAGTGTATCTGGCCTCCAGCTCCAAAAGGTTGGATATTCCTGCCTGACCACATCCATACAGAGACAATGATATCTTTTTAGCAATAGTACTGGATAGCATCTTGGTGCAGACACTTTACTTAAATCACACAAGAGAAAAATGAATACTTTGTAAATACTGGAACACAAGAGTGTCAACATAAGGGCCAATTTTAACCGCCCTCTCTCCCCCCCCCACCCCCCCCCGAACCCCTCCGCTCAGGGGAAACTGCACTGGCTGGGGGGGCAGAGGTGAGCGGGGTAAGATGAAAGTGGGTGGGGTTTGCATTGCATTCCTTACACGTTCCCACCCCTCATCATGTTTACTTGCCTGAATTTAGGCACGGGAAGGCTGTCCGCCCAAAATGAATGGGGGCCTAATTTAAATGGCAGTATTGCATCCCAATGACGTAATTGGGATACAAAAACTATTTCAACCATGAGCAATAGCTGGTGGCAGCAAGGATCTAGGCTCAGGTAAGTGATCTTAAAAACATTTTTTAAAGGTTCCTTGTGGGCCAGGAGGAGGAGAAGTGTGCCTTCTGGCCTGACAAGGATACCTTGAGTCTCCCCTGTCCTGAGCTTCCCCCGCCAATTGTGGAATTGCCGACTGTCCCCAATCCATACTTACCTTGCTGGGGACCGTTTCCGTGGGTCCCTGTGTCTGTCTGACCCCCCTCCAATTATGGCTCCAACTATCAGCGGTGACGTAATTCCCATCAACTTTTGGCCGGATTCAGAGTTGGAGGATGTAAATGAGACCTGGTAGATAATATCTTCCGGCCATCGCGCACGGTTGGGACCAGTCGGTTCACTACCCGCTTCGGCCCCTGCTCCCCTGATTCCCACCTCAAGTTAAAAATTGGCCCGATAATGTATTAATTAAATGTAAGTGTATAAATTGTGTGGAGAAAGAGATGAGAAATCTTGTCATTTGAATGAAATAGAGATGAACTGAGAAGATGAACTGTGATTAAACACAGTAGTGCAATTGCCACAGACTGATATAGCTCATTTATTGTTCTCCCCAAAAAAATCAGGCAGACTGAAGCTATTGTGCATTGTGTCTGAAAGAAGTAATGTGCACTGATTGAATTTAATACCTCCGAGGTGCTCACCTTTGAGTGATAGTAGAAATAAGATAGAGCTGAGACCAGCAAATATGATTGGTGCAAATGAAGTATGTTAGGTGTAATAACACATCCAATCTATTTGATGATCCTTTGATTTAATACTTTGAGAAGTGAACAGGACAACACTCAGATATGTTTCAGTATTGCTTTGTGGCCGTTATTTACTGCAGTTTAAGGAAATTATTCGACATTGGCAAAATAATACAATATTAGGACACAGTTTACTGCTCCAGTGTCTGAATCTTTCTGCTTACCTGAAATAATGTTTGGCTGTCAATCAGATTTTATTTTTTAGAATAGCAGTGAAGAAAGCCTGTTCATTGAATTGCAGAACATTACAACACAGGAACAGGCCTTCTGCCCATCAAGTCTACACCAGTGAATTCCTCTCTTTAATATTCCTCTTTTTCAAAAAACCTTTCAATCGCTTTTAAAAGAATTTGTTAACTTTGATAATGGTTCAATAATTGTTTATGGTAGATAATTTTAAATTCTATCCTCTATGTGACAATTTTTTTCTAAGCTCTCTTTTAATTATCTTTGTGATTATCTTAAGTTTGTACTTTCTTGCAGACAAGTGGAACCAATTGATCACTAATTACCTTATCATAGCCCTTCATAACCTTTTAACCTTCTCCGCTCTCGTGGAAAAAGTTCTAAATTCCGAAGTCTCCTTTCATAACTGGAACTGGTCATCCCAGATAACATCCTAGCGAATCTACGCTCCAGCTTTTCCATTGCTTTTATATCCTTTCTGTAAAGGGGGGGCCCAAAATCTCTGCACAGTATTCCAGCTGTGGCCTAACTTAATACACTTTTAGTAATCTTGTTCTTGTACCCTATGCCTTTAGATACAAAACCAAGGATTTGGTTTCCCTTTTACGGCTTTAGTTACTTGTGCTACCACCTTCAATGACATCAGTACCTGCACCCTTCTGCTTTTCAAATCCAACTGAAATTTTACAATTTAAGGTGTGTTTCCTTTCCCTATTCTTGTTACAAATATATCTTACCTCACATTTTTCTCCAGTGAACGCATCTGCCACTTATCTGCCCATCATGTCAGACTATCTATTTCCTCTGTCTTTCACAATCCTTGTCACAATTGCCCATACCCCTTAATTTGGAGCTCTCAGCAAATTTTGATAGTGTTCCCGGAATTCTTAAATCCAGAATATTTATGTCGAAAGTAAATGAGAGCAGCTGCAACACAGATCTCTGTGACACAACGCGCACCACATCTTTCTAGGCCAAGAGTATTCCTTTTAGCTTCAGCAAAGATTCTATTTGCCTTCCCTGCCCTGCAAACATCTCTCTATTCATGTGGCCACTGTCCTCTTAACTCTATCTAATTACCTAATTATATTGTGGTTATTGCTTCCCAAATGTTCCCCGTTAGGTTGCCTACTTGCTCCACTTCATTACCCAGAACCAGGTTAAATAGTGATTCCTTCCTTGCTGTAATATCAACATATTGACCAAGAAAAGAGGCCTGAACACATACAACAAAATAACTCTCTTTCTCACCATGAAACATTTTTTCCTATCCCAGTCTATTTGTGGATAATTAAGATCTCCTACAATTATAACTCAATTTGGTTATACACCTCTCTAATTTGTCCAGAAATTTCACCCTTAATTTCCTTTGACAGGCTATAATATATCCCCAGTACTGTGACCAATCCCTTCTATTCGTCGGTTCAGTCCAAAAATAAACTATTGGTTCTTCAGCTGGCAGCTAAGGTTTTAAAAGCCTGTAGGTTGTAGAAGTCCACAATTAAAAAAAAAAATTAGGATGCACCCTTACTCAATTTATTCCATGAAAAAAGTCAGTTTTATATACCAATGGAGAATATATTAAAGAGATTACTTATAACGGCTGGTTTGCCTCAGTTCTTGCCACACCTGCTAGCAGCACATTTCAGGAAATGCTGACCACAGTTTCCTGATATGTGCAGCCGGAAGCTGTGAACTCAGTTACCCACGCAACCTGCAATTTTGTTATTCTTAATCATAGTCAAATGATAAACTTGAAAATTTCTAGCACTTGATTAGATGAGTAAAGAAAAATATATTCTACCAAAGCCAAATTTTGCCCAGCTGGTTAAAGAAGTTGATCCTGTAGGAGGTGGAAGGTTACTCAGTGAATGATTCTAGTTAGACATCTTTAATATGAAAAGGACAAAGTTTCAAATTGCTAGATTAGTATAAGAAGGACAGCAGCTTGCTGTATGAAGAGATAAGAGGTGTATGTGAAATGAGGAAATTTGTATTAATGGATGACTTCAATCAACCAAATATTAATTGGGAATACCTAGGCAGTTTGGAATCATTGGTAAGTGTAATTCATTACTGTTTCATAGCAACAGGAGGTAGTGCACGTCTTGATCTGGTAATGGTCAGTGAAACATACAGGAAATGGTAACAACTACAGAATGCTTCAGTTCAATAAGATCCAGGACTGAGTTTTTCTGAGGACTGGGAGTCGGGTATATAATTTTGAAAGAACTAACATCAATAAAATGAGAGTACAGTTTAATCAAATGAATTGGGGAGGGGTGTTCAACAACACTTATGGATAAAAAAATTTAAATCAGAAGTGAAATGAAAAGGAAACACAACCTCTGAATCTTGCAGGAAGAAAGGTGAAGGGGTGACTGGGATCCCTACAGGGATATGCAGAATGTGTTATAAGTGTGGTCAAAGGAGCACTGAGGGAGATTTGGAAAAAACATAGCTGCTGATGCAAAATGTTATAGTAAGAATTTTTTTTCAGTATTTGAATAATTAAGAGGACAGACAGGGAAAAGGTGAGAATCATAATAGATGCAAACATAGCTGAACTAGTGGACAATCACAAGATAGTTAATATTCTGAATGATTATTTCATCCAAGAATTCAAAAGTGAAAACATGAGCAACATACACTGCGTAGTGATAACTCTAAATAGAATTGATGACTTCAATATAAATGAGATGAAAGTCCTAAATTGGCTTAAAGAGCTCAAAACAAATAAATCTCCAGGAATAGAAAATAATTTATACCAGAGAGCTGTGAAACAAGATTTGAGATGCATTGAAGGTCATTATAAAGCAGACGTTGAACTCTGAGGAAATACCAGTAGATTGGAAACAGGCTAACATAGTGTCCATTTTCAAAAACAGTGACAGCGTAGATGGAGCTCAGTGGGTAGCACTCTCACTTCTGAGTCAGAAGGTTGTGGGTTCACGTCCCACTCCAGAGACTTGAGTACAAAAATCAAGGCTGATACGCCAGTGCAGTACTGAGGGAGTGCTGCACTGTCGGAGATGCCGTCTTTCGGATGAGACATTAAACTGAGGCCCCATCTGCCCTCTCAGGTGGATGTAAAAGATCCCATGGCACTATTTCGAAGAAGAGCAGGGGAGTTATCCCCGATGTCCTGGCCAATATTTATCCCTCAATCAACATAACAAAAACAGACTATCTGGTCATTATCACATTGCTGTTTGTGGGAGCTTGCTGAGCGCAAATTGGCTGCTGCGTTTCCGACATCACAACAGTGACTACACTTCAAAAAGTACTTCATTGGCTGTAAACCAATGAAAGTACTTTATTCACTGGGAACCATATAAACTAATGGAATTGATAATTATGAGTAAATTTGATTATAGTCTGCACAATAACCACCTGGTAAACAGCAGTTAACATGAATTCAGAAGGGAAAGATCTTACCTGATTTACCTCCTTGACTGTTGAGGAGCTCAATGTGGTGGAGATTCAGGGTAAATCTTGGGAATGGATAAGAAATCGGTTAAAGGGTAGAAAACACCAGATATTAGTGAGTGGAGTTATGTTAGGGTGCGTGGGGGGCGGGCGGGTGGGGGTTGTGGGGGGGAGGGGGGTTGCTGAATGGGTCCTCAGGATCACTACTGTTTTTAATTTATATCGATGACTTAGCTTCAGAAACTCGCAAATTTGCAGTTGGTACAAGAATTCACAGCAAATAACAGGCTGGCGAGCGCAAAAGCAGAAGACCCTAGCCAACATGCAAGTAGGCAGAACAATGGCAAATGAAATTTAATACAGACAAATGCAAACTATTACACATAGGAAGCAACACACACACTCCACAAATGGTGTTGAAATAGCTGAAGATGAATTTGAAACAGATCTAGGAGTTGTGCAGACTCAACTGTCAACATGTCCAACCACGGCAGAGCAGTAATCAGTAAAGCAAATTGAATTCTGAACTATCTAGCCAAAAGAGTAGCTTACAAGTCAGAAGAAGTCATGTTAAACGGTATAGTACTCTGCTCAGACCGCACCTTGAGCATCCTGTCCAGTTCTGGTCACTGACAAGGAAGACATTAAAACAAGGGCTGGAGGCTTTTCAGAGAAAAGCCACGAGGCTGATCCTCAGAGTCTGAGGTATGAAGAATGACTGGAGAAATGTGGGCTTTTCAGCCTCAAAAGGTGACTGAAAAGTGATCCTAGAAAGAAAGAAAATAAAGACTTGCATTTATATAGCACCTTTCACAATCTTAGGACATCCCAAAGCGCTTTACAGCCAATGAAGTACTTTTGAAGTGTAGCCACTGTTGTAATGTAGGAAAATGCGGCAGCCAATCTGCTCACAGCAAGCTCCCACAAACAGCAATGTGATGGTAACCAGATAATCTGTTTTTGTTCTGTTGATTGAGAGATAACTATTGGCCAGGACACTGGGGATAACTCTCCTGCTCCTCTTCGAAATAGTGCCATGGGATCTTTTACGTTGACCTGAGAGGGCAGGCGGGGCCTCGGTTTAACGTCTCATCTGAAAGACGGCACCTCCGAGGTATATAATATAGTAAAATTATGGAAAAAGTAGAACCAAAAAGTTACATCAAACTAAATTGTGAAAGTAGGATAAGGAGAAGCAAGTTTAAACAAGTAAAATGCAAAATTTAGAACTGATATCAGGAAATTCTTATTCACGTAAAGAGTGATCAACACTTGGAATACAAAAACCCTGGAATTTAAGAAACAATTAGATGCTTCAATGGGGGACTGTAGTGTCTTTCTGGGTGGACAAAATAAAATGAACTGAATGTCCTTATTCATTCATATTTATCTTGTGATTAGCTTGATGTGCAAATTAATTAATTGGCAATCCCTCATTAATTTGTTGAAAAGTTGGTGGCTAGCCAAGTAAATCAATCAAATCACTTAAAAAAAACTTTCCAAGTACTTTTGTCTGCCACCATTTTTGTCAGTAATTTAACATCTCTAAATGTTTGAGAAAAGTTTTTACAAGTTATATTTTACGATAACGGAATGGAAATTACTACTGCTGGGGAGCCTTGCCTGCCAGCCATGTGAATCAGAAAGTTGTGGACTTGCTGCCTATGACTTTCTGTCCACTAATTATAATCAGCCTTATGGCATTCTCTTTTGTATCCTGTAGTTCTTTTATTTTTGCTCCATAAGGCCCGTCTGGCAGAAGCCTTGCGTGTATTCTGCCTGTGAAGGAGCTGCTTCATGCAGTTTCTCAGGCTTCCAATATTGCATTCTGGACCCCATTTTCACCAATGTCCATGTGCGACCACGTGTGCGGGAAGTGTCGCCAGCTACTGCAGCTCGAGCTCCGGGTCTCGGAGCTGGAGCGGCGGCTGGAGTCACAGCGGTGCATCCACGAGGCTGAGAGCTACGTGGATAGCACATTTCTGAAGGTGGTCACCCCACAGCTTAAGAGTGTGCAGGCAGAGAGGGAATGGGTGACCGCCAGACAGAAGAGGAGGACCAGGCAGGTAGTGCAAGAGTCCCCAGAGTGCATCTCGCTCGCTAACCAGTATTCAGTTCTGGATACTGGTGAGGGCGATGGTTCCTCTGGGGTGTGCAGCCAGAGCCAAGTCCACGGCACCATGTGTTGCTCAGCTGCACAGGTGGGGAGGAAGAAGAGTGGAAGAGCAATAGTGGTAGGGGATTCGATAGTTAGGGGAATAGACAGGCGTTTCTGCAGCCGCAGACGTGACTCCAGGATGGTATGTTGCCTCCCTGGTGCCAGTGTCAAGGATGTCACTGAACAGCTGCAGGACATTCTGAGGGGGCGGAGGGGGGGGGGTGGTGGTGAATAGCCAGAGGTCGTGGTCCACATCGGTACCAACGACATAAGTAGGAAGAGGGATGAGGTCCTGCAGGCAGAGTTTAGGGAGCTAGGAAAGAGATTAAAAAGCAGGATCTCAAACGTAGTAATCTCCAGATTACTCCCGGTGCGACGTGCTAGTGAGTACAGAAACAGGAGGATAGAGCAGATGAATGCGTGGCTGGAGAGATGGTGCAGGAGGGAGGGCTTTAGATTCCTGAGGCATTGGGACTGTTTCTGGGGGAGGTGGGGTCTGTACAGGCTGGATGGGTTGCACCTCAACAGGATTGGAACCAGTATCTTCGCAGCGGGGTTTGCTAGTGCTGTTGGGGAGGGTTTAAATTAGCTTGGCAGGGGGATGGGAACCTGAGAGTGGATACAGAAGGGAGAGAAGCAAAGCTGGAAATGGAAGGCAGAAAATTAGTAAGCAAGTTTGGAAGGCAGAGGAAACAAAGGCTAGGAAATAGACAATGAGGGAGTTTGGAAGTGCTAAATGGTATATACTTCAATGCAAGGAGTCCAGGGAATAAAGCAGATGAGCTGAGGGCACAGATAGACACGTGGGAGTCTGATATTATAGCTATTACTGAGTCATGGCTGAAAGAAGGGCAGGAATGGCAGCTCAACATTCCTGGTTACAGGGTTTTCAGACAAGATAGAGAGGGGGATAAAAACGGAGGGGGGTCGCACTATTGATTAAAGAATCAATTACAGCTGTGACGAGGGAGAATATATTAGAAGGATCATCAAATGAGGCCATATGGGTTGAACTGAAAAACAAAAAAGGGGCAATCACACTGCTGGGAGTGTACTATAGACCTCCGAACAGTCAGAGGAAGATAGAAGAGCAAATATGTAGGCAAATTTCTGAGATGTGCAAAAATAGGGCAGCAATAGTAGGGAATTTCAACTTTCCTAATATTAACTGGGATAAAATTAGTGTGAAAGGTATAGAGGGAGCAGAATTCTTAAAATGCATTCAGGAGAACTTTTTTAGCCAGTACGTAGCAAGCCCAACAAGAGAGGGGGCAGTTCTGGACCTAGTTTTAGGGAATGAAGCTGGGCAGGTGGAAAGGGTATCAGTGGGAGAGCATATTGGTGCTAGTAATCATAATTCAGTTAGATGTAGGGTAGTTATGGAAAAGGACAAGGATAGACCAGTTCTCAATTGGGGAAAAGCTAATTTTACTAAGCTGAGAGGTGATTTAGCCAAAGACTGGAGACAGAAACTTGAAGGTAAATCAGTGGCAGAGCAGTGGGAGGCATTCAAGGAGGAGATAGTGAGGGTTCAGAGCAAGTATGTTCCCTTAAAGAAAAAGGGTGGGACTGACAAATCTAGAGCTACCTGGATGTCAAGAGGCATACATGGTAGGATAAAGAAAAGAAGGGAAGCTTATGACAGATACCGAGGACTCAACACTGCAGAAAGCCGAGAGGAGTATAGAAAGTGCACGGGTGAAATTAAAAAGGAACTTAGGAAAGCAAGGAGAGGGCATGAAAAAATATTGGCAAGTAAAATCAAGGAAAACCCAAAGATGTTTTTATAAATACATTAAGAGCAAGAGGATAACTAAAGCAAGAGTAGGGCCTATTAGGGACCATAAAGGTAACCTGTGTGTGGAAGCGGAATACATGTGTATGGTTCTTAATGAATACTATGGGGGGAAAATTTGATTGCTTTGCACCTTCTGTTAGCGCCCCCAAATCCCCTAGCGCCCGGGCGCGGTGTTGCTAACGCCTCCCGCGAAATTCAGCAGGAGGTTAGCGGCGGCGGTAGCCAGTAGCACCCCGATGCACTGCGCTGTGCCTCCTCTTGAGTGCCGAGCTCTTTTGTCGGCACTCCGCTCCCTGGTGGCCCAGCCAATTTTCCCCCCTTTGCGTCTGTTTTCACAAAAGAGAGGGACGATGCAGACATTGCAATCAGGGAGGAGGAGTGTGAAATATTAGATGAAATAAACATAGTAAAAGAGGAAGTATTAAGGGGTTTAGCATCTTTGAAAGTGGATAAATCCCCAGGCCCGGATGAAATGTATCCCAGGCTGTTAAGAGAAGAGAGGAAATAACAGAGGCTCTGACAATCATTTTCCAATCCTCTCTGGCTACAGGTGTGGTGCCAGAGGACTGGAGGACTGCTAAAATAGTACCATTGTTTAAAAAGGGAGAAAGGGATAGACCGAATAATTACAGGCCAGTCAGCCTAACCTCAGTGGTGGGAAAATTATTGGAAAAAATTCTGAGGGACATGATAAATCTTCATCTAGAAAGACACGGATTAATCAAGGACAGTCAGCATGGATTTGTTAAGGGAAGGTTGTGTCTGACTAACTTGATTGAATTTTTTGAGGAGGTAACAAGGAGAGTCGATGAGGGTAATGTGTTTGATGTAGTCTATATGGATTTTAGCAAGGCTTTTGATAAGGTCCCGCATGGCAGACTGGTCATGAAAGTAAAAGCCCATGGGATCCAAGGCAAAGTGGCAAGTTGAATCCGAAATTGGCTCAGAGGCAGGAAACACAGGGTAATGGTTGAAGGGTGTTTTTGTGACTGGAAGGCTGTTTCCAGTGGGGATCCGCAGGGCTCATTACTGGGTCCTTTGCTTTATGTGGACTTAAATGTAGGAAGTATGATTAAGAAGTATGCAGATGATACAAAAATTGGCCATGTGGTTGATAATGAGGAAGAAAGCTGCAGACTGCAGGAAGATATCAATGGACTGGTCAGGTGGGCAGAACAGTGGCAAATGGAATTCAATCTGGAGAAGTGTGAGGTAATGCATTTGGTGAGGACTAACAAGGCAAGGGAATACACATTAAATGGTAGGACACTGAGAAGTGCAGAAGATCAGAGGGACCTTGGAGTGCATGTCCACAGATCCCTGAAGGTAGCAGGACAGGTAGATAAGGTGGTTAAGAAGGCATACGGGATACTTGCCTTTATTAGCCGAGGCATAGAATATAAGAGCAGGGAGGTTATGCTTGAACTGTATAAAACACCAGCTATAGTACTGTGTACAGTTCTGTCACCACAGTACAGGAAAGATGTGATTGCGCTAGAGAGGGTACAGAGGAGATTTCCAAGGATGTTGCCAGGACTGGAGAATTTTAGCTATGAGGAAAGATTGGATAGGCTGGGGTAGTTTTCTTTGGAACAAAGGAGGCTGAGGGGAGACTTGATTGAGATGTATAAAATTATGAGGGGCCTAGATAGAGTGGATAGGAAGGACCTATTTCTCTTAGCAGAAGGGTCAATAACCAGGGGGCATAGATTTAAAGTAATTGGTCGGAGGTTTAGAGGGGATTTGAGGAGAAATTTTTTCACCCAGAGGGTGGTGGGGGTCTGGAACTCTCTGCCTGAAAGGGTGGTAGAGGCAGAGACCCTCATCACATTTAAAAAGTACTTGGATATGCACTTGAAGTGCCGTAACCTACAAGGCTACGGACCAAGAGCTGGAAAGTGGGATTAGGCTGGATAGCTCTTTGTCGGCCGGCACGGACAAGATGGGCCGAATGGCCTCCTTCTGCGCTGTAAATTTCTATGATACTATGCAGTCACCCTCTCACCATTTCCATTCCCCGCCCCATCTTCCCACCATTGCCAGATCCCTGATCCAACCCTCAGGTACTCCTAAACCCTGACAGCTAACCTCTACCCATTGATTATGAATGGGTGGAATATCTGGCCTGAGATCTGATCAAGACTGAATTTTTGGGTCCAATAATTTGGATGAAATCTAATTATCTGAACAGATGACCAAAGTTGCACATGGAATGATCAAACATCAGATTTCAAGCAGACCTATATGTACACAAAACTGTACAGGAATAGCTTGATTTTCACTAGAAATACACTAGTGATTCACTGTAGCATTTCCAATATACCCTGATCTTTAATATAACCGGCAGTTATATACAGAAAGAAAATATATAAAATGCCCTCTCTAGACTGGACACTCTGAGAGTGTCGCATAGACAGTTTTACTTAGGGTGTGGTGTAGCAAAAAGCTGCTATGAGTAAATGTCAGATGGCTGTGAATCTGCATGAGCAATGATGTTTGCATTCTTGTTGATATAGGCTGTTTCATATTCTAAAGTGCCTCATTTCCATGGCCGATTATATATATTTTTTGTATTTTTCAGATCTCATCCAAAGGTAGCACCTGTAGTCCTAAAGTAAGGAAGAGATGTACAGGCACCAGACCTGGGAACATGAAGCGGAAAATTAGTACGTATTTATTGGTTAACATTCTCAGCATCAATCAAATTGTGGCACAGCTTTTTACCATAAACCAGACAGAATCAATTACTGATCACATTTCCTGTTTGATTTGTTATGTTCATTAGGATACATCTTTACTTTAAATTCATCTATAAATTCAGTGTAACCAGCCATCATTAGATTGCTAATAGCAGACATGCATAGGATTACATAGGATATACGGCACAGAAACAGGCTATTCGGCTCAACCAGTCCATGCCGGTGTTTATGCTCCACTCGAGCCTCCTCCTGTCTTTCCTCATCTAAATCTATCAGCATAACCCTCTATTCCCTTCTTCCTCATATGCTTGTCTAGCCTCCCCTTAAATGCATCTTTACTTTTCGCTTCAACCACTCCCTGTGGTAGTGAGTACCACATTCTCACCACTCTTTGGGTAAAGAAGTTTCTTCTGAATTCCCTTTTTGATTTCTTGATGACTATCTTATATTAATGGCCTCTAGTTATGCTCTTCCCCACAAGTGGAAACATTTTCTCTGTATCCACTCTATCAAAACCTTTCATAATTTTAAAGACCTCTATTAGGTCACTCCTCAACCATCTTTTTACAAGAGAAAAGAGACCCAGCCTATTAATCCTTTCCTGATATGTATACCTTCGCATTTCTGGTATCATCCTTGTAAATCTTCTCTGCACTCTCTCCAGTGCCTCTATATCCTTTTTATAATATGGCGACCAGAACTATACGCAGTACTCCAAGTGTAGTCTAACCAAGGTTCGATACAGGTTCAGCATAACTTCCCTACTTTTCAATTCTATACCTCTAGAAATAAACCCTAGTGCTAGGTTTGCCTTTTTATGGCCTTGCTAACCTGTGTCGCAACTTTTAGTGATTTATGTATTTGTACTCCGAGATCCCTTTGTTCCTCTACCCCACCTAGACTCGCACCCTCCAAGTAATAAGTGACCTCCCTATTCTTCCTACCAAAATGTAATACCTCACATTTATCTGTGTTGAACTTCATTTGCCAATTATATGCCCATTCTGCAAGTTTATTAATGTCCTCCTGTAATTTGTTGCAGTCCTCCTCAGTATTGACTATCCCCCAATTTAGAAATTGTGTTTTTGATTCCAAAGTCTAAATCATTAATATAAATTGTGAACAACAGTGGTCCCAGCACTGATCCTTGTGGAACACAACTACCCACCTTCTACCACTGTGAATAGCTACCTTTTACCCCTACTCTCTGCTTTCTGTCTTGAAGCCATCTAGCTATCCATTCTGCTACTTGTCCCCTGACTCCGCATTCTCTGACCTTGTTCATCAGTCTATTATGAGGTACCTTATCAAAAGCCTTTTGAAAATCTAGATAAATTACATCTACTGCATTACCATTGTCTACTCTCTCTGTTACCTCTTCAAAAAATTCAGTGAGGTTGGTCAAGCAAGACTTTCCCTTTTGAAATCCATGCTGACTATTCATTACTATGTTTTTAGTTTCTAGATGTTCTTCTATTTTCTCATTTAGTAGGGATTCCATTATTTTTCCTACCACCGATGTTAAGCTGACTTGTCTATAATTCCCTGGACATGTTCTATCCACCTTCTTAAATATCGGTATTATGTTAGCTATCCACCAGTCCTCTGGCACTACACCTTTTTCTAATGAATTATTAAAAATGTTTAGTAATGCCTCTGCTATCTCTTCCCTAGATTCTTTTAAAATGCGTGGATGCAATCCATCCAGACCAGGGGTTTTATCCTCTTTGAGTTTGATTAGTTTATTTAATATATCCCCTCTTGTTATTTTAAATGCAATTATCTCAATACTAATCTCATCATCCAATGTCATGTCCACCTGTTCTATCTCCCTGGTAAATACTGAAGCAAAATAATTATTTAATATTTCTGCCATCTCTCTATCGTTACCTGTGGTATTATCCCTTAATGGCCCTATTCCCATCCCAAATTTCCTTTTTTTTATTGATGTGCCTGTAAACTATTTTACTATTTTGTTTTATGTTCCTTGATAATTTAATTTCATTGTTCCTCTTTGCCTTCCTAATTGTTTTTTTGACTTCTCTCCTAATCTCTTTGTATGTCTCTTTCCTTACCCTCAGTTGTTCCCTTATGGCTTTGTTCATCCATGGAGTCTCATTAGTGTTTAGTTTGTTCTTTCCTTTCAGCAGAATATATTGTTCCTGCACTCTGTTGAACACCATTTTAAATGTTTTCCATTGCTGTTCTACATCGTTGTTTGCCAATATTGTTGCCCATTTTATTTTCCCAAGTTCTATTCTCAGCCCCTCAAAATCAGCTTTTCTCCAATTTATTACCCTGGTTTTCGTCCTTCTCAATTATCATCTTAAAGCGTATTATATTATGGTCACTATTGCGTAGATGTTCCCCTACTTTTACTTCTCTTATCTGCTCTGGTTCATTCCCCATTACTAGATCCAATACCAAATCCTCCTTTGTAAGGCTTTTTACATATTGGGTTAGAAAATAACCTTGCACATATTGTAGGAACTCCATTCCCTTATCCCCTTTACCTACCTCTTCTGTCCAGTTAATATCGGGGTAGTTGAAATCCCCCATGATTATTATTCTATGTTTTTTACTCATTTCCCTAATTTGTCTGCATATTTCTTCCTCCACCTCCCTTCCACTATTAGGTGGTTTGTAGACTACGCCTATTAGTGTGATTGATCCTTTATTATCTTTTATCTCTATCCAGATGGATTCTATTTTTGTCTTGCTGATAGCTGCGTCACTTTTTTCTACTGCCATTATGTTATCCCCCAATAAGTACAGCTACTCCACCTCCCCTTTTTCCCTCTCTATCTTTTCTAAATATGTTATACCCTTCAATGTTTAATTCCAGTCCTGATTTTTCTGTAGCCATGTCTTAGTAATCCCTATTATGTCTGGTTCCTTGCAACACATGATTGTCTCCAGCTCCCCTGTTTTATTACGGACACTGTGTGCATTGCTGTGCAGACAGTTTAACTTATTTTTAATAGGATTTCCTCTCACTTTATGTTTAACCATCTTTTTAGACTCCTGTTCTGTAACTCTCTTTATTCCCTTGCCATCAATGTCCTCCCTTACTTTATTCTTTCCTATGCTCTCTTTTCCTGTTTTGTTTATAATTAGGCTGGTTACGTTTCTTGTGGATCCCTCCCCCCATCTTACTAGTTTAAAGCCTTTGCCACCTCCCTATTTATCCTTTCCGCTAGGACACGGGTCCCATCCCAGTTCAGGTGGAGCCCGTCACATTGGTGCAGCTCCTTCCTGTCCCAGAACGGGTGCCAGTATCCCATAAAAAGGAACCCCTCTTTCCCACACCAGCCCTTTAGCCACGTGTTAATAGAAACATAGAAGATAGGAGCAGGAGTAGGCCATTCGGCCCCTCGAGCCTGCTCCGCCATTTAAGGATATCATTCAAATTCAGTACCCTGTCCCTGCCTTCTCCCCATATCCCTTGATCCCTTTAGCCTTAAGAAATATATCTAACTCCTTCTTGAATATATTTAATGAATTGGCCTCAACTGCCTTCTGTGGTAGAGAATTCCACAGGTTCACCACTCTCTGGGTGAAGAAATTCCTCCTCATCTCAGTCCTAAATGGCTTACCCCTTATCCTTAGACTGTGACCCCTAGTTCTGGACTCCCCCACCATCGGGAACATCCTTCCTAGAAACATAGAAACATAGAATCTAGGAGCAGGAGTAGGCCATTCGGCCCGTCGAGCCTGCTCCGCCATTCAATACGATCATGGCTGATCATCCAAATCCAGTACCCTGTCCCTGCTTTAATCCCCACAGTACACATATCCCACCCTACCCCCGTAACCCCACGTATTTAATTCCCCCTAACATATCCCATCCTATCCCCATAACCCCACATATTTAATCCCCCCTAACACTAAGGGTCAATTTATCATAGCCAAATCAACCTAACCCACACATTTTTGGACTGTGGGAGGAAACCGGAGCACCCGGAGGAAACCCACGCAGACACGGGGAGAATGTGCAAACTCCACACAGACAGTGTGCCCTTTACCCTTTACCTACCTCTTCTGTCCAGTTAATACTGGGGTAGTTGAAATCCCCTATGATTATTATTCTATGTTTTTTACTCATTTCCCTAATTTGTCTGCATATTTCTTCCTCCACCTCCCTTCCACTATTAGGTGGTCTGTAGACTATATGCCTATTAGTGTGATTGATCCTTTATTAACTTTTATCTCTATCCATATGGATTCTATTTTTGTCTTGCTGATATCTGTGTCACTTTTTTCTACTGCCATTATGTTTTCCCTAATAAGTACAGCTACTCCACCTCCCATTTTTCCCTCTCTATCTTTTCTAAATATGTTATACCCTGCAATGTTTAATTCCCAGTCCTGATTTTTCTGTAGCCATGTCTCAGTAATCCCTACTATGTCTGGTTCCTCGCAACCTGCCCTGCCATATCTTAGTCTAGCCTTATTTTATTTATTTAATTAGTTAAAGTCTTTATTCAACGATTATTTATAGTTATATTAATTAATTAGTTAAGCTATAAATTTAATACAGTACTTTGTAGTTTCCTGCACCTAGTTTAAACCACTGTCCTAGGTTAGAGAGAAAAGAGAGAAAAAAAACCTTAATACTCACCAACCAATCACCTACCTGCTGTCCTGTGACATCACTCCTTTTTTTTTGGAAATCGTCGAAGGTTCGGCCGCTGCTGACACCCCCTCCAATCAGGTCCACGCTGCCTGGTCTCCCGCTGTTTTAAGTACCGCCGCTAATACCGCCTCCACTAAACAATCTTATAGTATTTATTTAATTCTAACTTTAGACCTGGATTAGTCAAGGAAGCAAAAGTAAGGATACCAAACCCAATCTGATATAGGCTACAGCCAATAGCTATGTGTCCAGGATTTATTTAGGGGCTAAGGAGGTGGTCCTTCTTGGTACTGTAGCAGCCAGTGGCAGAACTGCAGTATAATGTTTAGCCAGATCTGCTATGAATGACATACTCACATAATATGTTTTGTAGCTGATTACGAGCTGGCTCAGCTTCAAGAAAAACTGAAAGAGACTGAAGTGGCCATGGAGAAAATGGTATCGAAAATGGGAACTGAATCAGACACGTAAGAAATAATTACTTAGTATGCTTAAAGTGGTCTTTCAGTGACATTTCAAAAACTGAATTACTTATTGTAGTTTTAAAATAATGAAGGTTTTCATTGGCAAAGACATTTGGTGTATTTGCTTAAATACAGTAGTTGCTAATGAGAGTCAAATACATTTTGAAGTATGTACTAGGGCTTCTAATCCTTAATCAAGGGGTGTCTGAGATACAGCCCACATGCTTTGGAAATCTGGTCAACAAAGCCCATGCAATACAATTCTATTTATGCTTATATTTCTTACTTGTTGTTTGACCGATTTGTCATAGTCCAAAAGTCTACATGTTCTTAATATCTATTTATGTGATGTGGTTACTGCATGTTGGAAGAAAATCTCCCAGTTGCTTGTGTCTCTCTACTAACTGGTTCCCTACATGTTGGAGAAGATACGCATCACTGTCTGGTATTCAAAATGTCACTTCAAAGGCATTAATCCTATGCAAATACATTTTGATTGCAAAGCAAGTAGAAACTATGTAACACCTACTTTGTCCTGGAAATAACCAATTGAAGGAAATGAGCTTGGATATCATATCAGGGCAGAGTTCAGGAAAACTTTATTCAACTATAGAATACACCTTTTGACCTCCTGTATTCCAGTTTTGAGCTTCAAAAGGATTATGTCCCCAGTTCTTCAGTACTCCTTGAGACAGAGGTTAAAACCTTTATAGGAGTTATATGAAACCTCACATATCAGTTTTTTGTTACAGATGCTTGGCCATGTTTAGTATTACTGAGAGAGTTAGCGAAATGTTGTGTCTTTTATTATTTTTTGTACCTAAGAAAACATCATTAATAGTTCTGTAATCAAGTAAAATCTGCTGTATTGATTTTCCAATAATGTCTGCTTTTTATTTTTAATAAACCTGAATTTTAGTTTATACGTTTTATGGCTTGATGGAGTACTTATTCTTCGCTATCTGAAGATGAGACTATGAGAGGGCGTGTGTCAATTCAACAATTTACATTTATATAGGCTTTTTAACATAGGTAACATCCCACAGTGCTTCACAGAGGCATTAGGAAAATGGACACTGAGCCAAAGAAGAAATCTTGGTCTAAGAAATGGGTTGTAAGGAGGAGAGGGATGGTTAGAGGGACAGGAGTTTAGGAAGGACATTTCAGAGAGTGGGGCCTAAGCGGCTGAAGGCATAGCTGCCAATGGTGGAATGAAGAGAGGGTGGATGCATAAGATTCCAGAGTCAGAGGAACTAAGAATTTTGGGGGGTCTTGTAGGGCTTGAGGAGGTAATGGAGATAGGGAGAGATTTAAAGAAAGGACAACAATTTTAAATCTCAAGAATTGAAGTCCGAATGTAGGTCAGTAAGGACAGGGACTGATGGGTAACCAGGACTTGGTGCAGGATAGAATATGAGCAGTGGAGCTTTGGAGAAGATGGAGTTTATGGAAGGTGGGAGTATGGGAAGGTTGGCAAGGAGAGCATTAGATGAATTGATTCTGGTTCAGGGTTTCAAGGCAGGTGGGCTGAGTTATTGGCAGATGTAGGTGATGTTATGGAGGTAGAAGTAGGCAGTCTTTGTGATGGAGGGAATATGAGATCGGAAACTGAGCTTGGAGTCAAATAGAACATAGTTTTCGAACAGTTTGGCTCAGTCAGAGACAGTGGGCTGGATTTTATGCCACCGTTCATTCCACTTGCACTTACCCATAGACGTTTTATGGGCTTTTGCACTGAAAGTTCTGGTCAGCCAACTATTGAAAAAGTGCAGCACCCTCTACAGGGAATCTGGGACCTGTGTGAACAGGGCAAGCAACTGTGTGTCTACTTAACCAATCTGTTTGAAGAATCGTTAATGAGCAGCGCAGAGTCTGAACCAGGAAGTGTCAGTTAGAATATTGAATTCAATATCAAATCAGGTACAGAAAGCAAAATAGAGAGGGAAAGAAAAATTGGCTTAAGAGAGAGAGAAAAAAAGAGACAGAAAGGAAAAGTAAAAAAAAAAGTTTATTTAAAGTTTTTTATTTTTTTAAATCTCCAAAAATAATTAAAATCTGAAGGAATGAGATTCCACACTTGTTAAAGTTAATTGTCAGTGCCAGAGAGGTTGTTTGGCAGTAATTAAGAGTAATCACGCCGTTAAAAATGTACTTACACTGGAATGGACAAGCCTTAACTTTTTCTGGTAAGTTTAGTGTGTTTGTATCACGTAAGTACAGCAACTTCACGCCATTCCATGTATTTCAATGGCGAGTCTCTCGGCGAGATACCATTATTGCATCTCGGACAGCAACTTCCTGATTTACGCATTTAACTGCTCATGTGTGGTCGCTGGAAGTTACTGTCCAATTATAGCCTCACTGTTATTTCTACTGCAAAATCCAGAATGTATGGGCAGGGGGACGATGTCAGTGGCGATGTAGGACAATGACAATTGCTTTATTCTTCCCAATGTTTAGTTGGAGGAAGTTAAGACTAATCCAAAACTAGATGTCAGATGTGTAGTCTGACTGCACAGGGGCAGTTGACGGATTAAGAGAGGTAGTGACACGAAGGAGCTGGATGTCATCGGCATAGATGTAGAAACTAACTTCATGCCTGCAGATAATGTTTCCAAGAGACATCATGTAGGTGAAGAAGAGGAGGAGCTAAGAATGGATTCATGGACGACTCGAGAAGTGATGGTGCGAGATAAGAATAGAAGCCTTTACTAGAGAAACTCTGGCTATGATCAGAGTGGAACCTAGCGAGGACTGTCCCATGGAGCAGAACAATGGAGGACGGTGGTGTGGTCAACCATGTTGAAGGCTACAGATAAGTCAAGGAGGATGAGGAGAGATGATCCATCTTGGTCATAGTTACAGATAATGTGACTTTGGTTAAGATGTTTTGGTGCTGTGGGAGGAGTAGAAGCTGGATTGAAGGTATTGAAATATGGAGTTGTGGGAGAAATGGCCATGAAACTGGGAGATGAATACATGTTTAAGGACCTTAGGAAGAAAAGGGAGGTTGGAGATGAGGCGGTAGTTCGTGAGGACAGAGGAGTTGAAGATTTTTTATTAAATGAGGGGCTGATGATGCTGATTTTGAAAGGGAGGGGGACAGCACCTGAGGAGAGGGAGCCATTTTCAATGTCAGCCAGGACAGGATGTTGAGTGCTCAGGTGTTTAGTCAGAATAGGAGTTGAGAAAGCAGGAGTCTCCAGTGATGAACTTGGAGAGGGCGGGAGGGGAGCTAGAGAGAAACTAGAGAGATAGGGGTTAGAGTAGGAGGGATCTGGAGGGCATTTATGTTTAGAGGACAAGGGAATGTGGAAGAGGGGAAGGAGAAGAAGCACTTGAACAGAAGGTCTCGATCTCATGGATGAAGAATTTAATGAGCTCCTCACACTTGTTGAGGTAAGAGTGCAGGAGGCAGAGGAGAGAAATTCGAGGAGCTAGTCAGTAGTAGAGTAAAGGACCCTGGGATTATCTTTGCCCTCCAGGATGATCCTAGAATTTTGGACAGTTTTTGAAGAGGAGATCGAGGCCCAGTAGACCTTCATATGGTCAAACCAGATCTGGTGGATGGCTAAGCCAGTTGTTCACCAGGTATGCTCAGGTTTGCACACTTTAGAATTCAATAAGCTAATTCCAGTAACATTACATTACCAGGCGTACAGATAAGGTCACACTCCAGTTTGTAGGGAATGAAGTCTTTGTCACTGAGCAGGAAAGAAACACTTGCTGCATGTCTAAATAAATGACGGCTGGTTTGTTATATTTAATGTTGTGGACTTGTAGGTTTAGAAAGAGCCATGCTTAGCATTGTTGCCTCATTGGTGGAGAAATCCTAAATGAGAGCACCAGAATTTGTTAGAGTCTTGAGATTTTTGTAAATTAGTGGGAACAGTGATTTCAACTTTCTGGCCTAGAGTTTGCGCTAGTTTGCGCTGGTTTTATCAGCACAATCCGGCCGAAATCAGCCAAACCAGCGCAAAAGATTGCGGAATTTTAAACCCAAGTTACGTCAAGCGTGAATCGAGTTTCCACGATCTTAAATACTAGTTTAACAAAGATCATGCTGGAAGCCGGACCTGTCCACAAAACTGGCCATGCCCCTAGATCGAAATAATGAGCATGGCGAGTTTCCTCTGATTGCACCCGTTTGCAATCGTTCGACAAGGCTCTTCAAAGTCAGCTTTATTTTTTAAAAGGCACACAGGCACCAGTTGGCACGTTTTAAAAGATTTTACATGTTAAAAAATATTTTAATTTACTAAGAAACTGACTAGTGCACACCAATGAAACTAGTAAATGGTTCAGTACAGTTTTTTAAGGCATTTTCAGTGATCTAAAATGAGGTTACTCACAGGTAGAGGACGAGACACTCTAATTAAAAATGCTTATTTTTGTGACAAACCCAATTTGTGGATTGCACCCAAAGTCGAAACTCTACCCCTCTATGTAGCACATGAGGTTCCATGGTATGCACCCAAATGCTCCACAAAAACAAAAGGCTGCAACAGTTCTCCTCAGGTAAAGTACAAGCATAATAATTCATTTTGTAAATCCAAGGAGGGTACTGCAGATAATGGGGTAGAAGTTCCGCTCAATTCGCCCGAAATCGGCCAAACCGGCACACAACAGTGCGAGGAATTTCAAGCGCGAGTTACCTCCAGCGCAAATCGCACTGGAAGCTGGCCCCGCCCACAAAACTGGCCACACCCCCGATCGAATTAATCACCATGGCGAGTTTCCACTAATTGTGCCTGTTTGCGGGCCTTCGAGCCGGCTCTTAAAATTAAGCTTTATTTTTAGGCGCAAGGGAACTAATAGGCACTTTTTAAAAGCTTTTAAATATAAAAAATTATTTAAATTATTTTCTTTTCTTTCTTTTCCAAAATTATTTCATTTACTAAGAAACTGACTACTGTACACCAATGTAACTAGTAAATGGTTCTGAATAGTTTTTAAAGTCATTTTCAGTTATTTAAAATCGGGTTACTCACAGGTGGTGGACTCGACACTCTGATTAAAAATGCTTATTTTTTGTGACAAGCCCATTTTCAGCTTATTAATAAAACTGCACCAAGTTACCACTCTTAAATAGATCAAGGAATATTCTTTACTGCAAAAAGAAATAAACAATTAGGTTCTAAAACGCTGCCCGATTGCGCTGGTTCATGGAAGATTTTACATTTGTGATTATGCAAATGAGTTTGAGCAGAACTTGAACCATAAAATCAATTTGGAAAACTTGCACAATTTGTGCCCGGATTGCCAGTTGCGCCCAAAGCAGAAACTCGGCCCCGTTATTTATTATATGTATCGTTACACTTGAGTCTTGTTCTGTCCCTATCCATAATTGACCTTGGGCACTTTCAGCTGGATAGTGATCAGTAGCAGGAACCCTGGCTGATTGTTCTCCCACCACGGAGTGCCGAGGTCAATTTTAGCTACTACTGCCTGGCTACAATCAGCTAGCTCAGTAAAGACTATGGCCGTGATTTTGCTGACCGTGGTGGGCGATGTCGGTGGCGGGTCCCGACCCCGCTGCTGGCTCCATCCCGCTCTGTAAAATGAATTTCCTTAGATTGGGCTTGTTAAGCCTGCCCAGTGCGTTTCCCAGCCAAATAGAGGAAGTGGGTCTGGTGACGTCATTTGATGACACGTCATCAGCCTTAAAGGGACCATGTCCAAATTTATTTTGACATTTGTGCTGTCAATGTTCTACAGCATTGAAGTGCTGCAAACACTGACGAGCACTGCACACAGGCACAGGGCTGCACCCAGGCTCTCCCATGACTCCCTCCATATGCTTATGGAGGGAGTCACAGCACGCAGGGAGGCCCTCTTCCCTTCCCATGGGCGGAAGACACCTCCCCAGGAGATCAACACAGCCTGGTTGCACATTGCAGAGGAGGGCACAAGCAGGGATGTCGTCAGGAGGACATGGGTGCAGTGCCGCAAGCGTTTCAATGATCTCAGTAGATCACGAAACATTACTGTAAAGCCACACTCAACCTCATCCTGCTGTGCCTCTCATCACATCCCCATCACTCTGCCTTCCCTACCCTACTCCTGCACATCCTTACTCACACCAACTTACCTTGGACCTCTACCCATCCCTCTCTATCTGTATTATCACTTCCCCATCTCACTAGCCACCCGTCACACTCACCCTCATCCTAGTGCAATCATACCAACTAACAAGACACAAGGGTAGCCACTTGGGTGTTTTATGCAATGTTCATGTAAAGTTTCTGTTAATGTGGTGTCAAACATTGAAACCTTTATTTTCAACACTTTGCATTCTTGGACAGATTTGTGCGCAGCTTTGGAAGTATTTAGTGAGTTGCAGCGAATGGTGAGACATAATGGTATACCCTGCAATGGTGATGAGTGTGAAAGGAATGGCTTGGGCATTGTAAGGATGCTTTATGGTGTTGGTGTGGGGTGGTGCCAACCTGGCACATCATGTGGCAGCCAAGGTGTACAGCATCAAGTGAAGTAAATGTGGCCATGGTGAGGCCCTCCCTGGCCTCCCGGCCAGCAATGCGGTCAGGTGCTGATGCAGCATCAGTTGGTGTTGTTGTTGGTGCTGCTGGTGTGCCTGTTGCTGCTGGTGTTGGGGCTGATTGTGGTCAGATTCTGAGGACCAAGGTGAGAGAGTGTAAATGGTACCCATGCTGATGGAGTAGATAGCAGTCGAAGTTGAGATGACAGAAGCAATCAGTCAATGGTGAGAGAGGTTGCTGCAAAGAGGTGACACTGGCTGGAGAGTTTGCTCCAAACACTTGCAGCCTGCATAAAGCTCAATCTGTGTTCCAAAGGGATAAAGCAACAGCCTCTGTGCTTGGAAAGTGAACAGGTGTGAAGTGGGAGCTTTTATAGTACATTTCAAGCTGCCACTCAACTTCTGCCTCAGATTAACAGACAGGTCCAGCAGCAGTGTGGTAGCTGTGGGTGAGCTGTTAAAGTCAAAAGGTAAGGTTAAATTCACTCTTAAGGGCTTGTCAACAAGCCAATAACTGTTTAAATTAGGTCCCCCGCCGCTGCCGGTCGGGTCTGCTCAGCGCTGGCAGACCCAACATTGGGAAAGGCAAGTGTGCACGATTTGACAGTGGGTTCGCGACCCGCTATCAATCAAATCAAATTTTACTGCCAACCCGCCACCGATGCCGTCCACTGAGCACCGGCAACATGGTTCAAATTTGGGACCTTCCGGATACTGGATTAGCTTATTGAACCATTAACAGAGTTGCCTGTGTTGTCATCTCTGCAGAAATATATGTATGAAGTTATAGATTTGCTTCCCCGATGGCTCAGTGGGTTCTATTACTGTGTGGTGTGGCACTGAGCCATATAGAGCCAGGAAGGTCCCAGGTCTGATCCTCTGGGATCAGATGTGGGAGAAAGGAATAGAAGGATACGCTGATAGGGTTAGTTGAAATAGAGTGATGAGAGGCTCGTGTGGAGCATAAACACCAGCATGGACCAGTTGGGCCGAATGGCCTGTTTTTGTGCTGTAAATTCCATGTAATTCTTCTGAGCTGAGTTAGATGCTCACAGCCAGGATGGCAGTGTTGGTGTTACAATTGGCTTCAACATCTTGGGGGTGGGAGGGAATAGCTAGAGTTCTCACTTGATTGTCAGCACCATTTGCACGGAGAACAGGACTGAACAATGATTCCCACAGTTGGATAGCCCGGCAATGTGTCCAGGTTCATACATGACGAATGGACGCAGACAGAGAAGTGAAGGGTGGCTG
Source organism: Squalus acanthias (assembly GCA_030390025.1). NCBI lineage: Eukaryota > Metazoa > Chordata > Chondrichthyes > Squaliformes > Squalidae > Squalus > Squalus acanthias. Next base: position 41,442,567 of record CM059434.1, read on the forward strand.
GCATTGGTAGACTATACCCTACCATGAGCCAGCTCCATCGAGAGAAGAAGGCCAATGCTTTTTGGAGAAACAAAAGCTTTATTTTTGAATAATATTTTTTAAATCCTTTAAATTCCCTCCTCACCTCAAAAAAATTCCTTAAATATGAAAGGGTCTATCTTGATCAAACCAACTACTCGAGATAGCAGCAGAAAAAAAAACATAAATTGATTAGAATATTTGAAAATGAAAAGCAAGAAAGCAGCACTAATATGTTCAAAACAGACCAATTTCTTTTAATAAAAAATGACTGGCAGATCCAGAAAATGAAACTGAGAAATACAAGTTCTATTTGGAGTGCCCTCTACTGATCTATTCATACTGTTTGCAGAGTATTTGCATTATCGAGTGTTTTCACTGTTGCATATAATGTCCTCTAGTGGTGTACTATTGTATGAACAATTATTACTTGCAGATAGTTTATATAAAGTGGAAAGAAAGTCTAGCACAGGACTACTCTGCCGCTCCCCCCTGCTCCTGCTCCTGTTCTAGATGCTGCTCCCCCTGATCTCCCAGTAATTCTGCTGCCTCCTCTCGCAGTGCCTCTGCCCCTGCTGGTTCCACCCCTGATGCTGTTCCTGATCTAAATCCTCTAGCAGCTGCCGATACCACCTGCCCCTGTCCTGGATTTGAATATGGCCACCATGCTTTTGACAAGCACAGGTTGGAGCCTGGGTGGCTAAACATTCAAAAAGCTGGCAAAGAACATATAAAACTATTGCAAAAGCAAAATACTGCGGATGCTGGAAATCTGAAATAAAAACAGGAAATGCTGGAAATACTCAGCAAGTCAGGCAGCATCTGTGGAGAGAGAAACAGAGTTAACGTTTCAGGTCGATGATGTTCTGATGAAAGGTCATCAACCTGAAACGTTAACTCTGTTTCTCTCCACACATGCTGCCTGACCTGCTGAGTATTTCCAGCATTTTCTGTTTTTATACAAGACCATTGTTTTGGCTAATCAGCTCATGGTTTCAAATAGAATGACCTCTCCATTCTATTGGCCAGTAGAATGGTCTCAAACATATCACAGATAAACTCCACTGAAAGCATTACTGAGGACTTTCTTGACTACATGCGAGCAATCCAGAGCTATCCAACACCTGGAAAGCAGGATATTGGCTGGGCATTTAAATCAAAATGAAAGGTAAGTTTTATGAATATAAAAAGTACTTCTCTTGGAGAAGCACTTCCCCTTAAAGAAATATTGTTAAGAGGTATTGAAAGGCTTCAGTTACGAAGAAAGTCTAGAGAAACACTGGGGTAGATTTTCTGCTTTACTTCTTGGGTGTTAAGCATCGGAGTCTCTGGATTTGTAAGAGAGTCTATACTGGGTGGGAGTCAGTTTTTAAACAAATGAAAGTTAAGTTATATATTTCAAATAAGATTCTGGATGCGGAACGCAGAGAGGAAAATCTGGCATGAAGGATCACATGCCAGTAACAGAATCCACTTGATTTTCCTTCCATGGAATGAATGGAAGGAAAATCAGCTGGGTTCCATAAGGGTCTTGCAACCCTCCTCACCCGATTTTCTTTTCTGTGCTCCACCCAGGTGATGCTAGATGCCCAGGCAATAAAGACGAAAATCGACTCCACTGACTCTTCTCATTACGTCAGAGAAGGTTAAGCAGAGATCTATTCGTGGAGTTCAAAATTATGAAGGGTTTTGTTAAAGTAAATAAGGAAGGACTATTACCACTGGTCAATGAGTTGGTAGTTAGAGGACATAAATTTAAAATCATTCCCAAAAGAACAAAGTGAGAGGCTAAGAGATTTTTTTAAGTCACAGAGGGTTGTTAGAAATTGGAATTCCCTACCAGAAACAATAATAGAAGCAGAATCCATAACTTTTAAAAAGGAAGTGGATAAATATTTGAAAAAGAACATTTTAAAATGGTATTAGGAAAGCTCAGAGGAATGTGACCAACTGTAAGCCCATTCAGAGGTCAAGCACAGGCATGATGGGCTGAATGACCACCTTCTGCTTTGTAAAGTTCTACAATTCTAAGATTCAATGTGGCTGGACCATGTCAAGTGTTACCATGCTTTCTTCTTCAGTCAAATCCTCCTTCTGCTCCAGGATCATCCGAGAGGGCAGCAACAATCCACAACCCCTTTTCTTTGTGATAAGAAACACCTCATACACCTTTCCCTTGGCCCTTCAGCCCTTACCTCGATCACCAAGTGCACAGAACTCATGGATTACTTCATCTCAAAGATTGAAACTATCTATCCATGCAGCTGTTACCTCCCTCTCCTTTCCGCCACAACCATCTCTCAGCTCACTCTCCTGCTAACTGTGAACCACCATCACTTTGCAGCTTCTCTCCCATCTCCAACCCCATGCCCTCTCCAACTTTCGAAACAGTTTGATAGATAAGTTTTCCTTTAATGTTGTACATGTTTGGATGATCAAAACAATATTTGGGGAGGGTGGGGGAAATGTTCTAATAATAAGTTACTGAATCACATCTTGAGTGAGCTTTTGACAGGATGCCAAATTTTTATTTTGTGTGCTGAAGGAATAAAAATGTTACCACTGAACAGGAAGAAAAGCTACTGAGACAACTGAAGGAAATCACCAGGGTCATGAAGGAGGGGAAACTCATTGAAGGCATCAGCCCTGAGAAAGAGGCAGAGGAATCCCCAGACATGGAGGACTGGGAAGGTAGAGTTAAACACTTACAGCAGCTACAGAAAACAATGCATGTTCAATAAACTAATTCAGAGTAGGTGTACTGGAGCAGTATAGTGGGAGGTTTGCACTATTAGGGGAAAAGGGCCTCTTTTATAGTCCCACAGCGTTAGCACCAGAACTGGAGCACAGTGAGTTTTTTGCTTGCCCGAATCAGGTTAAACCCACTGGTCTTCAGATAGTATGGAGCGTGAGTTCCCAGTCTGGATTGGCCTTGCAAGTGTCATGTTACTAAAGATGAGGGCTACCATATAGTGCACATTGTCAACCCTTAAAGGGCTGCCTACCAGAATTGAAAAGTGATGTGAACACTTAATACAGTAAGTGACCATATGTGCTGACACAGTAACACAGCGGCCCACAGGTAAGTGAATCGGGGGCCTCGGGCTTGCTGTCGGGGAGAGTGATCGGGGGGGGGGGGGGGGTGGTGGGAGGGATATCGGGGCCTTGGGATTGCTGTTGGGTTGGGCAGGAAGATCGGCGCCTCGGGATTGCTGTCCGGGGTGGGTGGGGGGTGGAGGGAGATTGGGGGGCCTGGAGCTTGGACGTCAGGGATCTCAGGACCAGGAGCAACGTCGATTGTGGTGAGTACTTACCTTTTTTTAAATTTAGGTCATGTTTAGGGTCAATGTTCCCTCTAATCTTGTTAGATTATGCAAATGGCCTAATGTTTGCTTCAGGCATGGGTAAAAGAGACTTCTTGTTTGTCCTTACCCAATATAGCATGCCATTTTGGGAGTTTAGGAAACAGGCCTAAAAATAGGTGCTATGTGGCCCAATTTAACATCCATAGAATCAAAACTTTTTTAGTAGACTACTTCAGCTTATAAACTCACTGACACTCACTTCTATTTCAGGTAGGGTGTTAGAGAAACCAGATTACACTTTAAAGAGGTGTTCTTCTGTTATGCAATATAAAATTGTAATTTAAATTTACAAGAGTTTTAATGACAATAATTTTGGATTTCTTTTTCTAAGGTTATCCTGAGGAAACATACCAGAATTGCAGTGAATCCGAATGCAGCTGTCAGCATGACACCAACCCCAATTATTCTGTGCCACACCAGCTTTCTGCAGAGGAGTTGGCAGAAAGAATAGGCACAATAGAAGATGAATGTTTCTCAAATGAAACTATGGAGAATAAAATAAATCAAATCAAAAAATATCAAGCACCAGACCATCAGAAAAGCGCACAGATTGGCGTGAGTAGCCACAATGACAGTACTGAAGTGGAAGAATTCCAGTGTGAAGACTGGAAGTATCTTGACCATGAAGGCGATGACCCAGCAGAGAAGGTTGGCATCAGCTCTGAGAACCACAGCAATGTGGATGACCAAGTCAGAGGTGAATCTAATGTGAACATTTCTGTCAGTGAGCAGGAGCAAGTAATCACATACGAAGATAAAGGTGGACTGCGAAAGCGCAACAAGATGGTGATAGAGTAACTAGTTAGAAGTATCATCATAAAGATGGTATCCCTTTGGTATATATTATCCAGGCTATATCAGGTCTTCCAGCGAGAGTTAAATTATACAGTAGACAGGTACCTTCTAATATACACTCTATTCTTTTCCAGTGTGTAATTTTCCATGATTGTTAGAGAAATCTATTTTACCCTACAGCTACTAGTCTAGATGTAACGCCTTTGCCTAGGCACTCTCCCTTCTGACTTTAAGCCCTCCTATTTTGCTCTATCAACTTTTTTTCTTTCCTTCATGACAATAGGTCTTACTAAGGCTGCTTAATGAAAGAGAAAGTGTAGAGTGCTTTCACCTATGCTACGAAACACAGGTAATAACATTACTGCACTGTGATCTGGAGCACCTTCAGCAGGTAAGGAAGGGACAGAGGCTAAATATACTGTTCCATCAGGTTTGCAGGTCATCAAGCTAAATGGTCCATCACACTCCTGAATTGAGCCTTATTGATGATGGAGAGGCATTGAGGAGTCAGCATGTGCCCCCTGTAAACTTCAGGGCTGCGAAATTCGGCTTTGTAGCGCCCCTTTTTTCAGCACTACGGGTGCCATTTTGGGTTCAAAATGGCATCCATGCCGTGCACGCACACTTCTGGCACAGGCCATGCCGGACGCCTTTTTAGTGAGGTAAGCGTGACTGCTGGGAGCGTGCGCCAGAAGTATGCAGAGTAGGCAGATCGTGATGTCAGTCAGTGTGTAACGCTGATTTGACGCCAGCGCTGCCATTTTCAACCTCAACTGGCTCTTGGTGAATTTGTAGAAGTATTTGGTGATTTGTTATCTTATTTGAAGTTGCTGAAATCTCCCAAGAGTGGTGTGGCAGGTTACTTCAGGGCTTCTGCTCAGACCAGGTTATCATAGAATCATAGAAATTTATGGCACAGAAGGATGCCATTTGGCTCATTGTGTCTGTGCCAACCGAAAAGAGCTATCCAACCTAATCCCACTTTCCAGCTCTTGGTCCGTAGCCTTGTAGGTTACAGCACTTCAAGTGCATATCCAAGTACTTTTTAAATGTGATGAGGGTTTCTGCCTCTACCACCCTTTCAGACAGTGAGTTTCAGACCCCCACCACCCTCTGGGAGAAAAAAATTCTCCTCAACTCCCCTCTAATCCTTCTACCAATTACTTTAAATCTATGCCGCCTAGTTATTGACCTCTCTGCTAAGAGAACTAGGTCCTACCTATCCTCTCTATCTAGGCCCCTCATAATTTTATACACCTCAATTAAGTCTCCCTTCAGCCTCCTCTGTTCCAAAGAAAACAACCTCAGCCTATCCAATCTTTCCTCATGGCTAAAATTCTCCAGTCCTGGCAACATCCTCGTAATTCTCCTCTGTACCCTCTCTAGTGCAATCACATCTTTCCTGTAATGTGGTGACCAGAACTGTATGCCGTACTCTAGCTGTGGCCTAACTAGTGTTTTATACAGTTCTAGTATAACCTCCCTGCTCCCTGTTATGAGCCATTTTGTCCTGCAAGAGAGAGAAAGTGTGCCATTGAGTGTGGTGCAATGTGTTTGGGAGATGTGCCTGTCATGGTTAAATAGCTGGCAGTGTGTGCAAGCTGTGAAATGTGGGTGTGAGGCTTGCAGAAGTGTTAAGTGTTTGAGGGTGAGGTGAAGCTATGAATGTGAGGTATGAGTCGTGATTGATAGAGATTGTTGGTAGGTGAGTGAAGGGGGTGGTGAATTGAGCAGTGTGCGAGGCTAGTGGTTCAGTTGTAAGGATATGGCATTTGAAGATGAATTCACTGACCTTGACCACTCTTGTGAGGTCATTAAACTTCTTGCGGCACTGCATGCAGGTCCTCAGGGCTACACTGCTGGCATTGACCGTGATGGCTATCTGCTCCCATTGCCTTCTCAGAGTATGTCTGGAGGGCCTCCTGGCCCTCTGTGGATAGAGGACCTCTCTCCTCCTGTCCACCTCCTGCACCAAGGCATCCAGTGCTGCGTCTGAGAACCTTGGAGCACGCTCTCTGCCCTGTTGCACCATTAGTCAGTGTTCTTCCTGCTCAGACTCTCTTCCCTAGCCACTTCCAGCACCTGCTGCAGCCAGAATGCACCTCCCCTTTAAGAGGTGCAGGCTGGCTTTAAGCAGTGCAGGCTAGCTTTAAGTGGTGCTAGCCTTGCACAAACTTGGGCCCCCTGCTGAGGCGTGCAGCCATTCAACAGAGCGTTCAGCGCTGGGCTGCATGCTACTATCATTTAAATTAGCAGGCAGCACAAAATTTGTGTGCTGCCTGCATTGGAAGGAACAGGCACAGGTTAATCGCGCATCACGATCCCCACGCCCATTTTCAGGTCTTGTCCAATTTCTAGGCCCAGAACTCTAAACATTTAAAGCCCTTCAGGATTGCTTAAAATGTTTAAGTATGACATTTACTCAAAGTAAATTCCAGATTCCCTTGTTCTACTTTTTCACAACTAGACTTAATAGAAATAAATGAACAACTTTGACATTTAGAAAAGTGATGGACTTCCTCCTTTAGGAATTCCTTTCAAAAGAAAACTCTTTATTGTTCAGGGTGTTTTTTTTTTAATCGGACCATCAATACCAATGTCCCAGAGTAAACTAGCTCACACTCTGCAAATACCTTGTTCTGCAGTTTCTTCAACATTTTACTAGCATAGATCCAACATCATCATCATTCTGTCAGTCATATTTCAGCAGTGCACCAGGCCAGCAGTTTGCATGCATCCCAATAAGTAAAGGCATAGTCGAGATCCATCCTTTCATCATTGGTGTCCAATTTGTTTCCCACCTGTTTTCCAAGAGCAATCAGACCTGTTTCCATAGCAATGTATGTTTGATCTATGGGGAGCGAAAGAATGAAACCGCTGCCATTCTTTTATTCTTATGCATATTTGTGGTGTCTTTATCCATTGCCTGGAATCTATGTGAAGCTAGGTAAATGGAATTCATCACCAAGTAATGTTGCTACGAGGCTGCTGAACAGCTCTTCCATGTAAAGTGGGGCAATATAGAATGACTTTTGATATATGACACAATTCTGTTGTTTCCATCTTCATGAGAAAAAAGCTGACTGCTTTCTTTTATATATTCTCAAAAACAGGGGCTCCCTTTTTTAAAACCAAGGAATAGATAGGCAGTTACCCTAACTGCTGCCCCCACTCTGGCAAAAAAATCCATACAAAATACCTACAGGATATTAACATAAGTCATACTCTGCGTTATATTTCAATTTGTGTATCATTCTGTAGATAAAATGTATATGAGGCTATTAAAAAGCTGAAGAGAAAATTAGGTAACAGTTTCAAACAAACTCACCAGACATTTACAAAGCCAGAGTTTATGAGTGTTAGCTTCCACCCAGTAATCCAGGAAGAGCCTCAGATTCTATTCAGCTGCTTCCAAACAATGATTGTGGCCCTGTGGAAAGACGTTCTTCATTCATACAGGATGGTTGCCACTCTAAGCAATCAGATTCATTTTAAACACCTCAAGTATTTTTTGGAAAAAGAAACTTGTATTGAATTGAAGATGCTGCGTGAAGACAAATGAAAGGCATGCTACACCTTCAACGAAATTCTGTAAATACTGAGGGCCAATTTTAACCGACCCATCCGGCAGGAAATTGATGGCATCGAGTGCAATGCTGGTTTGACACCCCGCCTGATTTCACTCTCCATTGAAGTCAATAGAGGATAATATTAGGCGTGGTGTAAAACTGACGTTCTAACCGATCCCGGGCGTTTCCCGCCCCGCGAGTTCAGTTCAAATTATCGCCAGTCGTTCTGTGAAATGCTACATTTGGATGAACCTTGGCGCATGTATTGTTTGACAAGGCACTGCTCGCACAATGACCTTCACATCTCAGTTTGTTACTTGGAGAAATGTGCTATCCGTTTATTTCTATCGGTTCCAGCAGAAATAAGTAACATGCTTACTTTGTAAAGACGGCATAGTTTAGGGCCTCGTCATCGCCATGCCTGAAAGTAGGCTGATTCCTCCCCCTCCCCTTTTCTTTTGAAACATTTTATTTGAAACAGCTGCTGGAAGTGCAATAAATGTGATTAACTGTAACCTTGTTTAAAAGGGCATGTCACACACAGAATCCCATTATAAAATCGTCAGTGCAGCAAGGCAATATTGCCACTGTAATTTGTTCCATAGGATATTATAGGCTGTGGTCAATCCCCAGCCAAATAACGAGTGCGACCTCACCAACATCCTTGCACATCAAAAAGCATCATTTCTAATAAGTGACAATATAGGCACAATTATAGCACTTTGGACTTTGGTGTTTTAACAGATTTTAAAACAAACACACATATATATGCTAATTGTTAACAGCATTGATAGGAGTGAAAATCAGTACAGATTAACAACACTGTTTATTGAGTTTATTCAATTGGCCTCAACAAATGATTGATCAGATTGTGCTCCTTGAAATAACATCATACGCACCCATGTGTATTTTCTTCAGACCAACTTTGTGCTCTGGCTCATGAGACCACATCAGGAACAACACAACCAGCACATTAACCATGAATGTCCATGGGCAGAAATTCCCCATAGCATGCATGCACGTACGTCAACAGACTTCCCAGTTGTGGAATATATAGAATTTTACATGGAGTGATATAGTGGCAATATTAGAAGTGGGTATAGTATGAGTCACGTGTAGGATTTAGTTTCTAGGGAGAATCTGGGGGAATGTGGCACCCTTGGAACTTCTCCAATCACCCTCTCCAAATTTAGATTGTTGACATTTTCTTTGCATTTTTTAGCATTTTGGAGTAGACAAATCCATATATTAAATATCTTGTGTATGAATGCACCTCCTCATCATAAATCTTAGTTCTTGTGTCACAACTTTTGGCATTATTTTCATGTCATGATTAAACATTGAAACACAGAGAGATCCAACATGGATTTGTAAAGGGTAGGTCATGTCTAACGAACCTAATTGAATTTTTTGAGTAAGTAAATAAAGTAGTAGAATGTCTGTAGTGGGAATGTCTATGGATGTAATTTATATGGACTTCCAAAAGGCATTTGATAAGGTTCCACATAAGAGACTGTTAGTTACAATTAAAGCTCATGGAATTGAAAGCAAATTATTGACCTGGTTAGGATATTGGTTAGGCGGTAGAAGACAGAGAGTAGAGATAATGGGTATGTACCTGAATTGGAAGGAAGTGACTAGTGGTGTCCCACAAGGATCTGTGCTGGGGCCTCAACTATTCACTACATTTATTAATGACTTAGACAACACAATAGAGAGCCATATATCCAAGTTTGCTGATGACACAAAGATTGGTGGCATAGTAAGTAGTGTAGACGGGAGCATAAAATTACAAAGAGCCATTGATAGATTAAATGAGTGGACAAAACGGTGACAGATGGATTTCAATGCAGGTAAATCTAAGGTCATCCATTTTGGACCAAAAAAGCATAGATCTAAGTATTTTTTTAAATGGTGAAAATCTAGGAACAGTGGAGGTCCAAAGAGATTTTGGGGTCCATGTACACAGATCACTAAAATGTAGTAGTCAGATACAAAAAATAATCAAAAGGCTACTGGAATGTTAGCCTTTATAACTAGAGTGCTAGAATATAAAGGTGAGGAAGATTTGCAACAGCTATACAAAGGCCTGGTTAGACCACATTTGGAATACTGTGTACAGTTCTGGGCACCACATCATAGAAAGGATATATTGGCCTTGGAAGGAACACAATGCAGATTCACCAGAATGTTATCAGGACTCCAAGGGGTAGAAATTAGGTCGCGCCCCATTTGGGGCGCAAATATCGTCCGGACGCAAATATTAGCGCCTGGCGCTAATTATCGGCACTGACGGGAAACTTCACTTTTACCGCCCCGGGAGGTGAGTGGAGCGCTAAAGCAGGCGCTGCACACCTGTCTTAAGGCGCAAAGGCCAAGGAGTGAGGCGCTAACTCGGAGCGCTGGCAAAGCTCATGTAATGTCAGTCAGCAATGGAACACACACACAATGGCACGGGCCAGTTCTTAAAGGGGATGGTTAATCTTGCTTTCCATCCACATCCTGTTCATTGCTGCCTTGAATCTCGGCCTGGAGAGACTTGCACATCAAATGTGCTGGAAAGAACAATGGAGAGCACCAGGCAAAGAGCTCAGAGTGCAGCTCCCACGGTCTCTGCTAAATCGATACAAGGAATGGCAAATCAAAATGAACCTGCAAAGTGCTGCTCAGTACCCAAAACTCCTTCACACAACGTTGAATCTCTCCAGAAGTCTCTCCCTCTCTCTCTCAGAATGCGTAGTTCAAAAATGCCACCAACAATAAAAGACAGGAAGAGGCCCCCTTTAAATAGCGCCCCCCCCCCAGCCCCACAGCGATTGATAGCGTTCCAGTCTTCTGGTCGTTGGAAGCGCCAGGCGGTAAGGTAGGGGGCGCCACTCAATTTCCGCTACGGGGCGCCCCAAGGGCGTTGCACCATGGAATGACGTCACAATCTGCGCGCGCAGGTGGTCGCAGCGGTAAGTTTTAGCGCCGCCGCACAATCTCAAGTTAAGTTCTCGAGCGGCGCAAACATCGCTGCGCCCGGGTGTTAGCGGCTTTGCGCCCCATTAGCGCCCTCTTAAGGCGCTAACGGGTGGCGCAACCAAGTGAATTTTTACCCCCAAGGGTTATGAGGACAGATTACATAAACTAGTCTTATATTCCCTGGAAGATAGAAGGTTAAGAGATGATTTGATTGAGGTTTTTAGGATTTTGAAAGGAATTGATAGAGTCTAGGACAAAGAGACATAACCTTAAAATCAGAGCCAGGCCATTCAGGAGAGAACAAAAGCAAAATACTGCAGATGCTGGAAATCTGAACTAAAAACAGAAAATGCTGGAAATTCTCAGCAGGTCAGGCAGCATCTGTAGAGAGAAACGTTTCAGGTTGATGACCTTTCGTCAGACCTGGAAGATGCTGGAGAAGAGATGTAACAATTTTGCAGCAAGTACAGAGGCAGGGAAAGAAGTGAGGGGAGGAGAGAAAAAAAGGGTCGGTCTGTGATAGGGTGGAAGGCAGGAGTAATTAAATGACAAAAGGGATGATGGTGCAAGTCAAAAGGGGGTGGTAAAGGAACAAAAGATGGGTCTAGAGGAGCTGTAAATGGCAACAGCAGAACCATTACCAGCACCTGCTGTCTGAAAAAATGGGAGCAGTGGTTATGAAATTGTTGAACTCAATGTTGAATCCGAAAGGTTGTAAAGTGACGAATCGAAAAATGAAGTGCTGTTCCTTGAGCTTCCATTGAGCTTCATTGGAACAGTGCAGGAGGCCGAAGACAGAGAGGTCAAAGTGGGAGTGCAACGGAGAATTAAAATGGCAGGCGACCGGAATCTCAGGGCCATGCTTGCAGACGGTGGCATAGTGGTTAGCACTGTTGCCTCACAGCGCCAGGGACCCGGGTTCGAATCCGGCCTCGGGTGACTGTCTGTGTGGAGTTTGCACATTCTCCCCGTGTCTGCGTGGGTTTCCTCCGGGTGCTCCGGTTTCCTCCCACAGTCCAAAGATGTGCGGGTTAGGTTGATTTGGCTATGATAAATTGACCCTTAGTGTTAGGGGCATTAAATACGTGGGGTTACGGGGATAGGGTGGGATATGTGTCGGTGCAGGCTCGATGGGCCGAAATGGCCTCTATCTGCACTGTGGGGATTCTGTGATTCTGTGTGAATGGAGGTTTTCAGCAAAGCGATCACCCAATCTGCGTTTGGTCTCCCCAATGTAGAGAGGAAAACATCGTGAACAGCGAATACAGTATATTAAATAGAAAAAAGTACTAGTAAATCGCTGTTTCTTGGGGCCCTGGACAGTGGGAAGGGACGAGGTGAAAGGGCAGGTGTTGCATCTCCTGTGTTTGCATGGGAAGGTGCTGTGGGAAGGGGAGCAGGTGTTGGGGGTGATGGAAGAGTGGATTAGGGTGTCGCGGAGGAAATGGTCCCTTCGGAATATTGAAAGGGGAGGGGAGGGGAGGGGAAACAGAGAAGTTAGGAAACACTTCTTCACACAAAGGGTGGTAGAAGTGAGAACCTCTCTCCCACAAAAAGCAATAGATGCTAACTCAATTAATAATTTTAAATCTGAGATCAATAGATTTACGCTAGCCAAGGGTATTAAGGGATATGGGGGGAAAAATTCAGTGTCGCCCCGTTTGGGGCGCAATTATCGGCCGTGCGCAAAGTTTAGCGCTTGGTGCTAATTATCGCCTCCGACTGCAAACTTGACTTTTATCGCCCCTGGAGGTGATTGGAGCGCTAAATCAGGCGCTACACATCTGTCTTAAGGCGCAAAGGCTGAGGAGCGAGGCGCTACCTCAGAGCACTGGTGAAGCTCATGTGATGTCAGTCAGCAGTGGAACACAGACACACTGGCGCTGGCCAGTTCTTAAAGGGGAGGGTCGATCTTGCTCTACATCCACACCCTGCTCATTGCAGCCTTGAATCTCGGCCTGGAGAGACCTGCACATCAAATCTGTTGGAAAGAACAATGGAGAGGCCCAGGGAAAGAGCTCAGACTACAGCCCCCATATTCTCTTCTAAATCGATGCAAGGAAGATCAAACCAGAAAGAACCTGCAAAGTGCTGCTCAGTACCCAAAACTCCTCAACACAGCTTTGAATATCTCCTGCAGTCTCTCTCTCTCACTCAGAATGCGTGGTGCAAAAATTTCGCCGACAAAAAAAGGCAGGAAGCGGTCGCCTTTAAATAGCGCTCCCCCAGTCCCTTCCTGACTGCAAAACGCTCCCCTCAACCTGTCGTTGCTAGCGGCAGGCGGTAAGACAGGGGGCGCCACTCAATATCCGATCCGGGGCGCTACCAGGGCATTGCACTCTCGACTGACGTCACGATCGGCCGGCGCAGGAGATCATGGCGGTAGTGTTTAGCGCCGCCGCAAAATGTCTAGTTAATTTCGTGAGCAACACGGTGGCATAGTGGTTAGCACTGGTGCCTCACAGCGCCAGGGACCCGGGTTCGAATCTGACCTTGGGTGACTGTCTGTGTGGAGTTTGCACATTCTCCCCGTGTCTGCGTGGGTTTCTCCGGGTGCTCCGGTTTCCTCCCACAGTCCAAAAATGTGCGGGTTAGGTTGATTTGGCTATGATAAAAAAATTGACCCTTAGTGTTAGGGGGGGATTAAATATGTGGGGTTATGGGGATAGGATGGGATATGTTAGGGGGAATTAAATACGTGGGGTTACGGGGGTAGGGTGGGATGTGTGTACTGTGGGGATTAAAGCAGGGACAGGGTACTGGATTTGGATGATCAGCCATGATCGTATTGAATGGTGGAGCAGGCTCGACGGGCCGAATGGCCTACTCCTGCTCCTAGATTCTATGTTTCTATGAGCGGCGCAAAGATCGCCGCACACGGGTGCTAGTTGCATTGCGCCCCATTAGCGCCCTCTTAAGGCGCTAACCGGAGGCGCAATCCAACTGAATTTTCCCTCCATGGCGTCAATGTGGGGGGATGAAGTTAGGATACAGATCAGCCACGATCTCATCGAATGATGCAACGGGCTCGAGGTGCTGAATGGACTACTCCTATTCCTATGAAAGACTTAAAAAAAAAAATCATCTGACTTTTTCCTCCCTCACCATAACTGAAATTTTTGAATGTCCAAAATAAGATTTGTAAACAAAATTAAAAAATAGTTTACAATAACATGATTAAATTTTTCCATTGGATTTGTTTTTGCATCTTTTAATACCTTTGTTAAAGTTTTTACTTAAAGGCCTCAGTCCTTCCCAAAAACCTGAGCTTGGATCTGATATTTTTGCTCACAGCTGTGACTCTGTTTATATTCTTTTTTTTAAAAAAGAGGCGGTGTGTGTAAATTAGGGAGAAAAATATGAAAGGCTGTACTGGCTTGTCCCGCTCCTGTTTTTCATCTACATGCTGCCCCTCAGCGACATCGTCCGAAAACAAAACATCAGGTTCCATATATACGCTGGCAACTCCCAGCTCTACCTCACCACCACCTCTCTCGACCTCACCACTGCCTCTGATTTGTCACACTGCTTGTCTGACATCCAGTACTGGATGAACAGAAATTTCCTCCTACTACATATTGGGAAGACCAAAGCCATTGTCTTCGGTCCAAACCACAAACTCCGTTCCCTAGCTACCGACTTCATCCCTCTGCCTGGCCACTGTCTGAGGCTGAACAAGACCTGTTCGCAACCTTGGCATCCTATTTAACCCTGAGATGAGCTTCTGATTGCATATCTGCTCCATCACCAAAACCGCTTACTTCCACCTCCGTAACACCGCCCTTCTCCAACAACACCTCAGCTCATCTGCTGCTGAAACCACAATTGGCAGCCGTGCCTTCAGCTGCCTAGGCCCTAAGCTCTGGAATTCCCTCCCTCAGCCTCTCTAGCTGTCCCCCCTCCTTTTAGATGCTCCTTAAAACCTACCTCTTTGACCAAGTTTTTGGTCTTTGTCCTAATATCACCTTATGTGGCTTGGTGTCAAATTTTGTTTGCTACTGCTTCTGTGAAGCCCCTTGGGACAGTTTACTACATTTACCACACAAGTGCTAGGCAATGACCATTGCTGAATAATTCACCATCAACATCCTGGGGGTCACCATTGGCCAGAAAACCTAACTGGACCAGCCACATAAATACTGTGGCTACAAAAGCAGGTCAGAGGCTGGGTATTCTGTGAGAAGTGACTCACCTCCTGACTCCCAAAGCCTTTCCACCATCTACAAGGCACAAGTCAGGAGTGTGATGGAATACTCTCCACTTGCCTGTATGAGTGCAGCTCCAACAACACTCAAGAAGCTCAACACCATCCAGGACAAAGCAGCCCGCTGGATTGGCACCCCATCCACCACCGGCACACCATGGCTGCAGTGTGTTCCTTCTACAAGATGCACTGCAGTGACTCGCCAAGGCTTTTTCGGCAGCACCTCCCAAACCCGCCTAGAAGGACAAGGGCAGCAGGTGCATGGGAACATCATCACCTGCAAGTTCCCCTCCAAATCACACGCCATCCTGACTTGGAAATATATCACTGTTCCTTCATCGTCGCTGGGTCAAAATCCTGGAACTCCCTACCAAACAGCACTATGGGAGTACCTTCAGCACACAGACTGCAACAGTTCAAGAAGGCGGCTCACCAACACCTTCTCGAGGGCAATTAGGGATGGGCAATAAATGCTGGCCTTGCCAGCGATGCCCACATCCCAGGAACGAATAAAAAAAATTAAAGGTGCTATATGAATACAAGTTGTTGTTGATTACACACCAGTTGTAGCTTTAGTTGATGTTTGAAAATAAAGAACACTCATTTATGGTTGTCACAGATAAGAATGTCATGGAATTCAATCCCAAAGCACCAGTAAAAATCCCAGGATACACAGCACTTCAAAAGTTCATCAGAAAATGGCTGCCCACATGACCCTGACTGTGATTTGCCATTTTTTATGGGCACAGTAGTGTAGTGGTTATATTACTGGACTCCTAATCCAGAGATCTGGACTAATAATCCAGGAAACTAATAATCCTAGTTAAATCGTTCTAATTCTACGTGGCAGTTTGAGAATTTGAACTCAGTTTAAAAAAAATCTGGAAATAAAAAGCTGGTATCAGTAAAAGTGACCATGAAGCTGTTGGATTATCGTAAAAAGCCAACTTGTGCACTAATGTCTTTCAGGGAAGGAAACGTGCTGTCCTCACCTGGTCTGGCCTGTATGTGATTCCAGTCCCACACCAAAATGGGTGACTCTTAACTTCCATAGAGGTCCATTCAGGTTTACATCTTGAAACTGTATCTGAGGTGAAAGATGCTGTTCTATTGTCACTTTATCCTTTGCATATCACAATTATTCTGCTTTAATTAATATGGAGCTCTTCAAAATTAGGGTTTAATTAAAACTAAAAGTGGATTAATGAGCTCACTTAGCAATGCTACATAGCTTAATTGAAAACATCTTAAAGGAGAGCTATGCCTCCCAAGGAGGGCTGATAAGGTTAAGGATGGGACATTCCCAAGTCATTAATCAGATGCCAGGTTTAAGCAGTAGACGGAAATAAGTCAATTTATAGGCCATAGGCCATTCTAAGTATCCATTTAATAGAGCATTGGTGATTTCTTAACAGCCTGTATTAATCAGTAAGTTTGAGAGGAAAAAAATAATGTTATAAAATACAGAATATATGCTACATTTTCCATCCATTGGGATTGGTTCAGTCAAAGTGGAATGTGCAAGGGGGAGACACAGACATAAATGTGAATCCCTTTCACCAGATCCCCACTTAATTACCAGTATACAACCTTGTAGCCAGATATCTAGGCCAGTCTAAAGTGCTCTCACACAAAATATGCAAGAACTTATATTATAAGTATTGAAATGCATTACAGCCTTGGTCCAAACATGGACAAAGGAGCTGAATTCCAGAGGTGAGGTGAGGGTGACTGCCCTTGACATCAAGGCAGTATTTGACCGAGTGTGACATCAAGGAGCCCTAGTAAAACTGAAGTCAATGGAAATCGAGGGGAAAACTCTCCACTGGCTGGAGTCATACCTAGCACAAAGGAAGATGGTTGTGGTGATTGAAGGTCAATCATCACAGCCCCAGGACATCACTGCAGGAGTTCCTCAGGGCAGTGTCCTAGGCCCAACCATCTTCAGCTGCTTCATCAATGACCTTCCCTCCAACATAAGGTCAGAAATGCGGATGTTCGCTGATGACTGCACAGTGTTCAGCGCCATTCACAACTCCTCAGATAATGAAGCAGTCCATGCTCGCATGCAACAAGACCTGGACGACGTTCAGGCTTGAGCTGATAAGTGGCAGGTAACATTTGCACCACACAAGTGCCAGGCAATGACTATCTCCAACAAGCAAGAGTCTAACCACCGCCCCTTGACATTCAACGGCATTACCATCGCCGAATCCCCCACCACCAACATCCTGGGGGTCACCATTGACCAGAAACTTAACTGGACCAGCCACATAAATACTGTGGTAACAAGAGCAGGTCAGAGGCTGGGTATTCTACGGCGAGTGTCTCACCTCCTGACTCCCCAAAGCCTTTCCACCATCTGCAAGGCACAAGTAAGGGGTGTGATGGAATACTCTCCACTTGCCTGGATGAGTGCAGCTCCAACAACACTCAAGAAGCTCGACACCATCCAGGACAAAGCAGCCCGCTTGATTGGCACCCCATCCACCACCTTAAACATTCACTCCCTCCAACACCGGCGTACCATGGCTGCAGTGTGTACCATCTATAAGATGCACTGCAGCAACTCGCCAAGGCTTCTTCGGCAGCACCTCCCAAACCCGCGACCTCTCCCACCTAGAAGGACAAGGGCAGCAGGCGCATGGGAACACCATCACCTCCAAGTTCCCCTCCAAGTCACACACCATCCTGACTTAGAAGTATATCGCCGAACCTTCATCGTCGCTGGGTCAAAATCCTAGAAATCCCTACCTAACAGCACTGTGGGAGTACCTTCACCACATGGACTGCAGCAGTTCAAGAAGGCGGCTCACCACCACCTTCTCAAGGGCAATTAGGGATGGGCAATAAATGCTGGCCTTGCCAGCGACGCCCACATCCCATAAACGAATAAAAAAAGTCCCTAGCACCTTTTCCTTTCCATTTAGGATGG
The DNA here is from genome assembly GCA_030390025.1 of Squalus acanthias. NCBI lineage: Eukaryota > Metazoa > Chordata > Chondrichthyes > Squaliformes > Squalidae > Squalus > Squalus acanthias. Next base: position 41,460,417 of record CM059434.1, read on the forward strand.
GATCACTAAACATTTTTTGTATTTCTTTTTCAAAAGCTACTTACCTTTTGGTGGTGGTCATTACTGCTCCGCTCTGCGACATCGAATATTGGCAAGGGGGCCTAAAACATGCGGTAGGTCCCTCATTAACATATGTAAGAGGCCTAATGCCTGTTTTAGGTGGCAGCCAGGGAAAGATGAGAAATTGCCCAAAACAATATCGGCTCTGACGTCCTTAAGTGTCCTTTGGGCATTAGTCCCTGAAATTGATCCTCATTGCATCCATCTTAACGACTGTAAAATGTCCAATTCCTGCCCCAGAAACGCCGATAAATACATGAACCAGAGACCAGGAAAAAACAAACACTGGGTGACATGAAAGAAGGTAAACTTATATTAAGTGTGTATATATATAAATGCTAGAAGCATTAGAAATGAAATGCTGAATCTAAAGGCTGTAGTGGTATCTGGGAATTATGATGTAGCAGGAACTCCCCTGCTCTTCTTCGAATAGTGCCATGGGATCTTTTACATCCACCTGAGAGGGCAGACGGGGCCTCGGTTTAACGTCTCATCCGAAAGAGCACTATAAAAGATACAAACCCAAAGCAGAGGACCGGCATAAGATAATAAACATTCTGAATTACTACTCTCTCCAAGTATTCAAAAAGGAAGACATGAGCAATATGCTCTCCCCAAAGTTAACCGAGGCAAAATTAATGACTTTGATATAAATGAATGCAAGTCCGAGACAGACTATAAGGGTTAAAAATCAATACATTCCCAGAGATAGAGGGCACTTTTTCCCAGAGTGCTAATGGGGACTAGAGAGGAGATCTCTGAGGTATTGACAATCATTATGAAGGAGCCAGAAGATACTGGGGAGGTACCAGTGGACTGAAAACAGCCTAATGTGGTGCCCATATTCAAATAGGATGACAGACAACTACAGACCCTTTAGTTATATAAACATACAAAATCGATGGGCAGGAAAAATACAGCTGCTCTGTCGCGCCTGTCCCATAGTATTGTTGCATTGAGCATCATATGCGGGATAGTACTGCGTGGGCTGCCCAGGGCTCAGTGCTGAGACCATTACTGGTTCTAATTTAGATCAATAATTTTGGAATGAAACCCAACGCGAATTGGTCATATTTGCCGATGATACCAAAATAGGGGGAGCAGTGGAATCGGAGGTTCAGAAATTACAGAATGAGTTGGGCAAAATATGTAAGTCGGTAGAATGGCAGATGAAATTTAATACAGGCAAGTGTAAAGTATGGCACCTATGAAGAAAAGAAAAGCCACACATACACCATTGAAATAGCTAAAAAGGAAGCTGGAAAATACATAGATGTCTTGGTAGACTCGACACTCAAAATATCCAACCAATCATTGCAGAACAGCAATCAACAGAGCCAATAGAACTATAAGCCAAAACAGTAGAATACAGGTCAGAGGAAGTTATGATCAAACTCTATCCAGTTCTGGTCTTCAAGACATAAGGGTGACATTCAAACATTGGAGGCAGTGCAGAGAAGAGCCACAAGGCTGATCCCTAGTGTCAGAGGTCTGAGTTATGATTAAAGACAGAAGAAACATGGGGGTAGAAATTGGACCTCATTTTATAGGCATATCAATTGGATGCTGCATTGGGCGGGGTGGGCGGGCCTTTCAGGTAATTTTGGATTAGATGGATGAACTAAGATAGAGCACATGTCCTGACTTGGATTTTCAGTTGCTTGGTGATGAATGTGAAGACATGAATTGATAGAGACCAATTAGTACATGTGTAATGGTTGGTTGGTTGGTTACAGAACTGCTTTGTGTCAGTGGGGGGTAGGGGCAGGGATGAGTTAGTTACTTTGATCCAGTGTGAGTGACTAACTGAACCTTCGAGCTATTAGGGCATTACAGGCATCCTGAGCAGCAATGTGATCAGCTGGTCTGACATTGGGGCTGCATCTTCATCTTCCTCCTCCTTCTCTCCATTGGAATCCTCATCAGATGAAGAGTGCTGTGATGGCTTTCACAGCCACTAGTAATGCATAGCCACCAGGTCTAGCAGGGCGCAGGTCTTCTTCTAGGAGGCTTCAGATGTCTGCGACCACCTGACATGACAATCTCAGCCTTCAAAAGTTCTGCTCCACCGAGAGGTCAAGGAAACCGAGCCTCTGTCTGTAGATCCTGTTGGGTGGGTAGTGCCTACTGTGAACTCGATCCCTCTATTGCTCCCCATTCTGTTGTCCAGCTGCAGCTCCCTCCACAGCACACCCTTGCTGCTGTGAATGTTGATTGTCTTCCTCATCTGAAGTCCAATCTAAAGCAGCCGTGATACTACCCATTCTGACATTGTCTGTGTGAAGACCTCCAAACTATACAAGTAAGTCTCTTACAACAAGTACTATCACCAAACCCTTTCCCAAAGGTAACTAAGAAAGCAGCTGTTATCACTGAGCCTTTATTCATATCGGGACTCCCGAGCATTAACCATCCCCATGAAGTGCCGTTCAATTTCACCACCGTTTCACTGATGAGTTTCCTGAACCCTGGTTGTTTTTCAGACTGGAGGGAGGTATAGAGTGGTGTTACCCAGGGGTCAGTATTAAAACCACTGTTCTTTTTGATATATATTAATGACCAGGAGTTGGATATACAGGGCATAATTTCAAAATTTGCAGATGACACAAAACTCGGAAATGTAGTAAGCAATTAGATGGATAGTAATAGACTTCAGGAGGACATAGACAGACTGGTTAAATGGGCAGACACATGGCAGATGAAATTTAACACAGAGAAATGTGAAGTGATACATTTTGGTGGGCAGAATGAGGAGAGTCAATATAAACTAAATGGTACAATTTTAAAGGGGGTGTATGTACACCTGGGAGTGTATGTACACTAATCTTTAAAGGTGGCTGGACAAGTTGAGAAGGCGGTTGAAAAAGCATATGGGGATCCTTGGCTTTATTAATAGAGGCATGGAGTGCAAAAGCAATTAAGTTATGCTAAACCTTTATTAAATACTGGTTAGGCCTCAGCTGGAGTATTGTGGCCAATTCTGGTCACCACACTTTAGGAAGGATGTCAAGGCCTTAGAGAGGGTGCAGAAGAGATATAGTAGAATGGTACCAGGGACGAGGGACTTCACTTACGTGGAGAGACAAGAGAAGCTGGGGTTGTTCTCCTTAGAGCAGAGAAGGTTAAGAGCAGATTTGATAGAGGTTTTCAAATCATGAAGGGTTTTGATAAAGTAAGTAAGGAGAAACTGTTTCCAGTGGGAGAAGGGTCAATAACCAGAGGAGACAGATTTAAGGTAATTGGCAAAAGAACCAGAGGCGACATGAGGCAAACATTTTTTATGCAGCGAGTTGTTGTGATCTGGAATGCACTGCCTGAAAGGGTGGTGGAAGCAAATTCAATAGCAACCTTTAAAAGGAAATTGAAGAAATACTTGAAGGAGAAAATTTTTCAGGGTTATGGGGAAAGAGCAGGGGTGTAGAACTAATTGGAACGCTCTTCCAAAGAGCCGACACAGGCACGATGGGCCGAATGGCCTCCTCTGTGCTGTATCATTCAATGACTCTATGAAACCCATGTAGGAGGAGTTAATTTCAAATCGCTACCAAAATCTCATCAAAGGTGCCTAATTTAAATGTTATAATGATGAACCCAGAGTGGGTTACCTTGACGTCCCGAAACCCAACGCAGTTAAAACATAAACAGGCGCGTTTGCGGTGGGTTGGCGATGGGTTTCCTGAATTCGAAGGTTTAACTCCCCCCCTCCCTCCCTCCCGCCCGCCCCACCGGCCCTCTCCCGCTCGTCGTGGGGAGTTAAAACGCCCCCCTTTGTGTTTGTTCCTTTATCATTTAAACACTGTTGCTACTATCCCTTGGAAATCTAATTTCAGTATTTATTGTTAAAAAAATCTGATGCTTATTTAAGATATAGCAAGTCTCCCTGCAATCTTTTGTTGATTGGTTGGATCTATACTGCCCATGTACAAATGCTACAATTCTCTTAGTTTCTGTGACCGTGTTTATATGTCCCCGCTGTCTCTGATTTAGTTGCATATCCTGTCATCAGCAGCAGTTGAATGGCTGATAGGCTTGATAGCATAAAGATTTATAAAATTCACCAAGAGTTTCCAATTATAATCCTGCAATAAACACAAACCCATTCATCTGACCATAAAATGCTCCATTTAAAATAAGTCCATGTGATTTTAACATTGAAAACATATGACAGTCTATTTCAAAACCTTTATCAAAGCTAGAGTCTTCAGAGGACAATTAACCATCCAATTATTTTTTAAATCATTCAATCCGAACAGGTTTGTAAATTTAGTCATTTCAAAGCATGCAGATTAGTTTTCTAGATATCATTAAAATATAAAACTCAATCTTCATTTAAAACATGTGTCTCCACGGTCCTTCAAACTATGGGTAGGCTTTTAGTTTTGTTGTTCATAATATGTACTTAAAAAGAATTACAGACTTCAAGGAGGGCAGTCTATTTTTTTGTATTTATGGGAAATAACTAAGTTTTGGGTAGTTTCGAAATTAAAGGTAGAGTTGAGGTAGATGATCAGCTATGATCTTATTGAATGGCGGAGCAGGCTCGAAGGGCCGAATTGCCTACTCCTGCTCCTATTTCTTATGTTCTTAAAGAGTTATTTAGTGGGGAATTTAAACATCCCAAGGGGTGATTTCCTCTGTGCATTAGGTGTAAAACAAGGGTTTTCAAAACCGGAGTCTTTGGACTTTATGGGGCTGAGAGGGCATATCGGGAGATCACATTTCTGAATTTGTTGACTTACCAGCATGTTATTTCTATCTCAGTATACTAATAAAACTATCTCTGCAATGGAAACAATACTGACAGTCTTTCAGACATTATGACAGCAGGTTCCCATTAAGTGTGCTAATAGGGGCTGCGGCTCCTCAGGAGAATATCAATACTTGAAGGGATTCCTGTGCAGAAAAGGTTGAAAATTGCTAAAATCAAACATGTTTATAAAGAAGGGGTTTTGCTACTCCCAATCCACAGAAGAAATCACCCCTGTACACTACTGACATGTAAATAATACTAGTAATGTGAAACAGATATCCCAAAAGGCTACCATGTAAGTAGAATAATAAGCCATATTACAAAATCGAGAATCGATTAAATGAACAATTCTAACCTTGTGTTATTTTTCAACTTGCTAAGGAAGAATGTGAGTGGCTGTTGTAACAGCTCCAATAAGATAAAAATAATGAACTGCTGGAAATTGCTAAGCAAAAGGACCTTGAGGATGGCTAAAACTAAGATAAGGGGGTAAACTGGTCATAAACAAACTGTGGAAAAGAATAAGGGAAAACCAGGGAGAAAACACAGTTTACAGGCCTGGAAAGCCAACAGGTTAGTCCTGGGCACGAATGAGAAGATTTGAAGGACTATTCAGGTGGCAGACCCAGGTATGGGAGCTTGAACTAGCAGGTCGCATGCATTGTGTGATGTAAGAGAGAACCTAGATAAGAAATATTAATTGGTCGTTAGTATGGTCAATAAAGGTCAATAACGGAAATAAGAAAAGGAAATTTATTGTCTCTGTCTTCGTCTATTCCCGAGTTACATCAAAACCTAAACAAACCATATAAGTTGTCAGCTGATTCTGCAACTTAGGAACTGACAGTGTTTTAGTCATAGAGTAAGAGGTGAGAATCTTGGTGCTGGACTAGAATACACAACATCCCATTTCAGAAGTCCCACAGACATTGCCATTACTCCTCTCTCTGATAGTGTACTCATGATATAAATGATGATAAATATAAAATTAAGCTTAGAATAGGCATAAAAAGAGTGCAGCTGAGGCTGATTTACTAATCATGCAGCCTACTGTGAACTTATAGAAGCTGCGACTGTTACATTTTTTTGGATTCACTCTAGATATTGTTTTCCCAGGTTCAGTGTCTCAGACCACTCCTGTAGGTGAGATCTCACTCCGTGACCCCAGAGGGTGCCTTTCCCTGATCAATCTAGGTAATTTGTAGGAAGCCTAGGGATCAAACAGGAAACCTTTATTACTTTATTTCAGTTGCTGCTTATATCACATACCCTCGTGTGATCGCCCTTGTCTTTGGAAGGTGGCAGAATAAACACTTTATTAGCTTATGGCTTAGGTTATAAACTACCAAACAGATTTACTAACCAGTATATGGATAAGTTAACAGAAGCAAATTATATCTCTGCAGGTTTTCAGTAGTTATCGGCTTAACTATCCCTCTGTAGAAGATAGGAATGTACCAGTTACATCGGCTGTGTTAAACTGCAATATAACCTGGAATGTTAACCTTTAAGTGGGGGTTTGCTATTGATCATCAACGGAATCTCTCTGGCCTGTCCATCTCTCCCTGATAGCTTCAGGGAGAATTTTAACAAGAAAGGCTGTGGAATACTTTGCAAAAGATGACTGGGACAAACAAAATTTAAATGAGGTGTCTCAAACTTAGAAAGAGCTGCCAATTAAACACATATATAAATATTCTGCAGCTTTTATGTCAAAACAAGCTGGATCATTTTCTTTGATTGAACCTGTTTTTTAACCCCACAGATAGCATGACAGAAAGAAAGAAGCCAATATAATGATACAGGCTAAGACAAATATGATTCACCTTCTGCCAGTCATGGGCAACAGTAGAGTGAAGAATCCCACCCAGCACGATCAGGATTATCAGTAATATTAAAGCAAAATATTACGGATGCTGGAAATCTGAAAAATTGTCGGTGGAGATTTTGCAATAGATTTGCAAATACCTTCAAAATAGCAAAGTAGACACGTTAAAAGTAAAAGTTGTACTTTGTAAAGGGAAATTTTGAACGTTATCCCTTTAGTAGTGCATGGGAGTTTTCACATAGTCATTGGCCCGTATTTTCCGATTGCAGGCCTCCCGCGGGCAGAGACCTGCGATCTGGAAAAATCTGCGCCCTTACCTGAGGGCTCCCGGGACGCACACGCTTCCATTCCTGGGCCTCTCCAAACTCCAAGTGCGCAGGGCCCACGTATCCCAGGGGCGCATGTAGTTCGCAGAGTCCCTGGGATCACGTGGGCCATGGGGAACCAATCACAGAAGGGAATCTCCCTTCATACATTTGACAGGAAGACCTGTCAAATATATGAATGGAGATCAATGAAAAAACATAGTAAAACTTTAAATAAATTTAAAAAAAAATCACATTTTTAAAATGACTTGAAATTACAATAAATTTTAAACAAAAATTTTATTTTTTGAAAAAAATAATTAAAGTTTTTTACGGGGCTAAAAATAAACTTACCTTTTTTAAAGTTTAAAAAAAAACTTTTTTCAACTCTTATCCTGGTAAAAGCAGGCCTTACGCGGAGGGTCTCCAAAAAGCTGAACTATCCGCCCGCAGAGGCCCTTCTCCAGGGCAGCCGGAGGATCTGTCAAGAGCATTCTTGACAGTTCGGAAATGCCGGTTTCCAGCGTATGCGCTGTGCATGCCTGAAACCGGCATTTCCAATGTCCCTACGGGTGAGTACACAGCCCGTACCCACCCGTAGGGATCGGAATATCTGGGCCATTATTAGCCAACAAGAGAATGAATGTTCCTCAGTACATTTTACTTGCTGGCTTCAGCCACATGGGGGAGACTGCAGTCTGATATGTACATTAGTAGAAGCTCACTGCACATCTCAGCTTCTGCAATTACTATTAAGACTTTTACTCACTTATCTATAAAACTCACATAGCAAAAATTCTGCAGCCAGTATGTTGTGTAAAGGAAAACAGCTTACTGTCATTTTTTGCTGAAATTATGGCTAAATCTGCACAGGATTGTGTAGTAGTTATTCTAGGGTAGCAAATTAACTCCACATTACTCTTGACCTCCCAGTGTCAGCATACAATTCCATGAAGGGTGCTTTTTAGTTGGAAGATTAATTAGAAATAGAAAAGGGCACCTGATCCCTGTCTAATCCACCAAAATGAAGCCCCCACTACAACTGTAACACAGTTATTGTCATAAAGAAATCCTACAAAAGGAACAGGAACAGGAAATGCCAATCTTGAAGTAGTACATTAGTATCACCAAGTTTGCTTTCCTTTTGGGTAACATTTGTTTCCATGTGGAAAGAGGGCCGACCAACTCCCTTTTCAAAGTGATATGATTGATCTTCCTTCTCTACGGGTTCTTACTTGATTATCCTGCTACCAGCAATTGCTTACATTTGGCATGAAACTACAGATTATTCTTGTATATTGTTTCAAAACTTAATCAAAGATTTTAAAAGATTTATTATTCCTTATTTTAAGAACATAAGGAATAAGAGCAGGAGTAGGCCATTCGGCCCTTCGAGCCTGTTCCGCCATTCAATAAGATCATGGCTGGTCTTCTACCTCAACTCCACTTTCCCACCTGATCCCCATATTCCTTGATTACCTTAGTATCCAAATATCTATCGATCTCTGTCTTGAATATACTCAACGACTGAGCATCCACAGCCCTCTGGGGTAGAGAATTCCAAAGATTCACAACCCTTTGAGTGAAGAAATTTCTCCTCATCTCAGTCCTCAATGGCCGACCCCTTATTCTGAGATCTGTGACCCCTAGTTCTAGACTCCCTTGCCAGGGAAGCATCCTCGCAGCATCTTACCTGTCAAGCCCCTTAAGAATTTTCTGAGCTAACAATTTGGTTGTGTAGCACCCGTTCTTTGGGCGCTGCAGGTGCTGATTTGGCACGAAAATGGCATCCAAGCAGGGTGCGCACAATTCTGGTGCGGGCAGCGTCGGACGTCATTTTGGTGAGGTTAGCATCAGAAGTATGCAGAGTGCGCAGATCGTGACGTCAATCTGTGTGTAACGCTGATTTGACGCCAGCATTGAAATTTTCAGCCTCAACGCTGCAGCTAATGCCCTCTCTTAACCTCGCACAGCTGAACATGTGTTCAGCGGCAGGAAGAACCCCACACCAGCGCTATTTAAAGGGTTCATCAACTGCTTACAGGTTAGTTGTTGATTGATTTCTACTAGTTGTTGCTGAGTTTGTAGAAGTGTTTGGTGATTTCTAGACTTCTTTAAAGTTGCCCAAAGTCTACAAGGAGTGGTGTGACACGTGCTCAAGGACTTGGTACTGACTTGCAAGTGGTCTGCTCAGCCCAGTTGCTCCCAGACATGGGTGCAGTAGTTTGTATCCCCCTTGACCTGCAGCATGACAGGGAGATTGAGCGGAGGCAACACAGAGCAGGACAAGCTTCGAGAAGAGGAAGGGGGAGGAGGGGGAGAAGGGCTTTCAGCAGGAGTCCATATCCACCCAGGGTCTTCAGGAAGCAATTCTCCTACCTCAACCTCAGCGAGGAACAGTGCATGCGACGTCTCTGATTTACTAAGGAGGTGCTCACTGAAATCTGCCACCTCAGTCCAGGGCGAGGGCGGCATTGCCAATGGCTGTAAAGGTGACCGTGGTCTTGAACTTCTTCACATCGGGCTCCCTGCAGGCTGGAGCAGGCAACATCTGTAACATCTGTAACATCTCCCAGTTCGCTAACCACTTCTGTACAAGGGAGGTCAGTGAGGCTCTGTATGCAAGGAGAGCTGGATACATTTCATTCTCTCTTGCCAGAGAGAAGCAGGTGGAGCGAGCACACAGCTTCGCCAGGATAGCAGGCTTCCTCATGGTGCAGGGTGCCATTGACTGCACGCACGTCACTTTGCAGGCTCCACATCTCAGTTCAGAGATGTACTGCAACCAGAAGGGATTCTACTCTCTCAATTTCCAGCACGTGTGCGAGCACACTCAGGGCATCATGCAGGTCAATGCTCGATATCCTGGCAGCAGCCATGATGCCTTCATTCTGCGGCAGTCCGCTGTACCATCAGCATTTGAGCCACCACGATGAACCAGAGGGTGGCTACTGGGCGACAAGGGCGATCCACTGACCACCTGGCTCATGACTCCGCTACACAACCCACGCACATGTGGGCAGCAGGCGTACAACGAAAGCCATGCTGCCACATGGAATCTGATAGAGCAGACCATTGGCATCCTTAAATAACACTTCCGCTGCCTGGACCACTCTGGAAGAGCCCTGCAATACTGGGAGCACGTCTCAAGATTTGTCATGGTCTGCTGCGTGCTCCACAACCTCACCATCATGAGAGCACTGCCCTTGCCACCAGGCATTTGCCGACCAGCTGAGGAGGAGGAATTGGAGAAGGAGGAGGAGGAGGAGGAAGAGAAAGAGGAGGAAGCGTATGATGATGAGGAGGAAGTGGAAGAGGAGGAAGCAGAAGGGAGGAGGCAACCCAGGCAGCCTCTTTCTGCCCGGGCTGTCTGTGATCGACTCATCCGACTGCGGTATCAGTGAACGCAACCCCAATTCCCCGTTCACCAATACTCCCACACCTTACCTTCCCTCTGTTACAGACCATCACAGCATCCTCTTGGGCACAATGCTACAATAAAAGCCACCAGAAAACAAACATTCCAAACCAATTTTATTAATCAAACCATTGCAATATTTCATTCAAAAGTCAACGAATCACCCTTGTGCATTCTCTTAGTGCCTGTCTTCCGTGTGCATTTGCCTATCCTAGTGTTCGGCAGTGCTACCCCAGTGGCTGCAGCATGGCTGGTGGTAGTCTGCTGACTTTCAGTGGGGGAGTCTGCAGATGGCCTTGCAGGACGAACTCAAGCAGCTCTGGGCCTAGTAGGCCCGTCTTCGGACTGCACCACCTCGGCATAGGAAGCAGTCTGGGCTGGCTGGCTGACAGGCAACATCAAGGGCACTGGTGGAGTGGCAGTGGTGGGAGGATGAATGCTGTCATCCTGAGAGAGGACAGCAGGTTCGTCCTCCACGGAGCCACTGTCATTCCCCCGGGGCGGTGCCTCAGCAATCCTCGTAATCTGCTGGAGGTCAGAATGCTGGACTGTTGTGACACCCTGCAATCCCCTTTCAACACTGGTAAACCCAGCCATGATGGCAGCAGTCTGTGCTCGAGTGGCAGCAACCTGAGCTTGCATGACTTCAGTCTGAGCTTCCATTGCAGCACTCAGAATTCTGCTTGTACTGCAAGCTGAGACTGAGACGCTGCATGATGGTTGGGTCCATAAGTGCGCTAATGGATCTGCCCAACCCTTCCACACTGGAAAGGATGGGCTCCAAGCTCTGAGCAAAGCCCTGTGCAAGGTTGGAGCTGGACTCCTCCATGCTCCTTGACATTGCATTCAGGCTTTCTGACAGGACTGCCAATGCACCAAGCATTTTGTTGTGTTTACCCATCAGCTTTGTTCTATGTAGGGTTTGGCTAATGCCAACATCAGTGGGTGCTTGTGCCTCAAGGATTTTTGGACTTTTAAAATGGATATGTACCCTTTTAAAATGGAGACGCACGTGGGCTGCGTTTTAAAAATGGAGTCTACTTTTGGACTTTAAAAGGGACTGCCTATTGGTTTCTGTGAAGATGAACTGTCTGTCTTTTGGGTTGCCATGGGCAGGAGCCTTTTCATATTTGAACTTGTGAGATTTGGGGAAAACCACCCATTGTCCATGGAGCCGGGATGTCTGGATGGACAATGAGGTTTGGAGGCCAAAAGTAACACCTCTGGACTCTTTCAATGAAGGAGCAGTCAAGAACTTAACAAACAGTTAGCAATTCGAGTACTGCTCATCTACAATAATGGCCTAACATTGTTTTCTTCAATAGCAAAATACTGCAGATGCTGGAATTCCTGCATCCGCAGTATTTTGCTATCATTAGTGTTTGGTTCACTGCCACCTCTCTTCTAGGAATGCCTACCTTGAAGAAGTTCTGCTCTTCTCTTCGATGGGACTTCCGTTTGTCTCTTCAACCTTGTTCATCTTCATTGCTTTCAGTTTCCCTTCTCGTGTTTGATCAGGTATCTGCCAAGACTCGGTTTCACAGCCACATTACTTTCCTCAGCAACTGTCTCCGGTTCCGTCTTATTCCACGTGGATTCCAACTAAACTTCCACCCTTCGTGTTTCGGATCCACCCAGGATTACAAATATCTCCAAGATATTCATCGTTCCTCGAACTATTGCTCTCGCCGCATCTTGAGATCCACGCTCAATGCCATGCGGCGCCACATGAACACTCTCGACCTCTCTCTTTAGCAGCACCGGCGCACTCTATCTCAAAGCTGTCCGGGTCCACAGTTCCATTTCATCCTTCAACTCATCCGACGCTTCAACAAAAAACTTTTTTTCTTCCTTTCTGATGTCAAGGATCGCAAGCTTCAACTCTTGAACACCAACGCCCCTCCGGAACCTTCTTCCCCTTCACTTTCCTCTGACCCCCCTTCTCCCAATCTCACCCCCTGCCGCGTTTTCACTATCCCTTCTGACCTTCCCCTCTCTGACCCCAAACGATCAGTCCTCAGCAAAGGCCTGAGCTTCATCCCCTTACGCCCCCACCTCAATGAATTTCGAGCTCGGCACGATGCAGAGCTCTTTTTCCGCCGCCTTCGCCTCCGTGCCCACTTCTTTGGCCAGGAGTCTACCCCCTGCACGGCTGACCCTTTCTCCCACTTTCAGAATTCCCGTTCTACCTGGACCCCTCCCTTTGGCCTCTTACCCTCTCTAGATCTTTTCATTGCAAACTGCCGCCGTGACATCAGCTGTCTCCATTTCTCTGCTCCCCTCACTCACTCCAACCTACCTCCCTCTGAACTTGCAGCACTCTATTCTCTCAGATCCAACCCCGACATTGTCATTAAACCTGCTGACAAGGGTGGTGCTGTTGTTGTTTGGCAAACCGACCTCTACCTAGCGGAAGCTGAACGCCAACTCTCCGACACCTCCTCCTACCTCCACCTGGACCATGACCCCACTACCGAACATCAAGCCACCGTTTAAAAAAAACCAGTTCTGACGAAAGGTCTTCGACCTGAAACGTTAACTCTGTTTCTCTCTCCACAGATGCTGCCTGGCCTGCTGAGTTTTTCCAGCGTATTCTGTTGTTATTGTTTTCTTCAAGATGACCAATCCAGGACAAGAGACATCACCAGGTAAACCAACTAGCATCTCTGCGACCATGGTAACCAGGAATCGCCCAGCAGGTTTTGTGTATTGCACGAGGTCTAAACATGCTGAACTTTGGGGATGCGGGGCTTCTTGCCTTCTTGGCTGTTGCTTGCCTGCTTTTCTCTACCATCTGTAACCGGGTTCTCCGCGTAACTACACGTCCGCCAACTCTCCAGGAACACCCGAAGTGAGTGGCTCGCTGTACCACCTGAACGTAACTCTCTAGGCCTCATCGCATGTCTCTGTTAGGCACGGTTTTGTCTCTGGAGTCGAATGGAACCGGGACCGCGTGAATCAACGTCAAGGGCTGGTAATTATATCCAGCATACACCTCTAGAAATCCCCAGGACCGCCCGCATGTTTTTGCTGCTGAGGAACTGCAAGTGTCCAAGATGCAGGCTAGCACGTGTGTGTGTGTGAGGAGGCTTCCAAGTGTGGGTTCTGACCAAACCGGGAGAGGGGTTTAGTTAGAAGGGTTTTTCCATTATCTAGGCTTAGATTCTGGGAAGGGGTTGGTTCGGCGTAACCAACAGGGTGGGTATTTTAGTCTAAAGTTATAAGCTAGTGTCCATGGTCACCTATTTGTTCTGCCATAGGTGAGAGGAGTAGGGATTGTCGTTTTTGTGAGAGTAATAAAAGGAATCGATCTTTGACCAACCTGAACCGTTTCGTTTTGTCTGAGTCAATTATCATCTATCCATAGTAACTCCTTGGGTCCGAACTTGGGGGTTGTGGGGCTTGTGGTTCGCGATATAATTCAGAAGACCAACCGGGTGGCATCCGGTCACGGCCGGGTTACACAGTAATCCCGCTGGGGACGCTGCACATCGGGCATAGGAGACGACCTATCTGGCCTTGGTCTCTCTGTGTGTGTGGGATTACCCGCTAATCGACGGGCTGGGCAGGGACTATTGGCATCCAAGGGAAACAACCCAAACCGGGGAGTTTTTGTGGCACGGGTCGACTCAAGGGAAAGTCATAGAAACATGGGGCACGCAAAAACACCCTACATCTGTAGGCTGCCCCTCGATGTCCTCATCTGAGTCCTGTGCAGCAGAGCTCATGTGCGACCTCGCCCTCCGGGGTGCTGGCACCTGCGCTACCATTTCCCCCTGCCATGGCTGCAGCCCACTCCTGCCCGGTGACTCATCGCGTGCAGATCCTGCCTCTAAGCTATTCTCTAAAGTCCGCGCAGTGCCAGTATCTGAGCTGGTGGTTGCGACTGTCAGATCGAAAGATGGTGTTTCTTCTTCATAATTACTCTTCCCTTCCTCTTGCAGGTTGGATTTCTTGGGTCTCTGAAATGAGAAAGGCACAAGGGGAGGGGGGGGGGGGGGAAAGCAAGCGGTGCATGCTTACACCATCTGCAGTTTGTAAATCAGAAGAGAGTGTGGGATGAGGGCGAAGTGGGATGTGAGAAGGATGATTAGATATGAGCATACCGGCATCTTCAATGGTTTTGGTGGTGGCGGCGGCGGCCATCGTCGTCATCCTCCTCATCCTCCTCTTCTACCACCCACCACTCCTGCAAGCAGCTTGACCTCTTCTTTGCCGTTGCTCCAACTCCCTGTCATGCTGCAGGCCAAGGGGGATGACAACTAGAGCACCCATGACTGGGAGCAAGTGGTCTGACCAGAACATTTGAAGTCAGAACCAAGGCCTTCTCCACTTGCAGCACCACTCCCTGTCACCTCACCAACTTTAAACAACTCTGGAAAGCCCCAAACACTTCTACAAACTTACACAGAGCCAGTAGAAATTAATCAGCAACTAACCTGAGAGTGGTTGATGATCCCTTTAGATAACGCTGGTGGGGGGGTCCTTGCTGCTGCTGAACGCATATTCAGCTATGCGAGGTTAACACAGGGCGTTAGCTCCAGCATTGATGATGAAAATGGCAGCGCTGGCGTCAAATCAGAGTTGCACTCATACTTCCAGCGCATGCTCCCAACGCCCGCCCTACGGCCCTTAACTGAATGGCATCTGGCGCAGCCTGCACTAAAAGTACGCGCACAGCGCAGACGCCATTTCAACACAAACCGGCACCCGCAGCTGAATTTCTAGCTCTTTCTCTCTACTGTCTTTATCCCATTCTTTATTATCAGGGCTATCTCAATCCCTCCTTTTCCACTTTGCCTATCTCTTCTAAAAGTCAAGTACCCTGTAATATTAAGTTCCCAACCGTGGGCACTCTGCAATCACGTCTCCGTAATGGCTGTTAGATCAAATCTATTTATTTCTATCTGTGCTATTAATTAATTTATTTATTTTGTTGTGAATGCTTCACACGTTAAGATATAGTGCCTTTAGATTTAACTTTTTTCTATTTTTCCCTGATGTCACCTTAGTCACTGATGCCCTATTACCTTTGTTAAGCTCTCTGTCCCTTCCTGACCCACCCTGCTTATTTTTACCCAGATCACTACTCTGCTCTACAGCCTTGACATTTCTCTTACTGCTTTTGAATTTACTCTTTCCTGAATCCTCCCACCACTTCATTAGTTTAAAGCCCTGTCTACTGCCCTAGTTATTCAATTCGCCAAGACACTGGTTCCAGCCTGGTTTAAGTGGAGCCCGTCTCAACGGAACAGCTCCCTCTTTCCCCAGAACTGGTGCCAGTGCCCCATGAATCGAAACCCCTGCCTCCCACACCACTCTTTCAAACACGCATTTAATCTTCTAGTCTGTTTGTCCCCATGCCAATTTGCGCGTGCCTCAGGTAACAAACCAGAGATTATTACCTGTGGCATTCTGTGTTTTAATTTGCACTCTAGCTCCTCAAACTCTCTCAGCAGAACCTCATTCCTAGTTATACCTATGTCGTCCTACCTGGACCACGATAACTGGATTCTCCCCTTCACACTCCAAGTTCTTGTCCAACCGCAAGGAGATGACCTTAACCCTGGCAGGCAACACAATCTTCAGACCTCCTGGTCACGGCTGCAGAGAAAGGTATCTATCCCCCTGACTATACTGTCCCCTACCACTACCATTTGCTTTTCACTCCTCCCACTCGTATGGCCTCCTGTACCACGGTGCCATGGTTAGTTTACTCATACACCCTGCAAACTTTGCCCTCATCCACACAGGCAGCAAGAACCTCGTACCTGTTGGAAAAGGGCAAAGGCTGAGGCTTCTCCAGCACTGCACCTGGGGTCCCCTTACCTGCCTGAATTGCAGTCACATCCTCCTGTCCCTGATCACTAACCAGACCTGCACCACTAACTAACCTAAGGCGTGTGACTGCCTCCTTGATCAAAGTGTCCAGGTAACTCTCCCCCTCCCTGATGTCCCACAGTGTCTGCACCTCAGACTCCAGCTCAAAAACTCTGAGCTGAAGTTCCTCGAGACGCTGACACTTACTGCTGAAGAGGTTTTCTGGGATCGTAATGCTCTCCACAAAATCCCACATCCTGCAGTTACAGCACACCTCCTGCATTGCCATCCCTATCTAACCTTGTTTTACATATTTAATTAATTAAAGTTTATGGGGGAAAATTTCAGTTGGTTGTGCCTCCCGTTAGCGCCTTAAGAGGGCGCTAATGGGGCGCAAAGCATCTAGCGCCCAGGCGCGGCGAAGTTTGTGCCGCTCGTGAAATTAACTAGACATTTTGCGGCGGCGCTAAACACTACCGCCACGATCTCCTGCGCCGGCAGATCGTGACATCAGTCGAGTGCGCAATGCCCCGGTATCGCCCCGGAGCGGATATTGAGTGGCGCCCCCTGCCTTACCGCCTGACGCTAGCAACGACAGGTTGAGGGGAGCGTTCTGCAGTCATGAAGGGAAAGGTCTCCGCTTCCTGCCTTTTATTGTTGGTGCCATTTTTGAACCACGCATTCTGAGAGAGAGAGAGAGAGACTTCTGGAGAGATTCAACATTGTGTGAAGGAGTTTTGGGTACTGAGCAGCACTTTGCAGGTTCATTTTGATTCGCCCTTCCTTGTATCGATTTAGAAGAGACTGTAGGGGCTGCACTCTGAGCTCTTTGCCTGGTTCTCTCCATTGATCTTTCCAGCAGATTTGATGTGCAGGTCTCTCCAGGCCAAGATTCAAGGCTGCAATGAGCAGGATGTGGATGGAAAGCAAGATTAACCCTCCCCTTTAAGAACTGGCCGGCGCCATTGTGTCTGTGTTCCATTGTTGACTGACATCATGAGCTTCGCCAGCGCTCTGAGGTAGCGCCTCGCTCCTCGGCCTTTGCGCCTTAAGACAGGTGTGAAGCGCCTGATTTAGCGCTCCAATCACCTCCGGGGCGATAAAAGTCAAGTTTGCAGTCGGTGGCGATAATTAGCGCCAGGCGCTAATCTTTGCGCCCGGACGATAATTGCGCCCCAAACGGGGCGATACTGAATTTCTCCCCCTATGTATTTAATCAACTTAGCTTTTTAACTAATTACTTGATCTAGTTTAAGTTATAGGTAGATTAAATTAAATATTTACCTGTAACTTACCCCTACCACCCCTCCTTGTGCTGTGATATCACTTTGCGATTTTTCTCCCGCTCCGCTCTCGGCCTTGCCCTTTTCTCCCGCTCCGACCTCGCCCACTTCTCCCGCTCCACTCTCGGCCTCGCCCTTTTCTCCCGCTCCGACCTCGCCCTCTTCTCCCGCTCCGCTCTCGGCCTCGCCGTTTTCTCCCGCTCCGCTCTCGGCCTCGCCCTTTTCTCCCGCTCCGACCTCGGCCTCGCCCTTTTCTCCCGCTCCGACCTCGGCCTCGCCCTCTACTCCCGCTCCACTCTCGGCCTCGCCCTTTTCTCCCGCTCCGACCTCGCCCTCTTCTCCCACTCCGCTCTCGGCCTCGCCGTTTTCTCCCGCTCCAACCTTGCCCTTTTCTCCCGCTCCACTCTCGGCCTCGCCCTTTTCTCCCAGCTCCGCTCTCGGCCTCGCCCTATTCTCCCGCTCCGACCTCGCCCTTTTCTCCCGCTCCGCTCTCGGCCTCGCCCTTTTCTCCCGCTCCGACCTCGCCCTTTTCTCCCGCTCCGACCTCGCCCTTTTCTCCCGCTCCGCTCTCGACCTCGCCCTTTCTCCCGCTCCGACCTCGCCCTTTTCTCCCGCTCCGACATCGCCCTTTTCTCCCGCTCCGCTCTCGGCCTCGCCCTTTTCTCCCGCTCCGCTCTCGACCTCGCCCTTTTCTCCCGCTCCGCTCTCGGCCCTCGCCCTTTTCTCCCGCTCCGCTCTCGCCCTCGCCCTTTTCTCTATTGCACAGAGCAATAATGTTACTCACCATTCTGTCTCCTGAGTGATACTAACGGGATAATTGTAACCAAACCCGCTGGGCAGGAATGCCACGGGATCGGGTGGAATGCCAGTGTTACACCGCACCGAACATTACGCTCCACGGACTTCAAAGGGGAGTAAAATCAGGCGGGGTGTAAAACAGGTGTTGCACCTGATCCTGTCAGTTTCTCGGTGGGGGGATAGGTTAAAATTGCCCCCTTACGTTTCAATCAAACAGCTACAGTGCTTATAGAAGATAAATTTTGCTCTCATCATGGTAAAGATAAGGTTTCAAATCAAATCCAGATGAAATATGTTTTGTACAAACCTGAAATAACTCCTAAAATGTTAGTCAAAACATTTCTCATAGATTCCTATTCTGCAATAACTCACAATTTGATGTGTTATTTCCATATAGCAGTGGGCCATATTTCCCATTTGACTGCGCTGGTGCCACTCTTCAAATCTAGTCCGATCTTGGCCAGAGTGGTCCTTCTATACATCAATGGAATCATAACCACTTATAGGGACTGGACACTTCAGTACAACTCAACCAAATAACTGGGGTGCCTGTCCACTCATTTTTTTAGGATTAAGATTTAGGAATGCCTAAAATTCCTCGGGTTTTCTTCAGAAACTGAAGCCAAATGATTAAGGTGAAGGTCAAGCAGATGGTTTACTGGGCTCACTAGCATTTTGTTTCCTCATCAATTCTTGAGGCAGGACGCAGCTTATCTTGACACTCTCGAGGGAACTCCAGCAAAGTTGTCAGACTTGGTTCAAGTTTAACAAAATTAGGGGACATTTCTGAATAAATTGTTAAAAATAAGTATTTCAAGGATATAAAAATGATGTGTAAGGCCAGTTTTTTATAATTCCTTTATTGAGTGTTGCAAGTTTCGAAAGTGCCGCTATATTTGTTACTTTTCAGCAAGACAATCGGTACATGGAAATCTCATGGCTTTATCAATCACATAGTCAGTATAAGCTGATCAGATATGAGAACTACAAGAAACAAAACAGCCATGTTTGTGTCTGCTCCCAAGCTGATTCTGGTCCCAGAACTCTGTAACCAGCATCCTACCTCCTAGGCTACGGACCTCACTCTCCTCCATCTCTTTCTGCTTCCTACCTCCGACTTGTCTTTATCTTCTTGCCTGCTCCAAGCACTCCCAGCCTCCTGAGTCAGCACCTGTACTTTCCTCCCTAAGCTCAGGCCCACTTCTAACTATTGAAAGTAATACAAAGATACCTTGTATCCACGGCTGAGATGGTAATAAAATCATCTTGAGCGAGTGCCATTTTAGTGTTTCCGGTGGATGGAAACTTTTCTCCTGTCACTTCTCACCTTTACTTCACCTGAGGAAGGAGCGATAGCTCCGAAAGCTTGTGATTTCAAATAAAACTGTTGGACTATAACTTGGTGTTGTGCGACCTCTCAAACTTCTCACCTGAACATGGTCACTATATTTATTTTCCATTACAACTTAAGGTTTTATTTTGTTGCTAGAGAGAATGGTATAAGGGAGCACAGCATGAGAATAGGCAACAAAACGTTTGAGTAACTAGTAAAATACAGGAGCTCATTGCACATTGTGCCACTGTAATGTGACAGTGGCTGGTAATGTTTATCTCAGCCTTTTATAATACTGCAAATAAAAATCTTATTTTTCTTTGGTCCATGAAAAAAAGCTATGGGGAGATTGACTAGCATATATTGTACATAAACTTTAATGTAATCCATGAAAACAGCAAGATTTTTCAAAGTTATTTATTTAAAAACGCCATTCAACAAGTAGGATCTTTACATGACATAGAACATTGTCACTTGTCTTTAATTAAATAACAAAAATGGTCCCAATAAATGGTCATTAACTTCTTTCAACATGTTATTTAGGCAAATAAAATGGGACACTTCAGCTGTCATATTAAATGTGCAGGTGTATTCTGGTCGTGCAGACAGACGGCGAGGAGAAGCAGCATGAGAGAAATTACAAATGAGCTGATAAAATATGAAGCCAAACTTTAACGTACATCACACATTTGGAACACGGGTGGCATTTTTTTCCAATGGATTTTACGTAGAATATGTTTTATGATGTAAAAATCAGGCCATGTCTTGTAGGCCGTCGCACAAATTAATCCTGAGCCACATACGCCAACAAGACAAAGCAGGGGGCCCTTCACTTGAGTGAGACATTTGTCCATACACATATTGTTTCACATTAGAGCTTTATCACGCTGTACACAGTTATGATACATAAGAATATCATTAAATTTATTGGAGTACATTAATCATTTGATTACTTAATATTTATAACAGGAAATAAAACATCTGAATACATGGTCTCCATATATGAAAAACAGTGAATACAGCAGTAAACATTCCATGCATGTTAGCAGGTAGCAGCGCATGTCTCACCGTGCATTAGCTGCACATGCAAAACAGACATTCATGTTATGTTTTTTAATTATTGAACATCAATACCTTCCAAAATGACGTCAGCTGACTGATGTGTACAACTTGTGAGATATGCAGCACAACCATGAAGGCGTTACCTTCATTCTGATGGATTAAAACAAACTTACTAAAATCACAACATTTTATACTAAAATATTCAATATCATATTTCTATATCCTTGCATTTTAAAAAGGTCATAAATTATTATTTATGAACCCCCCCTCCCATATATATATTTTCACTGTGCAAATGAGCTCTCTAGCTCCACAAAGCTTAAGTCACAATCAAAACCAATATTTCTCCTTGGTTTTGTTTCTGTGAAGCCTGGTACTGATGGGCTGATTACAAGCAAATGAAAAATGGTATCACAAGTATGGCTCAGAAGCTTGTCTATAGCATTCTGGATCTTTGCTCTTCTCTGAACTATTGCTACACAATCAACAATGGGACTGAATGTGCAAACAGCTAGAAATGGCCAGAGTCTAAAATAACATGTAGGTGTCAGCCGTGGCTCAGTGGGTAGCACTGTCGCTTCTGAGTCAGAAGGTTGTGGGTTCAAGTCCCACTCCAGAGGCTTGAGCACGAAAATCTAGGCTGACACTCCAGTGCAGTACTGAGGGAGTGCCATTTTTAGATATGTGGCTAGGGTAAGATGAAGTAAGGTGGGAGGAGGCTTGTGTGGTGCATAAACACTGGCATAGACCTGTTGGGCTGAATGGCCTGTTTCTGTGCTGTAAATACTAGGTAAAATGGTTAGTTACAACATAGACATGTTAATTGGGGAAACAATCCATTGAGTTTGATAAAAGAGGAAGAATTGGAAAGGCAAATTATATAACATAATAAGCAATGGGGTTTAAGTAGCTGCTGTGTTAGGATATCTGAGACCTGGGTCTGAACCCATTCCAACTGAGGCAATTAAAGTTTCCCCTGCTTGCTGTTATGGTGCAAAGTGAATTAAGTTTGAGCAATACCACTGGGTGATTTTTTTTTCCAATTTGGGTGCTAACGCGGTGAGACCAAGGAGGAGTGAGCTTAGCGCTTGGCGATATCACACTTGCCTGACCTAGTGGGATCTGCCATGGTTTGTCTCATTAACAATGCGTAGCAAGCTCCTAGCCTGAATTGGGCTTGTTTATGGGAGCTTGCTGTCGGCAGGGGAGTGGGAAATAGGACACATCTGCAGTTCTTAAAGGCTACAATTGCCGTTTTCAAGGGACGCTTCATTGTTGCTGAACAAAGAAGTAGAGCAATTCCTTTTTCAGATGGACCTTTGGGAGGTGCTGATGGAAGAAGTGCAGCAAAGGAGTGTTGCCCTCTTTGGTATACCAGGGCACCTCCTCACAGAAGACATGTCCAAGCTGTTCAGCAGGCGGTGGCTACCAGAGTGACTGCAGTTGCATACGGAGAACATGGGAGAAGGTGAGGAAATTAGTTCATAGCTTCAGGAATGCATCATATTAAGTAGATGAACAAAGTAAGCAGATCACTGTTTCTTCTCACACAATGACACTGTGACTGAGGATGCATGTCAAGTCCTCAGAGGACAACTCTTTCTAAGCTTTACTTACGTGTACATACTGCAGCAGGACACACATTTTTACTACCAGTTCAAATTGGAACTGTTGTCGCATGACCATTTGGAAAGGTGACCCCATAAACCAAATTTACCACATGACTACCCTGCACAATGCATGTTCATTTACTCACGCATTAGCTGGGCAGCAGGGTGGCCAGTGGCTGTTTTCTTCAATGTGCTCATCAAACATTCAACATCTCAGCATGACTGCTCTGCTTAAAGGACAAAGTGGTGTACAACAGGAAGGAGCAAACCAGAACCAGAGGACGACCCCCACCCCCTTCCTAATCTCACCCACGTTGCCATTCAATCTCTGTGCACAGAGCTGTGCCGTCTTTGAACCATGAGGGATTTTGTTCATTGTCCAATGTCCAGCTGGTATGAAACCACTAGCACGGAATAATGCTTCTCCAGGGGCTCTCACTATGTCTTCATTTAAAGTAAATCATCTGTTCCAGCTTTATTTGTTGGGGAAGGATGAGTAAAAGGATGATTCTGGAAGAGCGAGGCTACCTCTACAGCTATGGTTCATGACATCCTTGTGCCAATCACAGACAGAAGCAGAGTGCAAGTACAAAGTGGCTCATAGTACAACCAGACTGATTATCCAATAAACTTAGATCTTAAAACATTGCTTTAGATGCCTTGACTGATCAGGGGGTGCCTTCCGTACAGTTCACTCCTCTTTCCAGGTCTCACGAATAACTGTCATCTGCTGCATGTTCTATAACTTCTCCCTGCAAAGACGTCTTACTATGGGGGTCGAAGAACAGGACAGCAAAGCCATGGCAGAAGAGAAGGATGAAATGGTAATGAGGAATTAGCTGTTCAGCCACTAGTGCAGTGAGGAAGGCTGATGTGCCAGGCACTAATTCAAGATGCCTTCTAATGAATGCCAGTGTTGCCCAATTCTTAAACCTGCAACCTACATATACAAACTTGCCCTCCCAAAACCACCTCTACATACACTTTCCTGTACAATTCTTCAAAAAACATCTATTTCCATCTTTTGCTGTGCTTCTTCTTTATTCTAGTCAATGGCTTGCAGATACTCAGCACTTTATCCAAATCAGGTGTAATGCATTTATTGAATTCATGGTATGGTGTGTGTGTTTTTGTAATAATGCTTCCCCTTTGTGCTGATGGCTTGTATGTGACGTTCAGCACCTAGCCTAGTACTTCCCCGAAGTAATTTCCTTAAGGAAAGAGTCGGTGTGCTGGCTGCAAGATTTCACTGCTAGCCTGCTGGGATTCTGGTAGCTCTAGACCTCCTTGTGGTGTGCATTGCAATGGTCCTACACCCAAGCCAACCACATCTGATGTCTGTTCTGGCTGCCTGGTTCTGCATGCTGTCTGGCACCTCTGCTGTCATTTGTGCAAGAATATTTGACAGACCAGATGTGCTGTGGGCTTAAGAGGCAGCCACTGACCTGTGACTACTACAGCTATCAATCACCCTGTTGGTCACTCCTTCATGTCCACTGATATGACTGAGAACAGAACTTTGAGCAGCTATGAGATCTGTGAATCTCTGCCTCAATGTTCTCTGTAGCTGACCTCCTGGCATTATAAATTCAGCCAAGAATGCATCTTTAAGACTTAAACTCAAGGCCTCTATAATAGCAGTGTGAGCATTCATGAGCGATGCTTCCACTGTGCCTATTACCTGCAGCATCATGGGAGCTGCCGTGTGCTTCATGACAGACTGCAGTACAGATAACCATTCAGCCAAGATTTGTGTAGATCTGGATAAGAGATTCCTCTATACTTCTCCACAGAGTTTACGGTATGTGTTCCACGGAGACAAGCGACTCAGATGGACAATCCTGCTAAGAAAGAAATCTCCATCAAAACAGATCCTGTGAGGCCTGCAGCTGTACGTGGTACAGCAGAATCAGAAACCATTCTAGGCCTCTAGCCAGCATCTTCCTGGCCTTGACACCATTTACTCCTTACCTATGCACTGTCTATACACTCTGGTTTGTGTGCGCGTGTCTATGCTGGTGCTTGGTAGAGGTGGTGATTGTGGTGCAGGTTACTGTGAGCTGCGAGGTTCCTTCATTGGCTTTGCCTTCACTCTGTTCCTCCATTTCTGAGAAAAGAACAAAATATTCAGATGATGTCCTAATTAACCATTCTCAAACACTTGTATGGCATTTTCTGTGATGTTGCTTAAGTTCAGTGAGTGGCTGAGCAACAGTCACTCAGTATGGCAATGACATGAACATTATGGTACTCAGTGGGAGCTCAGGGTAGCCTCCAGCTTCACCATTGCTCACTGGCTCAATGCTGTCCTGTCTACTAATGGCTGTCCTGTCTACTAATGTCAGGAGTGGCCACCTCAAATCGAGTTGGGTGTTGAATTGTTTAGCGCCACCACCCGTACCCATGTGCCCCGCTGATTAAACACCAAGAAGAAACCTGGTATTGAAGTATTGCAATTATGTGGAATACTGACAACATTATGCAGCTTCAAGGCCATAGTGCCTGATGCAAATTGAACAAGCAGCATCCTGATTTACAAGCATTCCTTGTGTGAACCCACTTAAGAATTGTTGCGGTCCATACAAGTTAGCATTTCACTTGTTCTTTGTATCTTTCTTATACGGATGTATGCCCATTGATGCTAAGCACTTATTTCCCCGGTTCTCTTGTGCCAGTACTGCACTGGTTAACCCCTTACTGGTTGCCATGGTTCAGTAGAGAGGTAATTACATTTTTTAGGGCATATTTACCTGCATGGCTACATGTGGCAGGTACATCTTTTTGCCCAACAGTATTCTTGGTTTACCTTAGTAGATTTCTTCAGGTTTGACATCTTTTACCTAATATCCTTTACAGTGCACTGGTTCAGTTGACAGCATTGCCCTATTCTGCTGAACCTTCTCACGTCTGCAGTTCCAGGTACTTCTCGGGATGGCAGCTATTTCTGCCATAAATAGGGGTAATTTTAATCTAACCCGCCTGGCAGGAGACTGAGGGGCGCGTATTGGCCGCCTGTTTAACATCCCGCCCGATTTTGTTTCCATTGAACAACAACAACAGCTTGCATTTATATAGCGCCTTTAACATAGTAAAATGTCCCAAGGCGCAAAACAAAATTTGACACTGAGCCACATAAAGAGATATTAGGACAGATGACCAAAGCTTGTTCAAAGAGGTAGATTTTAAGGAGCTTCTTAGAGGAGAGAGGTGTAGAGAGGCTTAGGGAGGGAATTCCAGAGCTTAGGGGATGGCACAGCCGGCAAAGGTGGAGTGAAGAAAATCAGGGATGCGCAAAAGGCCAGAATTGGAGGAGCGCAGAGATCTCGGAGGGTTGTAGGGCTGGAGGCGGTTACAAAGATAGGGAGGGGCGAGGCCATGGAAGGATTTGTAAACAAGGATGAGAATTTTAAAATTGAGGCATTGCCGGACCGGGAGCCAATGTAAGTCAATGAGCACAGGGGTGATGGGTGAATGGGACTTGTGGAGGGAAGGATACTGACAGCAGAGTTTTTGATGTAAATGGAAAGTAAAATCAGCCAGGGTGTAAACGGCCGGCCGAAACAATCCTGTCATTTTGTCGGCAGGCAGGTTATCCCTTACTGTACCTGATCATCAAAGCTGGGAATAAACTTTCACCTTTGGTGCTCTGGAAAGGATGGAAAATTGTCGGCAGTACATGCCTAAATTCCTAATATGCGCTCCCAGTGAGAGAACTCGCTCCTGGGAATGGTGAAGATTTCCCCCTTGGTTTTCACTTGTCTGACAGCCCCCATAGCATGTTAATGCTGCATCTCTAATAATTATGCAGATTCCATGGCATTCTTGCTGCTAACAGGTTCTGACCGTCATTATTGATCTTGCTGCTCCATTGGGCAGTCAGTTGTGCGAACAGTAGTGCACGAATTATAACTACTCCATAAAACAGCAAAATCAGGGTTGTTGATTGCATTTTGTTACGCTCAAAAAGTTTAAGCAATGCTTAATTAACATTTGATTACTAACTCACTGCCATTTCTAGGCTGTAATGATTGAGAAATGTGGATATACTCCTGCTTGTAATAAATCAGACATATAGTGCATTTTGGTCAGGATGTTTCACCCTTGCTCTGCCAATTTTTCAGTGGAACAGTGTGGTAAGTAGGGTTGGAAGATGCTTCCCCACATTCCCATCCACTTCTATCACCTGCTTATTTCCCACCAGAAATGATGGATGATGTACAATATATTTGCCCTTATATGGGCATGTGTATTGTAATTGTATTCAAATGACGTGGATATGTTATCCAATATCCATTCCATCATCTGACCCATAGGAATGCTGGATGCCAGGGATGACTATGTGTTCTTGGCATCCAGCTTTGCTATGGCGTATGAAGTATTTCATCTTTAAAATCCAGAGAATTTACACAATCAATCACAGAGGCCAGGGAGCTCACCAAAGTTATGTAAATGACTGTGAAGCTGGAAGATCGTCCAGCCTCAGAGGCGCATGCGTCCATGGTTCAGGTGACGGTCCCGCCACGCCACGCTGGAGATGTTCCCCAATTCCACTAGAACTGAGTATCTGTTCGTTACAGCAATTTTCTCAGCCTTGAGTTCCTACTTCACATTCTCTTCAAACAATATTAGGTGTTGATCTGCACCTATTATAGAATGCACGGAAAGAGAAGTGGGGGGAGGGGGGTAGAATTTCCACGGCAGTTTTCCGATCTCCTGCCGTAACTTCAGAGGAAAATCGTCAGACACCCTGGAGAAACAGTGTAAACGGCCCCATTCCTCTGGGGGTTCCACCAATTTCCCACTTGAAGTTACAGCAGATCAGGAGAACCACCGCGGACATACTGGCGAGGATGTTCTTCTGAGATTGGGGTCAATGCCTACTTTTGGAAGCTTGTCCAATGGGTAAATAAACCATGTGGTCTGAAGACTATGTAGGGAAAATATCCTGACCAGTCTCACGCACAAGAGCCAGATATAGCTCAGCAATGGCAGAAGTGTGGACATGAGTCAACATCCTCCCCTCTATGTTGGAGAATAGTTTGTGGGATAAGACTATATAATCAGAGGGGAGGGAAAATATGCTTAAAGATACTGAGGACAAATATAAATAGAAATAAAAAGTAATCTTAAAACAACCATTTTAATCTTCTGACGAAGGGTTCAACCCGAAACGTTGACTCTGTTTCTCTCTCCTTGATGCTGCCTGACCTGTGGATTGTTTCCAGCATTTTCTGTTGTTATTTCATTTTAATCTTGTATTTGTTTCCAATAAACAAATTCAGGCATTTGGGCCACGGCATCAGTGCAAGTGCCAGAAAAATCAGATATCTGGTCAGAGGCCAGTATTATAACTGAATTAACTCCACTGATATAATCCAGTAATACTTTTTTTTTTGTAGTGATGTTGATTCTCACACAGGTTGTCTATCCCAAAAATGTGCAGTGACACACATCATATTCAATAACAGCTGAAATGCTGCAACACCAGCAGGCGATTCATTTTAATGACAAATTCAAAACCTTTTACTTACTTGTGGTCAAAAAGATTTCAGTCTGGAAACTACGCAGTGCATTATTGTTGTATAAACACTCAACATGTTTGCATCAAATTATTTTATCCATTATTTTAACGGAGGCAGTATTACCTTTAAAATTCATGGTTTAATGCTGCAGATAAAGGAATTCGATATGAATGCATTAAGCTTTGTATGATAATATTGCACAGCACAATGTCCAGCGTTTAATTCCTTAACTTTAAAAGTGTGACCCTGAGGTAGAAAACAGAGCCAGCTCATTACCATGGTTACTGTTTCATGATAGTGGACTCACTCAGTTCCCGAGTTTAATAGAAACATAGAAACATAGAATCTAGGAGCAGGAGTAGGCCATTCGGCCCGTCGAGCCTGCTCCGCCATTCAATACGATCATGGCTGATCATCCAAATCCAGTACCCTGTCCCTGCTTTAATCCCCACAGTACACATATCCCACGCTACCCCCGTAACCCCACGTATTTAATTCCCCCTAACATATCCCATCCTATCCCCATATATTTAATCCCCCCTAACACTAAGGGTCAATTTATCATAGCCAAATCAACCTAACCCACACATTTTTGGACTGTGGGAGGAAACCGGAGCACCCGGAGGAAACCCACGCAGACACGGGGAGAATGTGCAAACTCCACACAGACAGTCACCCGAGGTCAGATTCGAACCCGGGTCTCTGGCGCTGTGAGGCACCAGTGCTAACCACTATGCCACCGTGTAATCTAAAAAAATAGCTCGATACTTTTACAGGATCAGCAATTAATATAATAATGCATGTCCGCCCACCCACAGTAGCCTGTATACACACAAGAACATTACACCCTTTCCCCAAGACAGCAAATTCTCCTCAGCAATCCTCAATTCAACACTCAATGGACTAATCCCAGACGTCCCAAATTTTTACATTAACAATATCCAGTAAATTCTGTTTCTGGGGGAAATCTCCTTCAGAGAGAATCACACCAGTGAGTAATCATGGAATCTCCACACACAGACACCCTTCAGGAATGTCCAATCTTTGACTTCATCACAATAATTATTAATTATTTCCAAGCAAAACATTTTCATTGTTAATGCCGAACCAGGAGAAAAGTGGAAACCATATGATTCCCAAAAATTTTCAGGATCCTTAAGAGCTTGGATCTCTGCAATGACAAAAGAAACTACTTTAAGCCCATGGTCCTGCTATTCATGAAGCCAGAGATAATAATTACATAGAATTACATAGCACAGAAACAGGCCATTCGGCCCAACTGGTCCATGCCGGTGTTTATGCTCCACACAAGCCTCCTCCCACCCGTCTTCATCAAACCCTATCAGCATAATCTTCTATTCCTTTCTTCCTCATGTGTTTATCTACTTTCCCCTTAAATGTATCTATGCTATTCGCCTCAACTACTCCTTGTGGTTGCAAGTCCCACGTTGTGGCCACTAACCAATACTGTGCATTAATATCCAGTTTCTCTATAGCATTGGAGCTCAGCACATTGGTTCTATATTCACCGGGACACAAATGGGAACTTGTGGAAGCCGTCACTAGTCTTCATCCACCTAATTTTAGATTTATTTGATTAAAGCACTGGCCCTTTATAAAGTATGTTTTGTTATCAGAACCTGTTTTGCAATTCTATTTTCACAAAGAATTATAGTTATCTTTAATATTCTTGTTTTCTCAACTTTTTTGTAAGTTTATACTTTCTTGATGATTTTTTTTTGTAGTGTTCATGAGCCAAATGTAGTCCATGCCAGGGAACAGGGCACTTCCATTTTTGACACACAGTGTCAATACCAGGCATTCACATGTCAGGAACAGCATAGTTAGATGCAAACTCTCTCTCTACACTGCCCCAGCAACATGCCTCAATCCCAATATAAGGAGAACACCTCCTCATTCCCAATTGTGTCATCATTTAGACAACATCCCACATAAAACAAAAAGTAAAAATAGACAATAAAATAAAAAGGGAATTAAAGTTAATTGGAATCATTTTTAACTGTTTGACTCTTAAAATGGGTCCTGATGGTGAATCTCCCTTCCCATCACTTGAAATAATTAATTTCTCTGACACTTTACCAGCTTGATTGTACCACCAACCATCAGCAGCACTAATTTAATTATTATCGTGCTGCATATTTTAAGGTACTGGCAGAACGAACACGACGCACATTTGTGGAAAGTACTTTCTGACCAAACTGAAAAGAACAATCTGGTTATGTACCAGAAATGACACAAAGGTTAGTACTTGAAAGGTTAATGTGCCGACATTTTTCTCATGTTCTGACTCAACACCCTTGGGATTCTATAGCTGCCATTTTAACATTAGAAGTTTTTTTCCTTTTTTTTTCTTCTTTTTAAGACAATGTTTTGTTTCAAAGGTCCACACAAAATCACTGTGTCAGTATTTAAAAACGACCCTTATGGGCCGTGCAAAGAACTGTGCCTGCTTTAAAAAAAAAACAGGCGTGAGCCTCATTAAAATATTTAAAATGGGGTCCTACACTGGATTTAGGACCCCGATGCAATTTTACTCATCCTGTAGAGTTACAAAGATATGTATGAAACCGAGGATGAATAATGTCTTATTATGATCAGCAACCAATATGTAAAAGCAAAGAATGCAAGTTTGTCCTTGAAACACATGTTGCTCCTTCGGTATGACACTTCCATTGTCCCATTTATTCACAAGCTAGCTTACTATCGAAGCTCGAGAGAGCAATCGCAAACGCTTGCAATGCACACATTGGGTAGTTGTAGTCCATGGTAAAGACGTCTTCAGCCACCCGGCCAAACTGCATCACTATATAATCCGCTAAAAAAATACAAACACATCAAACAGTTGATTCTTTCAGCACCAAATTTCTTTCAATTTGCAGCATGAAGCTCTACCATTACCTCACATATGTCCTGCCACCCTTTACCAGTCATTGTACATCTCAGCTGAGAGCAAGCTTACAGAGAATAATGGATAGCAGGCAGAGTTACAAGACTGTAATCTAATCACGGAGTTCAGATGCATTGTAAACCATGAAAGTGGAGCTCCAGCAGTTTATAAAAGTTATATGAAACCTTCAATAGATTACACCCCTGAATTCACTTCTTGATGTCTTTTAATTGTCAAAAATCTATATTGTTTCCTTTATTTGACAAGTTTTAATTTGGTTTTGAATTCTGTTCCTGCTGGTGATTGACAGTGCGTACCTTGATGCGTTTTAATGATCACAAAAGGATATTGAATACCTTCTGACAAGCGTACTAATGAATTCATTAATGTAATACTGCTTTCCGGAGTGTCTGAAGCATTACCACATATGAACAGTGGGAAATAATCTGCTCCATCAGGAGTATGTATAAATTGCAATGTCTGAACCATGAGTTCCATGTAATAAAATAGAATGGAAATGGATTTGGTAAATAAGAATTCCATTTGTAGATCAACACTGTCTTTATCTGGCAATGATTGTAGAACAGTTGAATCTTCCCCACCACTGATTAGCAGAATGTTAACACCATCCAGCTTTTTCCATTACACGGGCAGCGTGAGGTTTGAACAACAAAACAATCACAACAACATAGTTTGGAGCCAATACTACAGTGACTTGGGTGAAAGAATCGTTCTGATTCTTATGTGCAGCAAAGTTGTAAATGTATTTCTGAAGAGTTCCTCTGGTTGGTATTTCTATGAAAGTTGTAAACACTTTGGGGGTGGCTTTGATCGACTGCCTCACTTTTCGACATGAATGGGGTGGTAGAGGATGGAAAATTTAAGACATCCAGTAGGCGGAGCGTGCGCTCTGTCCAGTGAGGCTGAGCACTGAGCAACCATACCAGTTCTCCTTAAAGGGACTGCTGCAGGCTGCTCAGAAAATGTCAACAAAACCAACTTTGCCTCCTGGCCCCACATAAATCTTCGTGCCAGCTGATCGCGGTCCTTCCATGATCGCAGCGCCGCACCCACCCCCCTCAACCTCGGGATTGCCATTCACCTAACCCCCGCCCCCCCCCACCTTCGCTTAATGCCCACTTCTGGCTGGGTTCCACATTGGAGCCACCAAATTCCTGCCCCTGGCTTTGCCCCCATGATTGACGAGCTGACTGTTAGTGCTCAGTCAGAGAGCTGGCAGCTCGCCAATATTACTGTAATGAAGTGTCAAAATAATTCAGGCCTCTCACCGATGACATTGGATGCCCATTAACAGGCATTTATATTCCTACAGATAATTTTCCTCCAGTGGCTAATATTAGCCAAAATGCTGATGATATTATAAACTAGAGAACTCATTTTCCACTTGCACCGAATTTGTTTTGGCTCACAGAGGAAACTATATCCGCTACCATCTTTCTGACTAGAGTAAGTAATTTAACTTTATCAAATGTGCGACACAGTGTGTAGGCAGATGTTTCTGGAAGCTGGCTTTTAGAGCTGGTAATACTACTGATAGTTACGATGAAGTAAAGACTCGTCCTGTTGAATGAATGCCCAAATTGAAAGTGTTGACAATGGTGCAGGGTGCTGCTGAAAAGTGTTGGATAGCACTGGGACATTCACTCCAAAATACCTCGGACAGTATTTAAACATTGATCTGCAAATGGTTCTGGAGGGGCTGATCAATCTCTCAAAATATATTCTCTTAAACTACTTATCGATAACATTAATTTATTCAAAACTTTTGCCAATGAGAGCGCCTCGGCTCAGAGGGTAGCACTCTCGCCTCTGCATCAGAGGGTTGCAGGCTCAAGTCCCACTCCAGGACTTCAGTGCATACCGTAAGCTGACACTTTATTCAATGCAGTACTGAGGGAGTATTGCTTTGTCACAGGTGTTGTCTTTCAGGTGAGATGTTAAAACAAGGAGCCTTCTGCCCTCTCAGGTGGATGTAAAACATCCCATGAAACTATTTGAAATATAGCTGGGGAGTTGTCCTGGCCAACATTTATTCCTTAATCAGCATCACCAAAACAGATTAACTGGCTATATATCTCAATATTCTTTGTGGGTTTTTGCTGTGTCACATTTGCCTACATTACAACAGCGACCACCCTTCTAAACCTATTCATTGGCAGTGAAACGCTATGGGGTGTCCTGAGGATGTGAAAGGTGCTATATAAATGTAACTTATTTCTTTTTGACTGGTTATATGCTTTATTATCGTGGGAAAAAACAAGGATTATAACAGAAAATGCTGGAAACACTTCCATCACTTTTTATTCCAATCTAGACTCTGAAAAACTACTGTGGTGGGGGGGGGGGGGAGGGGATGCGGGGAGTTGGAGTGGTGTGGATACACATCCTGGAACCTCCATCCCTAACTCTGCCAAAGGTCATGGGATCAGAGAAAATCCCTTCATTTCCATGGCAATGGCAGGTGCCCACAATAAGGCACATCTCATGCGCCTGCCCGCCAAAGAGGTTGCAAATCGTGGTCAGAGTGTGCCAGGCTGGGAGGATTGCCCGGGGCCCCCGAAGAAACACCCTTTTGGTAAGCAAAGTACGCTTGATCTCACCAGGTCCCCATTAAAACTTCCAATCCTGCCCCAGCCTCACCCCCTCCTACATCAATGGCCAATTGGAAACTCCAGTTTAAGGCCAGGGGCCCAGCGTATCTGGATCCTGGCCTATTTTGTGGCTATCCTGGTGGATTCTCGGCAAAGTTACGGCAAGTGTGTGCTGAAAGGGCCGCCAATTACTTTTTCCATAATATTAGTGATGACAAGAATTTTGGATCTCTATTCTTTCTCAAATTTAAAATTTATGTTAAAACGCCATTAAAATCAATCTTGTTTCATACCAATTTGATGTGCAGTAACTTTTCCTTCAATGTTATACCTACATTTTAATGGCTGTGTAATTTTGTATGGTTTTGCCATTCTTGGATTTAATGTGTGTATGACTCAATCATGTCATAAAATCAGCCCTCAGTGTGAAGAAATAACCTCTGAAGGTGAGGAAATTGTGCAGCAGTTACCCTGAAGAATGGGAATAACGTGCTTGGAAGAATGGAAATGGTCACTGTAATAATGAAATTGTTCTTCGAGACTGAGGTTTAAAATGCAAGGTTTAATCCTTCATGCTGGAGTATAGTTCCACAGTTGCCACCTGGTACATAGAAGCATAGGAACCGGAGTAGGCCATTCAACCCCTCGAGCCTGTTCCTCCATTCAATGAGATCATGGCTGATCTGTGACCTAACTCCATATACCCACCTTTGGCCCATATCCCTTAATACCTTTGGTTAACAAAAAGCTATCAATCTCCGATTTAAAATTAACAATTGATCTAGCATCAATTGCTGTTTGCGGAAGAGAGTTCCAAGCTTCTACCACCCTGTGTGTGTAGAAGTGTTTCCTAATTTCAATCCTGAAAGGTCTGGCTCTAATTTTTAGACGATGCCCCCTAGTCCTAAAATCCCCAACCAGCGGAAATAGTTTCTCTCTGTCTACCCTATCTGTTCCCCTTACCGTGCTCAAGTGGCCATTCACTGTAATTACCTCTAGAACTTCCCAGACAGCCGCGCGCTTTCTACTTACGGTCGTTGTCGTGAATAATCTGGAAATTCTTTACAGAGGCCTGTGTAACTCGGCCATGGAAATTAAGGACGTAGGATTGAGTATCATCATTCCATACTGGAGTTTTGTTGTGTAGCTCAATTACACTCTCTGTGTTTTTGTTCTGCCATCGTGCCAGCAAAGTTTCATGCTCCTTAATCAAAGAGAGAAAGTAGCAATTGTTAGAAAAGTAGATGTAGGTTCATGACTCTGAATAAAGTCAGTCTTTGATGAGGGAACAAATTTAACATGACTTTGGATATCCAAACTATGGCATGGGGAAGAAAACAACCTTTTGCCACAGATCCCACCCCTGCTTTCCAAAGTAGTCTTCTCAGAAGGCGAGTTAAAAGCTAGCACTTTCTCCGAACACTTTCTCAACTGGTGAGGATGGTGGTCATGTAAAATGCTGAACATCTGTTCACTCGCCCTGCGGCCAGCACCAGGAGGAATAAAAG
Source organism: Squalus acanthias (assembly GCA_030390025.1). NCBI lineage: Eukaryota > Metazoa > Chordata > Chondrichthyes > Squaliformes > Squalidae > Squalus > Squalus acanthias. The sequence continues at coordinate 41,495,234 of CM059434.1, forward strand.
AGAAAATAACATGGGCAATAAACAAATTAAAGGGGAGTTGCTCAGAATAGACTGGAACGATAGATAGTGTCCTATTTACAGAAAATCTATGATGTCAGTTTCTTCGTTAAACTGGTTTTAATCAAATAGATTTTGGAATATCGACTAGTTCTAGAATGAGCCAATATTCTACTATCTCCACAAAATTACAATGCCTAACAGGTCACAATCAGAAATTGACAAGTTATCTTAACTGGCTAGTTTGCATGATTGGTCAAGGTTAGCAAATTAGCAGCAGCCTTTTGTGTCACCAACTTTCAATGACAGTTTTAAAAATTTGTTGATAATCATCAAGACTTTGCCCGATTTTGCTGACTAAACGGTAATGAAGCCACCTTCTCCATCAAATCGCATCACATAATTCAAAGAATGTATTAAAAATAAGCAAATTAGCTGATAAAGTAAGCAACAGCAGATTTGTTGCTAATGACTTCATGTAAATAATCTTACTGTGGTTAACAGAACAGTAGCAAATCCGTGAGGTAGCCTGTACTTAGTGAGCAGGATTAGCACAATCTCCACTTGACTGAATAGCCAGTGAACCTGATGGACTAATTAAAAAATGCTTCCCTCTGGCTAAATAAGAAATTAATGTTCACAGTTAGCCTAGAATTTCCCATATCTGGGGCATTTTATTTCTTCTCTTGTGTGCAAGTAGTAACAGCTTGCTGATAAAATGTGCCTGTAATGGGCACCAGCTTGGTGCCTGCCATGAGAAAAAAGCAGTTTGGCTACATGTGTTATTTTTGTTTAGACCTTGTTACAGAGATAATTACATCTCCTAGCTGACATCCACGGCCATTATCACAAAATCACTGAATATCCAAGTTGGTAAACCAATTGTAGAAATAACAACTACCATAACAAAATGGGAGGGAAAGTAGAGAGTGAGGAGGACATAAAAAACCTACAAGGGGATATAGACAGGCTGGGTGAGTGGGCAGAGATTTGGCAGATGCAATACAATATTGGAAAATGTGAGGTTATGCACTTTGGTAGGAAAAATCAGAGAGCAAGTTATTATCTTAATGGCGAGAAACTGGAAAGTACTGCAGTACAAAGGGATCTGGGGGTCTTGGTGCAAGAAAATCAAAAAGTTAGTATGCAGGTGCAGCAGGTGATCAAGAAAGCCAATGGAATGTTGGCTTTTATTGCTAGGGGGATAGAATATAAAAACAGGGAGGTATTGCTGCAGTTGTATAGGGTATTGGTGAGACCGCACCTGGAATACTGCATACAGTTTTGGTGTCCATACTTAAGAAAAGACATACTTGCTCTCGAGGCAGTACAAAGAAGGTTCACTCGGTTAATTCCGGGGATGAGGGGGTGGACATACGAGGAGAGGTTGAGTAGATTGGGACTCTACTCATTGGAGTTCAGAAGAATGAGAGGCGATCTTATTGAAACATATAAGATTGTGAAGGGGCTTGATCGGGTGGATGCGGTGAGGATGTTCCCAATGATGGGTGAAACTAGAACTAGGGGACATAATCTTAGAATAAGGGGCTCCTCTTTCAAAACTGAGATGAGGAGAAACTTTTTCACTCAGAGGGTAGTGGGTCTGTGGAATTTGCTACCCCAGGAAGCTGTGGAAGCTACTTCATTAAATAAATTTAAAACAGAAATAGACCGTTTCCTAGAAGTAAAGGGAATCAGGGGTTACGGGGAGCGGGCTGGAAATTGGACATGAGTTTGAGTTCGGATCGGTCAAGGCCCTGTGGGTGGCGGAGCGGGCCCAGGGGCCGAGTGGCCTGGTCCTGCTCCTACTTCTTGTGTTCTTTAGAGTTGAGGTTGGATCAGATCAGCCATGATCTCATTGAATGGCGGAGCAGGCTCGAGGGGCCGATTGGTCTACTCCTGCTCCTATTTCTTATGTTCTTATGTAAAATGGTGCACACATTGTATCGGTAGGGATGCCAACTCTGGTTGCAGGTATTCCTGGAGGTTTGATCACGTGACATCTGATTATTTGACGTCCGATTTCCTGCACACGGCACGGTCAGGCTCCGCAGTCGATGCCTTTTTAACAGGCCTGATCTCTCAATATCTCCTTGGACTCTGGTTTGGACTCAGGTTCTGTGTGAAGGTGACTATTCTGAACTGGGAGTCTCAGTCAGAGCCGATCTGAACTTGGATTTCACACGTCAAAACCAGCCTGCACAGACCAACGAACCAAACTGAGAGATTGTACAAAAGGCAGTGGGCTCGGTGTTTGGGGCACTTCTCACACAGCACATCGTCCTGAAGTCAGCTCAGCGTCAACATTTCTAAGCCACTCTTCGGGCTCGGACTCAATAAAGGAGAGTTTTCATAGAATGTTGGAAATTACAGTACATTTGGTCCCCGGTGCTTGTGCAGTACTGACACTCTCTTTTGTAACCCCATTTCCCCCAGATCCTTTTATATTCCTCCTTTTCAAATACTTATCCCATTCTCTTTTAAATGATGTTCTAGTTGCTACCTCAATAGCCAATTATGATGAAGCATCCCATGATCTAATAGCCCTCAGTGCAAAAACCTTCCTTCTCCCTTCCACCTTGATTCTTCCAATCAGAATCCTCAGTCTCCATCCCCTTATTCACCACTCGCTCACCAGTGGAAACAACCTTTCATGATTGACCCACAGTAAAGTCCCCAGGTTTCACTCACCCCTTTACTGGCTGCTCCTCTCTCAGTCCCACTCCCACTCATCAGATTGCTGCTGCTCCTGGCTCTGCAGGGAATGCTGGGCCCCACATCCACCTTGCTCCCCAGTCTCCTTCGCTCTCTTCTGCCTGAAGCCCAATCTCCAAACCACCATTCCCCAGTCTCCGGTCCTCCCCTCACCCCCATCCCCCAACCCCACGGTGATGTGGTGGGGGGGGGGAGAGTGACATCACTGAGTCGGCAGCTTCTCTGCGGCGGCGGCCGGTGATGTCACAGAGTAGGTGATGTCACAGAGTGGAGGCGGGGTGTGCTGCTGCTGCAGTGGGGAATTTAAAGCCCAAAGTTTGCCTGGGCTACTAGCAGCAGCGCCCGGGAGATTCACACCCCATTCTAGGAGACTCCCGGACAATCCGAGAGGGTTGGCAACTCGATCCATCGGTGTTAACGTCACACAATTGCTACCCATCCAGTTTTGGAGCAGACAGTCCAGAGTTTGAGTGAGTCGCCTGCAACTTGTTACGATGTAAACCAAACACAAAACTTCTGCTGTTTTAAAAATAAAAGTCTATTTTTCCACTTACCTCTTAGTCTCACGCTGTAATGATGTTAATGATTGAGGCTGTGAAAGCTTTTGACCATCAGCAAAGCAAATCTTAGAACTCAAACCGTGATCCAACCCCTTGCCCTGCCTACAGCCTGGTTTTGGACTTGGCAAAACATAACACTGAGTGAAAAAACATTATTCATGCTGGCATGCAAGTCACACGTCCAGCTTTGTAAGCAATGAAAGCTCTGCATGAAGTTGCATCTAATGCATTAAGCAGATTTTTACTGAACCAGTCTCCTTTTGTGAAATAAGGCCTCACACGATTGTGGCTTTCAAATGGAGCCTGCGGCGGTCTTTCAACTTACATTGCGTGGCCTGATGGACACTCTTTCATGATCCATGTTCATGCCAGGAATGATTACACTCATCTTCCGCGGTCCCTTGAAACCCAGAACATTTGTTTCCTAAGCAGAAGAAAACAAAGATCCATTTATATTTTTAGTAAGGTACAGCATTTAGATTTTAACAACCGTCACAGAAAAATAGCCAGGTCATCACAGGTCCTGCTGCTTTTTTAGATTAGTAACTCTCTAAAGACACTCATTGAACAAGAAAGCATTGCAGACAATGGCTGTGATATTCATGCTGGTAGTAATTGGAAGTGATGTTGGTAGGCAGCTGTTGCTAAGACACATGGAAATGATGGGCCAAGGCAATCAATAAGAGGTCAAGTCAATGGCAATACCTGATAGAGAGCTATAACAGCCCACCATCCAGTTCTGCTTTTCATACTGGTGACAGAAAAAAAAGTCAAAAGAAGCTGATTTTAACCTCATCGCAAGATGACCTGTTCACTCCCAAGGTGACTCTTGCACAAGCCACGGGACTTGTGTCCATATAAATAATATTAAGGGATGTGTGTGGCTGCCTGTCCCATGACTATATATTTGTGGTGACAAAATTAAATGTCCTATTCAATTCATGCTCTCTGGGAAAAATCCTAAATTTAGGTATTGCTTTGAGTCAGTGAGCCTACTTTTGTCTTCCATGAGAGGAGGTCGTGGAGGTAATGGTGATGATAGTGGCAGTGTTGGCAGTACTGAAGGAACTATCACGTTTCAAATCCTTTATTTCGAACTTGTGAACATCCACAATAGTCTATGCCACAGATTTGTAGAACAAAGTTGGGATCCATGAGTTGCCATGTACAAAATTCCTGATTTCAGCTGCAGTATCAGTGTGGGAAAGAGGGGTTTAAAATAGAGGCGAAGCAGTTGATGGAGCATCCATTAAGTGAGGGTTGATTCAAGCCCTTACAGTGAACATACCACATCATACATAAGTCTCAGGTTCTATGAATCCCTTTTGGATGAATGCTGAAGAGAATGTGGCTAGACTGGCACACTTAAACACACCTGCCACTGAATCAAACCATTTTGTGATGTGGTCTATGACCAGCATTGAGATTCCCTCAAGTCCACGCCCATGTCTGTGAGGCCTCACTCCAGGGGTGCAAGATCCACTCTCACTGCTAGCAACAAGAAGGTACATTTAAGGGGAAGCTAGATAAGTGCATGAGGGAGAAAGGAATTGAAGGGCATGTTGATAGGGTGAGATGAAGGAGGAGGCTCGTGTGGAGCATAAACAACGGCATAGTCCAGTTGGGCCGAATGGCCTATTTCTGTGCTGTAAGATTCTATGTAATTTTATGTAAGATGCATACCTTCACTATGGTGAAACTTTACTTCTCCCACCATGTGGATTAAACACCTGTGCCAGTCCAATGTACAGCCTTCTTGCAAAACAGAGAAAGCATCAAGCAGTCTGGACCCCTTTGTTGGAAACCTATTCAACGGATCCCCTCTCACCAACCGCAAAACCCAGCCCTTCCGAGGAAGCGATTGGGCGATGCCAATGAGAGTACACACCACCATTGGTCCCCAGCTGTAGCAGGAGTAACCCAAATCAAAAATACCCCTGAAAAGGGTGATTAGACACTGTGTGCCCCTGTCCAGCTATTCTGCCCCTGCTCTGTGTACTTCCCGAGTCTAAAGTGGGTTAAATCACAATAAATATATGCACAACTAGGCAATCCATATATTCTCTTGTTGATGTCACATTGATCATCTCTGTATCACGTGAAAGCCAGTGTACAATTGCTCCCTTTTGTAAAAAAACAAATTAAAATTTTAAATTTTAATAAATGCTATACCACGACTGTTAATTGTTAAATGTTTGCCAGTTTTCCTGTTTCAATTTCTAATTATTTGTAATGATTCGCTTCCTGAAGTAAAATACTTAAAAAGAAAGCTATGAGGAAATCTGTGACTTGCCTGTTGGCACTTCCGTACAATCTATCCTAGCCCTTTTATTATCAGTATCAGATTTGTCAGTAATCTGTCCTTGCTTCAGTTGTCTCAGGCTGTACCCTGTTGTTAAAGAACCACAGAAGTTTACAGCACAGAAGGAGGCCAATCTGCCCGTTGTTTTAGTGCCAGCTCTTTGCTGGAACAATCCAAAATTTGTCCCATTGCCCTGCTGTGTCTCGATATCCCTCTAACTTCCTCAGCTTGAAATACTTAGCCAATTTTCTGTTAAAAGTTGCAATGGTCTCTGCATTAACCTCTTGCAAAGCATTTCATGGTCCAAATATTTTCTGCTTAATGAAATTTCTCCTAACCTCTCCTCACTTTCTCAGCGGCTATTTTAAATTAATTATCCCTCATCACCCGAATTAAAAGAAATCTTCTTTCCATACTCACTCTATCAAAACCTTCAATCATTTTAAAAACCTTGATTAAATCTCCTTTTAGCCTAACATGCTCCAGTGGAAAAGAGTTCCAGTATCTCAGGTGTCTTCTCGTAACTATAGTTTCCTATCCCTGGCATCATCCTGATGAATCTACTCCATGTGCTGTCTGTGGCTTTAATGTCCCCTTTAGAATGGCAAGCCCAAAACTGCACACAGTACTCCTACTGTGGCCTAGACAAAGTTTTGTGTAAATTGATCATTATTTCTTTAGTCTTGTACTCTATGTCCCTATTTACAATACCTAAAATGCCATTCACCTTTTTAATGGCTTCATATAGCTGTATTCATACTTTAAGGGAATTATGTATTTTAACCACTAGGTCTGTTATTTCACATCCTTGTGTGTCTTTCCATTGAGTGTATACTCCTACTCCTTGTTTTTCCTGACACATATCCACATTAAATTGCATCTGCCATCTGTCTGCCCATTCCACTAACCCATCGACACCTTCCTGAAGTCTTTTATAATCTATTGCACTGTTTTCCAAAATACCCTACCTTTGTGTCAATAGCAAATTTCAAGATTGTGTTCCCTATATTCAAGTCTAAATCATCTATATATATATATATATATACACATTGAACAAAAGTGGGCCCTGCACTGACCTCTGGGATACATCATTTCCCACTTTCTTGAATTTAACTCTATTCAATACGGAAATTGTCAAATTCAAGAGTCACGAGTCCACAAAGCTGAATCAATTTTCTCTCAGAGAAAAGGTGTCTTACAATGTCCACTCCTTCAGCTTTAAAATCTCCCGTGCTTAAATGCTTGAAATGGTGAAGGAGGTGGGTAAATCGAAAAACGTCACTGTAGCAAAAATGAAGTGTTTTTTGTCTATGGTGTATTATTTTATTCCTGCTTGGGTATGGTCACTGTTCAGTCAGAGACAGATTGTTTCCAGGCAGAAGTCTTTATACTAGAGGGTGTTACTGGTCACAGATATAGACTAATTGCATACATACTCTTCCAACGAAGTACTCACATAGCATATGGCTGCTAGCTCTTGACGCAAATTACATGCATCTAAGCTTGAAGCTCCTTTTTCTGGATTCACTCCATTATCGTACACTGTAAACTTGGTGCCCATTAGATTTGATCTGCAATGCAAATGAAGTACAATCTACTTAATAGATTTATCTCAGTCCCATGTGTATTAGTCTCATCCAAAATCATAGTACTTTTCCCCAAAATGTAAATTTTATTCCCATGTGTGAGTGCCCAATAGAACTCCTTCGCATTAAATGGGGGATCCTCCACCCAATGAGTTTCTGATCTCAGCCAAGGTCACGTGGATTGGTGCAATGGTGGTGGGGATTTGATCAAGATTATTCAGAGTTTACCATCTAGTTACAAAGTGACACAATTGGGAGTTCTTGCAGACCCCGACCCTGCGTCTGCCCCCCGCTGCCACGGCTTCAATTTTTTGCCAAGTTCAAAACAGTACCTGACGGAAAAAATACTTCAAGAGACTAAAAATTATCTGAAAATTATGGTTTAAAAAAATACATGAAAAGCTGTTCCCATCAGCTCTTTTAAAAAGAGACTTTAAACAGGTTGCTTTAAACACCTGGGTTTCATGGTAGAAGTATCACTGGGCAGGACCTTTGCCTCAACATCAGAGAAACAAGGAACGATGTTAGAATATTGAACGAATGCTTGATTAGGTTCTGCTCAAAATGAACAGGAGTGAAGAAGAGAGAGACCCAGATTGGACAGAAACCTTGTGGGGCACAGAGATTGGGGAAGCACGAGCCACCCAATTTCCTGATCCCTACTCATCCAAATTCCACTAATAGTTGAGATTTACTGAGCAGAAAAGCAATTCTTAGATGTTCAGTTTACATTTAAGAACTTCTGGACAACCCTCTGAAAAGCTAGATTATCCGTTCCAAGACCAGACAGGTAACAAACCCTCTCAGTTAGAGGTGCCTGCCTGCGTGGCAAAAATGATAGCTCCAAAATTCCATGGGCAATTAATCCAGCGGTTCTGTCAGAATCATGTCCACTGATGCCCTCCAACTCCGAGCCCGCTGGAGTTTGCAGGGTCAGTGGGACGGCATTTCATTTGCATGGGGCTGGCAGGCAGAAATATCACTTGGATGTTTCTTTTGTGTCCAGCTGCTTTATGGGCCAGGAAACTAGGGCAGTTGCCTGCCCTCCATGAAGGGGCAAGGTTGCCCAGGCTCTCTCCCCTGACCCTGAAAGTTACGGCGGAGGACCAGTCGAACCCTTCTGGAATTTTGGTGCCATTGTATTTTTTTGTCTAGGGTCTTGGTTTGGTGGTTGCATAAGATATTGCAGATAAAAACAATGACCAAATAGGGTTTGCTGCTGGTTTACCTGGTCACATCACCAAAAACTTATCTGGATCTCATAGCGAGGATAGACACCCTTGAAGGTTTGGGGAGTTGGTATTAACCAATGAGAGTTAGCAATGATGTGAAAGCCAAAATAATCCAGGGTAAGAAAATTAGAAAAAAGACCAACAGCATGACAGTGTGTGCCGCTGAGGACCCAGCACAGGAAAGAAAATACAAGAAAAATTGCCTGAAATAAAAGCCAAGCAAACTCCATTGTTAATACTTCAGTATATAAAATATAAATATAATAAACACAGAAATTCCCAGGAAATTTACTCAGAGTGGTGAGAATGTGGAGCTCATGACCACATGGAGTGGTTGAGGAGAATGGCATAGATGCATTTAAGGGGAAGCTAGATAAGTACATGAGGGAGACAGGAATAGAAGGATATGTTGATAGGGTGAGATGAAGTAAGGTGGGAGGAGGCTCGTGTGAAGCATAAACACCAGCATAGACCTGTTGGGCCGAATGGCCTGTTTCTGTTCTGCAAAATTCTATGTAATCTATGTAATTCTATGTAAATAATTTACTGCCACAATAAAATAAAACAAGAAACTGCATTTATATAGGGGGAAAAATTCGGTTGCTTTGCGCCTCCTGTTAGCGCCCTAAGAGGGCACTAACGGGGCGCAAAGCAACTAGCGCCAGGGCACGGCGCCGCCAATGCCTCCTGCGAAATTCAGCAGGAGGTTAGCGGTGGCGGTAACCAATAGCGCCCTGTGGCGCTGCGGGCGATGACGTCATTGCCGTGCACAGCACCCCGCTTGCGCCCCGGCCGTGATCTTCGGTAGCGCCCCGACTTACCGCCGGACGCTATGTCCGACGGAGTCAGCGGGACCTATCTGCGGCCGGGGCAGCGCTAATTAAAGGTGAGGTGCCGGGCAGCCATTTTTGTTCCTGGCCGCCTGCCAGCACCTGCCCCTGTTGCCGTCCCCGGCCTCCTCTTCAGCCCCACCGCGGAGTGTCGGCTGCGCTCAGTGAACCCGCCACTTCTCTTGAGTGCCGGGCTCTTTTGCCAACACTCCGATCCCTGGTGGCCCAGCTGGGCCCCGGGTCGTGCTGCGCAAGGCACCTCCCCTTTAAGAAGGGAAGGAAGGCCTGCAGTACCACAGCGCGACACTGCGGCACGTAGCGCTGCGATATTCCCTCGTAGTGCCCAAAGAGGGAGGCGGGGCGCTTCCAGTAGTGCCCCGCTTCCCTCTTGGGGCGCTACCGATGAATTTCAGCCGCGGGGGTGCCAATTTTTTTGGGGTGCCCCGGCGAAGTTAGCGCCCTAAAGGGGGCGCGACTCAATTTTTCCCCATAGTGTCTTATTACATCCTCAGGATGTTCCAAAGGTATTTACACCAACAAATTACTTTTAAAATTCAGTTATTGTTGCTATGTAGGTAGGTGCTGCACAGCAATGACCCACTAACAGCCAGATAATCTGTTTTTGGTGATGCTGGTTGAAGAATAACTCCCTGCTCTTCTTTGAAGGATCTTTTAACATCTGCCTGGCTAGGCAGACAGGATTTCAGTTTAAAGTCTGATCTGAAAGTCAGCACCTTTGATAATGCAGCACTCCTTCAGTACTGCACTGAAGTGTCAGCCTAGCTAATGTGCTCAAGTCCATCGTGAGGCTTGCACCCACAAACACAGAGGCTTAGAACATGCAGGCCGATCCCTGCGCCAGAATAAATAGGCCCGAAGTACACCCTATATTCAGGTTCATTTACACGAGACTGGTGAGCTGCAAATGCTTGCTGGACTTCACCAGGCAGCTCGCCAGCGCAGAGGATTTCAATTTCAGGCTGCTGCCGGCCCTCGGGTAGGTCCTGGGAAGGGGGAGCGATTGGGACGGGGGGAAGGGTATATGATTGGGGTGGAGGAAGGAGGCCGATCGTGATGAAGGAGTGTACTGAACAGGGTCAGCAACATTCTTCGGCACTGCAGTAGAGCCAGGAGGAGCACTCCTGCACCTCCTGGCGCCACATTCGGGTAAATATTTCTTAAAAAACTTAGGGGGAGAAATTCGGTGGCGCCCCCTTTGGGGCGCTAACTTCACCAGGGCGCTACTTTTAGCGCTCTGAAAAAGTTAGCTCTCCTGCGCCGTAAATTCAGTTGAAGCGCCCCAAGCAGGAGGCGGGGCGCTACTGGAAGCACTCCACCTCCTTCCTGGAGCGCTACAACTGAATATCGCAGCACTACGTGCAACAGCGCCATGCACGCCGGTACGTAGTGCCGCGGTATTGCAGGCCTCCCTCCCCTGATTAAAGGGGAGGGGCCTAGCGCTGCGTCCACCGGGGGCCCTGCTGGACCACCAGGATGCAGGGTGCCGGGAAAGCAAAAAAAAATGGCCGCCCAACACCTGTCCTTTAAGTAGTGCCGCCGTGGCTGCAAAAACGCCCCCTGACCCTGTCGGACATATCGTCCGGCGATAGGTCAGGGGGCGCAACCGAAGTTTGCGGCTGGGGCGCGAGTGGGGCGCTGCGCACGGCGATGATGTCACCGTCGGCGGCGCAGCACTGTGGGACGCTACCCGCTACTGCCGCCGCTAACCTCCCACTGAATTTCCAATTTTTCCCCCTTAGATTTTTGGTGGCGACCTCCAGTGGTCTCTTTAAGGACTGCTGGTTAGGCCACATGCAGACCATATTTTCCTGAACATAGCCGTCTCAGCGCTGGCTGTGTTCAGTGCAGCCCAATTTTGCATAGGAGATCTCAAACAGGCCTGAGGTCCTCTATTATCATAGGCAAAGGGCTTAACACCTGTTTCAGGCATGGGCCTTGGACACCTCTTTTTCTGCCTTCAACAATATGGTGCGGGCGAAGTGCCATTGATTTCCTAGCTCAGTATCTCTAATGCACTGGGCTAGTTTAATGAATTCATTAAATATTTTAATAAATACTAAAGTAGTAAAAGTGGATTCATATATTGCTCATCCTTAACTTGTTTTATGTACCAAAATTTAAGCTTTGAGTGTGTCACTTTCAGTTAAGGAATATAAATAGGACATCCTTTTTCTGCATATCGCATGTGATGAAGACTGTTGTGTTGAAAGTTTGTTGAACAACAAACAGGAGGAAAAATTGGGTCGCGCCCCCTTTGGGGCGCTAACTTCACCAGGACGCTACTTTTAACACCCGAAAAAGTTAGTGCCCCGTGCCCGAAATTGAATGGGAGCGCCCCAAGCAGGAGGCAGGGCGCTACTGGAAGCGCTCCCCCTCCCCCTCCCTCTTGGGGCGCTCCCATTGAATATCGTGGCACCACGTGCGTCGGCACGTAGCGTCATACTACTGCAGGCCTCCCTCCCCTGATTTAAGGGGCGGGGCCTAGCGCAGCCCGCACCGGGGCCCTGCTAGACCACTGGGGAGCGGAGTGCCGGCAATAGAGACCAGCACTCAAGAGGAGTGCCGGGCTGACCGATCGCGGCCGGCACCCCACAGGGGGAGGTGAGAGGGGGCAGGAGCTGGCAGGCGGCCCAAAACAAATGGCTGCCCAGCACCTGCCCTTTAATTTGTGCCACCTCGGCCGCAAAAACGCCACCCTGACCCTGTCGGACATAGCGTCCGGCGGTAGGTCAGGGGGCGCGAGCCAAGTTTGCGGCTGGGGCGCTGCGCACGGCAATGACGTCATTGCCGGAGGCGCAGCGCCGCGGGGCACTAAAGGGAGGCGCAAAGCAACCGAATTTTTCCCCCATAGATTTTATTACAAGGAAAGTAGCACTTGTTTAATTCTCTTCGGGAATGTTCTTAAACACACATTTTGTGAGGCCTGCCATCATTGTACAAAATTGCAGTTGTGAGTGGTCACAGATCAATGTGTCTGTGAGGAAGAACACAGAGTGAATACAGATCTACACAAATACAACTAAATGGGAGGCAAAGAGAGCAAAAAGTGAAGAGAGAAAGAACAGATGGCAAACCTAATATGGAAAATGGAGTAAGAATAGAACAAGTCCCACACAAGTTTCAAAGGGTTTAATTTCCTGCATTGCTATCACTGCAGATCAATAATTTGCTGCAATAGTACTTCAATTCAATTTGAATCCACATAAAATAAATTCAGACTCTGAACAAAGGATAACTGTGCTCGTAAAAACAATGTAATATATTTTCAATGTTCTTCAACACTATTCCACCTGCCTTGGGCTTCATTCTTCCTGTGCCTACGTTGGGTACCAATACTGAGTTGAACTGATATAGCCTCCAGTTTTCTCAGTTTGCCTAAATGCCACATTGCCCAGTAATTGTCCAAACTTGTGCACATCCCCCCATGGATGTCCAGTGGATTCAATATTCAGTGAGTATAACTTTATAGTGTCAGAAACTGTTTACATGCCCAGTGCTAGTACACTTCTATGTTTACTGTCTACAGCATGAAAAGCGCTTTGATCTATTTTTGACCCTGGAGAGGAGCACGAATCATATTGACAGTCACTGCAGGAGAGTTACATGTAGCACAGAAGCCAGGTGCTGGAGGTCGATAATGCACTAGGTGTCAGTAATAGCATCTCCACTGTCACGTACTGCACAGCCGGTTTGTGTCAGCACTTCTCACCCAACTCCTTCCTTTGCTCTTTCATGGAAAAGGTTTTCTTGTTGTGGAACATTCAATAGCAATAACAGTCAATTGGATCTTACTACATGCATTACAATAACTCACTGCATGCACCATTCAATAAATGCCTAGATATTAAGACATTGTTGCACATTTTAGACATTATTTTTTGTTTTTAAATAAAGTTGCTTTCTTTCAGTTCTTTTAAGACTTCCACGCAGAATTCATCAGCAATCAGTTAATCATGATAATGGGTTACCTGAGCTTGCCAATAAAGCTCTCTCCACCACGTGATAGGTCAGTGGGGTCTACAGAGATGAGGTAATTTGATGTCTTGCTTTTCTTCCGTTTTCTTCCTGCCAATAAGAATACCTGGAGAGGTGAAGAAACAAAATATTATTAAAGGAACAGAGGAGAATAAAGATAAAAAAGGAGATTTCAACAAAACCTTGCCCAGCAGAAAAATTCAATTCAGTTGAGCCATCAACCCAACAACACAACTAAAATTATTTATAATTACCACTGATTATCGAAAGGTCAAATACAGTTCATTTATGATATGAAATAGTGGGATAACACATTTTACAAACGACTTTTCAAAACCAATTCAATACTTGTTATTCTAAAATCATTATCTGTAGTTATTTTACAAAATGTTCAATTCAAAAATAACTACAGATAATGATTTTGGATCAAGATGAGCTCCATCTTACACTGCTGGCCTTGTAAGGGATGAGAGGCTTATAATGTTGCCAAAAAGAGTAGTAAGCCTGAGGATTGGGAGGATTTTAGAATTCAGCAAAGGAGGACCACGAAATTGATAAATAAAGGGAAAATAGAATATGAGAGTAAACTAGCGAGAGACAACAGACTGTAAAAGCTTCTATAGGTATGTAAAAAGGAAAAGATTAGCGGAAGTAAACGTGGGTCCCTTACAGGTTGAGACAAGAGAAATTATAATGGGGAATAAGGAAATGGCAGAGAAATTAAACAAATACTTTGTATCTGTCTTCACGGAAGAAGACGCAAAAAACTTCCCAGTAGAGAACCAAGGCTCTAGCGAGAATGAGGAACTGAAAGAAATTAGTATTAGTAAAAAAATAGTACTGGAGAAATTAATGGGACTGAAAGCCAATAAATCTCCTGGACCTGATGGCCTACATCCTAGGGTTTTAAAAGAGGTGGATGCATTGGCTGTCATCTTCCAAAATTCCATAGATTCTAGAATGGTTCCCGCGGATTAGAAGGTAGCAAATGTAACCCCAATATTTAAGAAAGGAGGGAGAGAGAAAACGGGCAACTACAGACCAGTTAGACTGACATCAGTAGTAGGAAAAATGCTAGAATCTATTATTAAGGACGTGGTAACAGGGCACTTAGAAAATAATAATAGGATTGGGCAGAGTCAACACGGATTTATGAAAGGGAAATCATGTCTGACGAATCTGTTAGAGTTTTTTGAGGTTGTATCTAGCAGAATAGATAAGGGGGAACCAGTGGATGTGGTGTATTTGGATTTTCAGAAGGCATTCGATAAGGTGCCACACAAGAGGTTATTAAACAAAATTAGGGCTCATGGCATTGGGGGTAATATACTAGCATGGATTGAGGATTGGTTAATGGACAGAAAATAGAGAGTAGGAATAAACGGGTCATTTTCGGGTTGGCAGGCTATAACTAGTGGGGCACCAGAAAGATCAGTGCTTGGGCCTCAGCTATACACAATCTATATCAATGATTTGGATGAGGGCACCAAATGTAATATATCCAAGTTTACTGATGATACAAAGCTAGTTTGGAATGTAAGTTGTGAGGAGGATGCAAAGAGGCTTCAAGGGGATATAGACAGGTTAAGTGAGTGGGCAAGAACATGACAAATGGAATAAAATGTGGAGAAATGTGAAGTTATCCACTTTGGTAGGAAAAATAGAAAAGCAGAGTATTTTTTAAATGGTGAGAGATTGGGAAATGTTGGTGTTCAGAGGGACTTGGGTGTCCTTGTACACGAATCACTGAAAGTTAAGATGCAGGTACAGCAAGCAATTAGGAAAGTAAATGGTCTGTTGGCCTTTATTACGAGAGGATTTGAGTATAAGAGTAAAGACATCTTACTGCAATTATATAGGGCCCTGGTGAGACCACACCTGGAGTATTGTGTACAGTTTTGGTCTCCTTACCTAAGGAAGGATATACTTACCATAGAGGGAGTGCAACAAAGGTTCACCAGACTGATTCCTGGGATGGGGGGATTGTCCTATGAGGAGAGTAAACTAGGCCTATATTCGCTAGAGTTTAGAAGAATGAGAGGTGATCTCATTGAAACATACAAAATTCTTACAGGGCTTGACAGGGTAGATGCAGGGAGGATGTTTCCCCTGGCTGGGGAGTCTAGAACCAGGGGTCACAGTCTCATAAATAAGGGGACGGCCATTTAGGACTGAGATGAGGTGAAATTTCTTCACTCAGAGGGTGGTGAATCTTTGGAATTCTCTACCCCAGAGGGCTGTGGAGGCTCAGTCGTTGAGTATATTTAAGACAGAGATCGATAGATTTTTGAATATTAAGGGAATCAAGGGATATGGGGATAGTGCAGGAAAGTGGAGTTGAGGTAGAAGATCGGCCATGATCTTACTGAATGGAGGAGCAGACTCGAGGGGCCGAATGGCCTACTCCTGTTCCTATTTCTTATGTTCTTCTGAGTGAAAGCTCCACCTCCTACTAGGCTGAGTGGGAATCTCTTTCAAGGACAGCCGTTTAAACAGGAATCCCTTTGGAATAGCAGCAGTTTAAATGGGAATTTTCTTGGAAGGACCTGACATATGTGGGTCCCAACCTATGTTCTGGCCCTTCTTGAAGTTACAGCAGGAATGCGCCTGAATTAAAAAATTATAAGGCGTGTACTCTGTATAAAGCGATCCATGTTACATTCCCGTTCAGAATATACTATTTAGAACTTCTGCTAAAATAAATGTAATTTACCAA
Organism: Squalus acanthias; assembly: GCA_030390025.1. Lineage (NCBI taxonomy): Eukaryota > Metazoa > Chordata > Chondrichthyes > Squaliformes > Squalidae > Squalus > Squalus acanthias. Next base: position 41,511,168 of record CM059434.1, read on the forward strand.
CCTTCTTCCCATCATCCCTTTCCAGGTGGAGGTAGTAGGTAGGGTACATTCCGCGGTCCATCCCCTTCTTATCCCTTGTGATTCGGCATTTAATGGTGATTCCTTGTGGAGCTGGTCTCACAGCAAACTCCTCAAGGTCATCCACATCTATTAGAGCATCAGTTCCTGGAGGGGTTGAGACAGACGCAGCTTCCTGGAAAACAGAAATACATTGTGCTCTGTAACAGGGAATTCCGAGGATAACTCCGTGGGCTGCATTCACCAGAAAAAACACAGCCATTAGCTTTGCCACACTTTTTTTGTGAATGTTTGTATATAGCAGGATGAAGGGATACTGAGGAATGAAGACTTTTTTCCTTCCCACACGACCGGGGATAAATGGAACAGACTACCAGAAAAAAATAATTAATTTGTATATCTTTAAAAAAGAACTGGATCCTCTATCTATATTATATCTTTCCAACCTGCAACTAAGTTTTCTGGACTTCGGTAACTGAGATGTGCCCCTATGGTGAACAGTCCATGTTGGACAAACAAAAATTCTAGGGGGAATTTTAACCCCAAGAAGCGGGTGGGTTGGGAGGTTAAACAGCTAAAAGACTGAATCACGACCTCAACCCCCCTACTTCCGGTTTTAACGGAGGTGGGACGGGGGACGGGCAGCCAACCCGCTGCCAGGAGGCGGGTCTCTCATTTAAATATTATAATGAGGCTGGCGTGCCTCATGGTGATCTACCATTTCAAATTTAACTCTGGCTGGTCTGGTTTCCCAGGCCTCGGGGAACCCGCCAGCTAAAGTAAGGCAAGGATTGCTGGATCCAGGAGGTCAGTGCCTTTCCACTTATCTGCTGGATCCAGCGTCCCTGCCTCACCCACCCTCCGTGATCGGACACCCCCGAGGCCTCCGATCTCCCCTCAGGTGGCCTCCGATCCCCCGCACGAGGCCTCCGACCACCCCCCCCTCCCCTCCCCGAGCCTCTGATCTTCCCCCACCCCATCGTCCCCCATGAGGCCTCCGATTCCCACTCCAGCCTCCAACCACACTTTTCGGCCCTGATCGCCTTCCCCAGCCTTCCCCCTCTGGCTCCGATGCTCCTCTGGCCCCTGAACACACCCACTCCCCCCCCCGCCCTCACGATTCTCCTCCAGCTCTGATTCACACCCCCGATCATCCTCCAGCCCCTGACCAACCCTCCCTAACCCCGATCCTCCTCCGGCCCCGATTCACACTCCCGATGCTCCTCCGGCCCCGATTCACACTCCCGATGCTCCTCCGGCCCCAATTCACACTCTCTGATACACCTCTGGACACTCACCACCCCCTTGATCATCCTCTGGCCTCAATTCATAACCCTAGATGCTCCTCCGGCCACGACCACCACCCCACCCCGATCATCCTCCAGCCCCGATTCACACCCTCTGATGCTCCTCCGGCCCTGATTCAACCCCTGATCATCCTCCAGCCCCGATTCACACCCCCAATCCCTCCCTCCCTCCTCTCTGCGGCCATTGCCACAGGCCTACCTGCCCGACAACCAGCCAGCTCTCCATCTGACTGCCTGCGGGCAGGAAACAGAGCTTTGAAATGTTAATCAGGCCCTGCCGTTAAATTCGGCAGGGCCTGCAGGAAACCCGTTCTCCCGACTGCTTTCTAGCCCCCCGCTTCCGACCCGCCTCCAGATTAAAGTTCCGGCCTCTGTCTATGTAGTTTTCTCAATAGCTTGGTTTGGAGGCTCTTAAGCAGAGTGATGGGTTTCTGCAGGTGTCTGAGATTGAGCTCACTGAAGAAAAATGGTAGCCAGTAAATTGTTGGCGCAGTAATCGAGCTACTGAAAATTTTTGGGAGAATTCTTGCCAGCTCGTTAATCCCAGATATTCTGTTTTTTGCCGCAAATATAAATCATCCAATCCACTGCCGGTACGCTGGACTGATCACAGGAGTCAAAACAGATTACAATGGAAACAGGGTGTTAAATGACTAAAGGGTATTTAAACTCCTGTATTTGTATACTGAGAGCAGGCCTGGGATTTACTTAACATTTTCCATGTAAAATTCTGGGACCAAGAGTGAAAATGGGCAAATCTGATGACCAAGCAATGTAAGTGCTTTTTCAGGAAGTGAGGTAAAGAAGAGTTGTCCTGTAAGATACAGAAAGGCACTCTCCCCAAAAGTGACTTGTCCAACAAACTTGAGAGCAGATTGCTGAGAGAGTAAATACTCTGTCCAGGTCCCAGCAGATCTGGGTAGGATAAGGAAAGTTGGATAGAAAGTTCATTGATGGACAGGAAACAAAGGATTAGGATTAATGTTTGCTGCTCAGATAGGAGAACGGCTGGCAGTACCCCAGGATCAGTGCTGGATCCTCTTTCATTCTTGAGATATATACTGTATCTACAATATATTAAAAACAGTGAGTGGTCTCAGAACTTGCATTTATATAGCATCTTTCACATCCTCTGGACATCCAAAAGCACTTCACAGCCAATGATGTACTTTTGAAGTGTAGTCACTGTTGCAATGCAGGGACACGTGACAGTCATGGGGTAAATGACCAGATAATCTGTTTTAGTAATGTTGTTGAGGGATAAATGTTGGCCAGGACACTGGAAGAATTCACCTACTCTTCTTCGAATGGGATCTTTCACATCCACCTGAGGGGGCAGATGGGTCCTCAGGTAAACATCTAATTTGAAACCTGACACCTCCGACAGTGCAGCACTCCCTCCGTACTGCACTGAACAACAACAGCAACAACTTGTATTTATATAGCACCTTTAACATAGTAAAACGCCCCAGGGCACTTCGCAGGAGTGTTATGAAACAAAATTTGACACCGAGCCACGTAAGGAGATATTAGGACAGACAACCAAAAGCTTGGTCAAAGAGGTAGGTTTTAAGGAGCATCTTAAAGGAGGAAAGAGAGGTAGAGAGGCGGAGAGGTTTAGGGAGGGAATTCCAGAGCTTAGGGCCTAGGCAGCTGAAGGTACGGCCGCCAATGGTAGAGCAATTAAAATCGGGGATGCGCAAGGGGCCAGAATTGGAGGAGCGCAGAAATCTTGGACGGTTACAGAGATAGGGAGGGGCGAGGCCATGGAGGGATTTGAAAACAAGGATGAGAATTTCAAAATTGAAACGGTGCCAGACCGGGAGCTAATGTAGGTTAGCGAGCATAGGGTTGATGGGTGAACGGGACTTGGTAAGAGTTAGGATACGAGTTTTGGATGAACTCAAGTTTATGGAGAGTGGAAATGGGAGGCCAGCCAGGAGAGCTTTGGAATAGTCAAGTCTAGAGGTAACAAAGGCATGGATGAGGATTTCAGTAGCTAATAAGCTGAGGCAGAGGCAGAGTCGGGCAATGTTACGGAGGTAGAAGTAGGCGGCCTTGGTGATGGAACAGATATGTGGCCGGAAGCTCATTTCGGGGTCAAATATGACACCAAGGTTGCGAACAGTCTGGTTCAGTTTCAGACAGTTGCCAGGGAGATGGATGGAGTCAGTGGCTAAGGAACAGTTTTGTGTTGGGGAACAAAGTCAATGGCTTCGGTCTTCCCAATATTTAGTTGGAGGAAATTTCTGCTCATCCATTATTGGATGTCGGACAAGCGGTGTGATGAATTAGAGACAGGGGAGCAGTCGAGTGAGGTGGTGGTGAGGTAGAGCTGGGTGTCACCAGAGTACATGTGGAACCTGATGTTGTGTTTTTAAATTATGTCACCGAGGGGCAGCATGTAGATGAGAAATAGGAGGGGGCCAAGGATGGATCCTTGGGGGACTCCAGAGGTAACGGTGCGGGAGTGGGAAGAGAAGCCATTGCAGGTGATTCACTGGCTACGATTAGATAGATAAGAATGGAGCCAAGTGAGTCCCACCCAGCTGGACGACAGAGGAGAGGCATTGGAGGAGGATGGAGTGGTCTAGTGTGTCAAGGGCTGCTTAGTATTAATATGATTCTGGTGTAAGTGCCAGTAAAACCCAATGCTAACCATTATAGACCATTACCTGTGTTTAGCTGTTAAGCGGCCTTTCAGTTCTCTGCTGCCATTTTGAGCCTGCCCAACTGACACTGCAGATACTTATTATCTAAGGATATTGGTCATAAACTGTTATCTCACACCCTGACCCTCACTGCTACCGACACTTGTATCAGAACAAGCATCGACATAAAAGTCACAGATAACTCACAGAACATGAAAAATTTAGCTTTAATCTTGATCGTCAAATTCTTAGTAAATGTTGGATTTAAGGTCACTCTAAAGTTGATACAATTCAGAAACAAGAATCTTGTTGTGTCGAAAAAAGTCAATGCTATCTGAAGCTGCAGTAACACAGCAGACACATGTATATAATGACAGGTCCAGAGCTGCAAAATGTGGCAGAAGTAATTATGCCACCCTTTACTGTTAAAGCACATGGGATTGGGGGTAATATACTGGCATGGGTTGAAAATTGGTTAACAGACAGGAAACGGAGAGTAGGAATAAATGGGTCTTTTTCGGGGTGGCAGGCGGTGACTAGTGGGGTACCGCAGGGATCAGTGCTTAGGCCCCAGCTATTCACAATATATATCAATGATTTGGATGAGGGAACCAAATGTAATATTTCCAAGTTTGCTAACGACACGAAACTAGGTGGGATTGTGAGTTGTGAGGAGGATGCAAAGAGGCTTCAAGGCGATTTAGACAAGTTGAGTGAGTGGGCAAATACATGGCAGATGCAGTATAACGTGGATAAATGTGAAGTTATCCACTTCAGTAGGAAAAACAGAAAGGCAGAGTATTATTTAAATGGTGATAGATTGGGAAATATTGATGTACAGAGGAACCTGGGTGTCCTTGTACACCAGTCACTGAAAGCAAACATGCAGGTACAGCAAACAGTTAGGAAGGCAAATGGTATGTTGGCCTTCATTGCCAGAGGATTTGAGTACAGGAGCAAGGATGTCTTACTACAGTTATACAGGGCCTTGGTGAGACCACACCTGGAGTACTGTGTGCAGTTTTGGTCTCCTTACCTAAGAAAGGATATTCTTGCCACAGAGGGAGTGCAGCGAAGGTTCACCAGACTGATTCCTGGGATGGCAGGACTGTCGTATGAGGAGAAATTGGGTCAACTAGGCCTGTATTCACTAGAGTTTACAAGAATGAGAGGGGATCTCATTGAAAATTCTGACAGAGCTAGACAGACTGGATGCAGGGAGGATGTTTTTCCTGGCTGGGCGGTTTAGAACAAGGGGCCACAGTCTCAGGATACGGGGTAGGACATTTAGGACGGAGATGAGGAGAAATTTCTTCACTCAGAGGGTGGTGAACCTGTGGAATTCTCTACCACAGAAGGCTGTGGAGGCCAAGTCACTGAATATATTTAAGAAGGAGATAGATAGATTTCTAGACACAAAAGGCATCAAGGGGTATGGGAAGAGAGCGGGAATATGGTATTGAGATAGAGGATCAGCCATGATCATATTGAATGGCGGAGCAGGCTCGAAGGGCCGAATGGCCTACTCCTGCTCCTATTTTTCCAAGTTTCTATGTTTCTACTGTACTACTGTGCCATTTCCATCTCCCACACCAGCAATCTCACTCTGAGTGAGGCTCACAGTTTGTATTGAATTATGGACAGTTTCATGCTGTCAGCCTCTGTTATTCAAATTCACTTCAAACAGGATCCTTACATTCGACAGAAAATCCATCATTTCATCACATAGCACTATGATCAAAAAGAAAGAGAAACGCTAAATTACATTTTCACTGTGTGTCAGCTGTGGCTCAGTGGGTAGCACACTCGCCTGAGTCAGAAGGTTGTGAGTTCAAATCCCAACCCACCTAAGCACGTAAATCTAGGCTGACACTCCAGTGGAGTGCTGCACTGTCAGAGGTGCCGTCTTACCGAGGTCCCATCTGCTCTCTCAGGTGGACGTAAAAGATCCCATGGCACTATTTCAAAGAAGAGCAGGGGGAGTTATCCCCGGTGTCCTGGCCAATATTTATCCCTCAATCAACATAACAAAAACAGATTATCTGGTCATTATCACATTGCTGTGCGCAAATTGGCTGCCGCGTTTCCCACATTACAACAGTGACTACACTCCAAAAGTACTTCATTGGCTGTAAAGCGCTTTGAGACGTCTGGTGGTCGTGAAAGGCACTATATAAATGCAAGTCTTTCTTTCTCACCAAAAATGGTGTGTCAACTTTTAACTGAAATGAAAGATTTAATAAAGGCCTTTTTTTTGTAAATGAAGATGTAGTCAATGTGGTAGGGAACAGCAGCCTGAAAAATGATGCACAGAAAGGAAATATAAAGGTTGGAGATGGAAAGATTTCTACACTGCTATTTGGACCCTGGCCTGTTCCTTTGTTTTTCCATTCACTAAATTTCAAACAAATGTGAAGAAATTATTTCCAGTCCTCACCTTATTAGATTTTTTACTGGAAGCAGAGCCAGGCCTGGTGTTACTGTTCAATTGGGAAGAGCTGGAGCTATCTTCATCTTCTTCATCCTCTTCCTCATCAAAGTTCATGCTGCTAGAAATACCTGCTGAGGCAAAAATAATCGGTTAAAAGTCAACTTTCTTGGTAGTGCAATAGGCCTATATTTAAAGATTTGTATCTACATTTATAAAAGTTGAACAAGCCTAAGTTGCACAAGGCCAATCAACTGTTGGAAGTGAGATCATAAAGAGTGAAACTGAGCACAAGCCCGCGCAAACATTTGTGGGTAGGTTTTATGAATTTGCACTCTGGTGCATCAAGAATCCTTAATGGGAATTTGGGAATGGAGGTTATCAGATGGAAAATCCCAAGGGGCTCAGTTACCTCCAAGCATGTCTGGAGCGCAAAGCTCTGCACCCAGAACACAAATTCATGTAATCAAATCTATGGAACTGTATTTACTTTTAAGAGTGGAGAAAAGGTTTGCCCAAGCGGGCAGAGTGAAGGGAGAGAATGCAATGGTGGTAAGAGGTTTGATAGTGAGAGGAGCAGACAGTCGCATTAGCCTGAATGGTGTGTTGCCTCCCAGGTGTCAGGGTAAGTGAAATAACAGAGCAGATTTTGAGGCTCTTGCAGAAGGAGGAGGATCAGCTGGAAGTTGTGGTTCTTGTCAAAACCAATGATATGGGGAAGTATTGGATTCCAGCAGTTGTCAAAGTAGAGTGAAAAGCAAGGCCTCAAGATAGCAACTCCAGGATTACTATCAGTACCAGCACCAGCTAATACAGGAGCAGCTGGATTAGGGAGAAAATTGTGTGGTTAGAGATGTAGCATAGGAGGGAAAGATTCAGGTACCAGGGGCATTAGGATCAGTTCTGGTACTGGAGTTGGCTGTACCAATAGGATGGCCTACACTGGAATAAAGCTGGGAGCAGTATCATCACGGGGAAGTTAACTGGAGCTGTGGGGGAATGTTTAAAGTAGTGCTGCAATGGGTGGGGAAAAGCAAGACAGTAGAGTAGGCACTTCTTCCTCCAAATCCAACACAGTCATTAGCAGGCCTAATGGAATGCCCATGGTCACCATTGCTTGCAGCTACAAGGCCAACTGGTAGCATTAGTTGTGATGCTGTGGAGGTGGGGACCAAAGGAGGCTGACTTGAAGGAAAACAGCAGCAAGCAGCAGAAAAAAATCCACGAGCTCTAATGCTCAGTGAGTTAAATTAAAGTCCAAGTCTTACCAATATGTTAACCTAGCTTTAAATGATGGAGTTCTTCAACTTAGAGCTTGCAGACCTGCCAGCGTCCATTTTAAATGAGTGCTCAGTGCATCAAGAGCTGGGCTCCAAATCAAAATGGGGAATTTGTTGTGGCGTCAATTTAAATTAATTTGTAGTGTGTATTGAGGCGAGCATAAGCACAAAGCGCTTCCTCAAAAATCTTTAAAAGCCTTTTTCTCCTGTGAAATCAGGGATGTGCCCTGTGCACTGCACCACAGAATCGGCCCTTCAATATCTGAAGAAATTTGAAATGCTGCATAAAATGTGGGCTGTAGTAGTTTACAATATATCCCTGTAAAGTCTCACTCTTAAAAAGGAATGAAGAAAAGAGTTGAACCAAGAACAGATTTAGACAGAGGCTCCACTTTCAAAACTCCAAAATGACAGGAAAATCATGGTCACCAACATCACCATGACTCAGTAGCAATTGACATGTTGAAGGCAATAGATTCTGTCTTGGGAGGCACATTCCTAACAACATAAAACTGCTCAGTGTTTACTTTTGATATTGTTTGTAGGTAAGATTAAATTTGATTTGAGAGATCTGTGAACCAGTTTATGTTTGCACTCAAATATTGTAACAAAATGGCAGAAATATTAAAAAATTATTTTGCTTCAGTAATTACCAGGGAGATAGAACAGATGGACATGACATTGGATGATGAGATTAGTAATGAGATAAGTGCATTTAAAATAAAAAGAAAGGATATATTAAATAAACTAATCAAACTCAAAGAGGATAAAAGCCCTGGTCCGGATAGATTGCATCCATGCATTTTAAAAGAATCTAGGGAAGAGATAGCAGAGGCATTACTAAACATTTCTAATAATTCATTAGAAAAAGGTTTAGTGCCAGAAGACTAATGTAATACCTATATTCAAGAAGGTGGATAGAACATGTCTAGGGAATTATAGATCAGTCAATCGGTGGTAGGAAAAATAATGGAATCCCTACTAAAGGAGAAAATAGAAGAACATCTAGAAAATAAAAATATAATAAGGAATAGTCAGCATGGCTTTCAAAAGGGAAAGTCTTGCTTGACCAACCTCATTGAATTTTTTGAAGAGGTAACAGAGGGAGTAGACAATGGTAATGCAGTAGATGTAATTTATCTAGATTTTCAAAAGGCCTTCGATAAGGTACCCCATAATAGACTGATGAACAAGATCAGAGAATGCGGAGTCAGGGGACAAGTAGCAGAATGGATTGCTGGCTGGCTTCAGGACAGAAAGCAGAGTGTAGGGGTAAAGGGTAGCTATTCACAGTGGTAGAAGGCAGTAGTGGTGTTCCACAAGGATCAGTGCTGGGACCACTGCTGTTCACAATTTACATTAACGATTTAGACTTTGGAATCAAAAACACAATTTCTAAATTTGCGGATGACACCAAATTGGGGGGAATAGTCAACACTGAGGAAGACTGCAACAAATTACAGAAGGACATTAATAAACTTGCAGACTGGGCATATAATTGGCAAATGAAGTTCAACACAGATAAAAGTGAGGTATTACATTTCGTTAGGAAGAATAGGGAGGTCACTTATGACTTGGAGGGTGCAAGTCTAGGTGGGGTAGAGGAACAAAGGGATCTCGGAGTACAAATACACAAATCAGTAAAAGTTGCGACACAGGTTAGCAAGGCCATAAAAAGCAACCAAACACTAGGGTTTATTTCTAGAGGGATAGAATTGAAAAGTAGGGAAGTTATGCTAAACCTGTATCGAACCTTGGTTAGACCACATTTAGAGTACTGTGTACAGTTCTGGTTGCCTTACTATAAAAAGGAAATAGAGGCACTGGAGAGGGTGCAGGGAAGATTTACAAGGATGATACCATAAATGTGAGGGTATATATATCAGGAAAGGTTGAACAGGCTGGGTCTCTTTTCTCTTGAAAAAAGAAAGCTGAGGGGTGACCTAATAGAGGTCTTTATCAAAAACTTTCATAATTTTAGAGTGGATACAGAGAGAATGTTTCCACTTGTGGGGAAGAGCATAACTAGAGGCCATCAGTATAAGATAGTCACCAAGAAATCCAATAGGGAATTCAGAAGAAACCTCTTTACCCAAAGAGTGGTGAGAATGTGGAACTCGCTACCACAGGGAGTGGTTGAAGTGAATAGTGTAGATGCATTTAAGGGGAGGCAAGACAAGCATATGAGGGAGAAGGGAATAGAGGATTATGCTGATAGATTTAGATGAGGAAAGACGGGAGGAGGCTCGAGTAGAGCATAAACACCGGCATGGACTGGTTGGGCCGAATGGCCTGTTTCTGTGCCGTATATCCTATGTAATCCTATGTAAGCTGCCGGTATTACTTCTTTGAACTGTCATAGAAGAACAGAGCTGGGGATGTGGATGGCTTAATGGGTTAGAACACTGGACTTTTACCTCTGTAGGCTCTGATTGAATCCAGACCCAACCGATGGGATAAAGTCTGCTCTTTCTCAGAGATGAAAAGATCCTTCATATGCTTTGAGTTTGACCAATATTAATCTACTTCCTAGTGGCTTGGGCCTTTAGCATAATTCTATCCTTAATTAAATATTTATTCGCAATGCCTCCCTCAGAGCAGCCACAGAACTTGTGGTGTGAGAAATGATAAAAATATCATACTAGTGAAGTAGGTAGAGTTCTGAGATTGGGGTGATGTAGGTTTGGTTGGGCAGGGTAGAGGGAACTTTATTCTTCATCTAGCCATGCTATATCTGCCCTGGGATTATTTAATGCTGACTCTGGGGGGTGAAATTGGTCTTTGGAGTAGCACAAACAGGCGCTAGCCCATTTTACACCCCATCTGATTTTTTCCCCACAATGGATTGTATTCATTTAATTGGGATATTTATTCTCAGATCAATAAAGAGGGTACTGTAGGTTTCAGTACATATCATTTAAAAAGGAACATACGCTATCTCACCTTTTTTCTGCATTGTTGCTCTAAGGTCCTGCTTTGTTGCTTGCTGTGCACTGGCCACAGTGTCTGCATCATCATCATCATTGCTGGACTGTCCAACAGTGAGAATCTGAATTTGACTTCCCACCTCCTGGGCATCATCCTGAAAGGCAGCTGGACCATCGATTCCTGGTGGATCAAAATAGATCAACTGTCACTTCAACCAAATGTTAATGTCAGAAATTTCCAAGCTCTTATGGTTTTGGGTTAAATCTAAAAGGAAGTAGCTGACAACAGGGAGTAAATTACCAATGATATAACAGCCAATTGATCACTGCACTCCAGAAAGTAGTTCAAGATGCGCACATGCCCCAAAAAAGCTGACCAACAATAGCCCTGAATATAGGCCTTACGACACACGTGGAGACAAAGAGTTGGGCTAAAACTGCAATGGGGCAGAGGCACGCCATTACTTCAAGAAAAAAAGAAGGAACTTTCAGTTATGTAGCTGCAGGTACACCAAACCATTCCATTATTCTTACTGAGGTGTGAAAAAGCTAAAGTAGACAAAGCACCATTTGCCACAGTGGTGGATTTAGAAATTATTGATGAGGGGTCCGAGTGTTGAAGGTACTAGACTTAGGGGGAAAAATTCAGTTGGTTGCGCCTCCCGTTAGCGCCTTAAGAGGGCGCTAATGGGGCGCAAAGCAGCGAGCGCCCAGGCGCGGCGAAGTTTGCGCCGCTCGCGAAATTAACTAGACATTTTGCGGCGGTGCTAAACACTACCGCCACGATCTCCTGCGCCGGCAGATCGTGACGTCAGTCGAGTGCGCAACGCCCCGGTATCGCCCCGGAGCGGATATTGAGTGGCGCCCCCTGCCTTATCGCCTGACGCTAGCAACGACAGGTTGAGGGGAGCATTCTGCAGTCATGAAGGGAAAGGGGGAGCGCTATTTAAAGGTGACCGCTTCCTGCCTTTTATTGTTGGTGCCATTTTTGAACTACGCATTCTGAGAGAGAGAGAGAGAGACTTCTGGAGAGATTCAACGTTGTGTGAAGGAGTTTTGGGTACTGAGCAGCACTTTGCAGGTTCATTTTGATTTGCCATTCCTTGTATCGATTTAGAAGAGACTGTGGGGGCTGCACTCTGAGCTCTTTGCCTCATACTCTCCATTGTTCTTTCCAGCAGATTTGATGTACAGGTCTCTCCAGGCCGAGATTCAAGGCTGCAATGAGCAGGATGTGGATGGAAAGCAAGATTAACCATCCCCTTTAAGAACTGGCCCGTGCCATTGTGTGTGTGTTCCATTGCTGACTGACATTACATGAGCTTCGCCAGCGCTCTGAGGTAGCACCTCGCTCCTCAGCCTTTGCGCCTTAAGACAGGTGTGAAGCGCCTGATTTAGCACTCCAATCACCTCCGGGGCGATAAAAGTCAAGTTTGCAGTCGGTGGCGATAATTAGCGCCAGGCCGTAATCTTTGTGCCCGGCCGATAATTGCGCCCCAAATGGGGGCGATACTGAATTTCTCCCCCCTAGTTTCTAGTAAGATCCAGGGCCATCTTCCATGCTTCATGCTCCAGCACCACCGCCCCACCTCCCCCAACCACCCATCCCCCACCCCATCAACCGTTGAAAAAAATTGACACTTTACTTGCTACTTTCCGGCATTTTCTAACCTACTGTAATTTTGATTTTCGAGCCAAAAGTTAATTATCTTGGAAGGGTTAAAGATATTTTAAATCTGAAAATAAAAGTAGTTGTAGGGACTTCAATTCAACTGTTAAAGTCTAATTCCTTTCGTTGGGAATCTAGCCCAGATATATCATATTAATTTGCAAATGAAATCTTTTATAATTTGCATCTACAATAATCCAATTGCTGATTGAATATGCTGAGTTAACTATTTCTATTTTTAAATAGCTTCTGGAGGAGTTTTAATGAAGGGTCATCCCAAAACAGTAACCTGTCTTTTTATCCTTTAGATGTTAATCAAGCTGCTGTGCATTTGAAAGATTTTCTGTTTTTAAAACCTTAAAACAGATGGAGATTGAAATGATTGTTAGTGATTATAATGGCTGAATGCCCAATGCATTCGTAAAACATTCCTCAATTAACATTGACTGATTTACATTGACTGATTCAAAATAAATTGGTTGGTCTTTTGTTCTTTTGACCCTGTCAAAAAGGTTTATTGTACTGGAAATAAAAATCATTACACACAGCAATAATTACACACCGCAGTCATTTAGAAAAACAATGAAAGTGCATCAAACGCAATTTTCAGGAATGGGCATAGACAGCTGAATTTTGTACTCTTAAGTGGATCTGACTGACTGCCTTCAGTCTAGTCTTAGGAATCTATTATGTGCTTATAGATTATTAATATCAAAAGAACATAACAAATAGGAGCAGGAGTAGGCCATTCGGCCCTTCGAGCCTGCCCCGCCATTCAATAAGATTATGGCTGATCTTCTACCTCAACTCCACTTTCCCGCACTATCCCCATATCCCTTGGTTCCCTTATTATCCAAAAATCTAACGATCTCTGTCTTGAATATACTCAATGACTGAGCATCCACAGCCCTCTGGGGTAGAGAATTCCAAACCCTTTGAGTGAAGAAATTTCTCCTCATCTCAGTCCTAAATGGCCGACCCCTTATTCTGAGACTGTGACCCCTGGTTCTAGACTCCCCAGCCAGGGGAAGCATCCCCCCACTTCTCACATTGTGGATGTTGTCTGCTCTATTATGGACTGTGCCAGCTCTCTGCCTGGTTCCTGTACAGTGACAAACTACCTCTAACACAAAACGAGTAAACAAGTTTTCAAAGTTACAGAATATAAATGGGCACTACAACTAACAAGTAGGCCAGCAGTCTGCACTATCCCTCACAGTAGTACACAATCCTAAATATGGGAATCTTATATAATTGTTGATAATAATTAAGCAAAACTCATCCCCACTGCAACCATTTTTTGTATATCTTTTTATTTACAAACGCTGGTAATTCCCCATGTGCAGTGACAGAAATACAAAAATAAACCAGTTAATTCAGTCACATCTGGGAACATCCTCATCGCAGAAAAGCAGCTGTAATCAATCGTCATAAAATAAACCCAGAAAGTTTCGATCAAGAAAATATGTTTTCTTAAAAAGCTACATTTATTTGTTACATATCATTTCTTTGGAGACAAATACTAAATAAACACAGCTAGGACCACAACCTGCAAAACCCAACTTCAAACTTCTCTGCCTCAAACTTGTGCGCAACCAACAGTGAGAAAAAGTAATTTCTGATTGATTGGTTCAGAGCCTCCAGTCCATCCCTCCAATCGATCTGATTGATTCATTGATACTGACGACCTCCAATCACAGAGTAAAGGAGCTGATTCTTCTGTGAAACACGAACAAGGTGAAACAAAGGTTGAAACGCTGACAGCTTCAAATGCTGATCGTTGGCATGTATGTTAATACTGCCCTTATAATGGAGAATTGGTTCTGAAAAACTGCCTGTAGCAGACCTGCATTCAAACTATTGTTGCACAATTGTTTTGAAGTCACAACCAGTGACTATTTCACAGGGAGCTGCTGCGGCTCAGTAACAGCAAAACTTATTTTCTAGCCTATCTGGGGACAGACTTGAACACTTCGGCTGCTTAGCCCATTGGTGGCAAAGAAACATGGCCACCTCTACCTCCAAGAGCAGGTTTGTGTTATCATTTGAGCCACTGCTATTGTTGGAAGCATGGGCCAAAACCATTTCTTGTCAGTGCGCATTGCCTCCAACAGCACCAGGGCTACCTTGCTTGTAATGACTTTTTAACCACACTTGTTGAAATTGCTATTGCTGGTTGTCCATAAGTGTAAATACACAGTTAGAGGGTTTGTCTTACAGCATTGACACTGGCATTTAACAATGAGTTTCTGAATGTAATTCTGTTTCAAGAACAATTCAAGATATTTGAGAGCTCAAGTGTTTGTAAAAGGGAACGGTAGCATAGTGGTTATGTTACTGATCTAGTAATCCAGAGACTTGGACTAATAATCCAGAGACGTCAGTTCAAATCCCACCACAGCTGTGGAATTCAGTTCATTAAATAAATCTGGAATAAAAAGCTAGTATCAACAATGGTGACCATGAAACTATCAGATTGTCATAAAAACCCATCTGATTCACTAATATCCTTTAGGGAAGGAAATCTGCTGTCCTTACCTGGTCTGGCCTATATGTGACTCCAGACCCACAGCAATTTTAACTGCCCTCTGAAATGGCTCAGCAAGCCACTCAGTTGTAACAAACCGCTACAAGAAACAATGGGCCAAAAATTGATCCCGCTGCGCGAGAGTACGCACTGCGTATTCTCTCGCGTATTCTCTCTCCAATTGCCGGTTTTCTGCATGCCCTGCGCATGCGCTGAAAACCGGCACTTGGTCTTTGGAAAAGGGGGCGGTTCCTCGGTGCATCGCGTGCGTGCTACAGGCTGCGCGCATGCTGTGCACTTCGTGCTTTGGACGCGCAGGTAAGGACGGAAGATTTTAGAAATGGAAAAAGGAGGAGTAAGACCCACTTTTAACAAGGTAAATAGTGAATTAAGTATTTTTTTGAATTTTTTTTAACAGGTATATCTTTTTTAGAGACTTTAAAGACAGGTAAGTTTATTTTTATAACTTTTTAAAAGATTTTAAATTTTTTCAAAAATTTAATTTTTTATTTAAAATGGTTAATTTATTTAACTATACTTATTTTATTAATGTGATGGTTTTTTTTTTAAATTTAATTGAGGTTTAGCTGTTATTTTGGGGGGGTGTAAGATTCATAGCTTTCACAGCACGTATGTGAAACTTATGAATGGAAGATGGTGTGCTGCCATTGGCTCTAACTGAGTCACGTGATCCCACAGCTCGCACGAATTCACTAAGCCGGTGGGATACGCAAGCACTGCCCAGCTGATGTCTGGAACATCAAGTTCGTGCGAGCTGGATCTGAACAGAGCGAGATCAATTTCTGGGCCATTAATAACTGGACAGACCACTCGGCACCGGCTTCGGACACGACAACGGCACACCCAGCCCAGTTGACCCTGCAAAGTCCTCCTCACTAACATCTGGGGACTTGTGCCAAAATTGGGAGAGCTGTCCCACAGATTAGTCAAGCAACAGCCTGACAGAGTCATACTCACAGAATCATACCTTTCAGCTAATGTCCCAGCCTCCTCCATCACCATCCCTGGGTATGTCCTGTCCCAGGGGTGGCGGCACAGTGATATACAGTCGGGAAGGAGTGGCCCCGAGAGTCCTCTACATTGACTCCGGACCCCATCAAGTCTCATGGCATAAGGTGAAGCATGGGCAAGGAAACCTCCTGCTGATTACCACCTACTGCCCTCCCTCAGCTGATGAATCAGTACTCCTCCATGTTGAACACCACTTGGAAGATAGCCACTGAAGGTAGCAAAGGCACAGAATGTACTCTGGGTGGGGGACTTCAATGTCCATCACCAAGAGTGGCTTGGCAGTACCACTACTGGCCGAGTCCTGAAGGACATAGCTGCCAGACTGGGCCTGCAGCAGATGGTGAGAGAATATGAGGGAAAAAAGTATTTGACCTCGTCCTCACCAATATACCTGTCACAGATGCATCTGTCCATGACAGCATTGGTAGCAGTGACCACCGCACAGTCATTGTGGAGACGAAGTCCCGTCTTCACACTGAGGACACTCTCCATCGTGTTGTGTGGTACTGCCACTGTGCTAAATGGGACAGATTCAGAACAGATCTAGCAGCTCAAAACTGGGCATCCATGAGGCTCTGTGGGCCATCAGCAGCAGCAGAATTGTATTCCACCACAATCTGTAACTTCATGGCCCGGCATATCCCTCACTCTACATCAAGCCAGGTAACCAACGCTGGTTCACTGAGGAGTGCAGAAGAGCATGCCAGGAGCAGCACCAGGTGTACCTAAAAATGAGGTGCCAACCTGGGGAAGCTGCAACACAGGACTACATGCATGCTAAACAATGGAAGCAGCATGCTATAGACAGGACTAAGCAATCCCACAATCAACGGATCAGATTTAAACTCTGCAGTCCTGCCACATCCAGTCATGAATTGTGGTAGACAATTAAACAACTGACGGGAGGAGGAGGCTCCATGGATATACATAGAGACATAGAAGATAGGAGCAGGAGTAGGCCATTCGGCCCCTCGAGCCTGCTCCGCCATTCAATGAGATCATGGCTGATCATCCAAATTCAGTACCCTGTCCCTGCTTTCTCCCCATATCCCGTTAGCCTTAAGAAATATATCTAACTCCTTCTTGAATATATTTAATGAATTGGCCTCAACTGCCTTGTGTGGTAGAGAATTCCACAGGTTCACCACTCTCTGGGTGAAGAAATTCCTCCTCATCTCAGTCCTAAATGGCTTACCCCTTATCCTTAGACTGTGACCCCTGGTTCTGGACTCCCCCGCCATCGGGAACATCCTTCCTGCATCTAGTCTGTCTAGTCCTGTTAGAATTTTATAAGTTTCAATGAGATCCCCTCTCATTCTTCTAAACTCTAGCGAATACAAGCCCAATCGACCCAATCTCTCTTCATAGGTCATTCCTGCCATCCCAGGTATCAGTCTGGTGAATCTTCGCTGCACTCCCTCCATGGCAAGAACATCCTTCCTCAGATAAGGCGACCAAAACTGCACACAATACTCAAGGTGTGGTCTCACCAAAGCCTTGTACAACTGCAGCAAGACATCCTTGCTCCTGTACTCGAATCTTCTCGCTATGAAGGCCAACATACCATTTGCCTTCTTAACCGCCTGCTGCACCTGCATGCTTACCTTCAGCAACTAGTGCACAAGGACACCTAGGTCTCGTTGCACTTCCCCTTTTCCCAATCTATTGCCATTCAGATAATAATCTGCCTTCCTGTTTTTGCCACCAAAGTGGATAACCTCGCATTTATCCACATTATACTGCATCTGCCATGCATCTGCCCAATCACCCAACCTGTCAAAATCATACTGGAGTTTTTCGGCATCCTCCTCACAGCACACATGCCCACCCAGCTTTGTGTCATCTGCAAACTTGGAGATATTGCATCTAGTTCCCTCGTCTCGATTATTAATATATATTGTGAATAACTGGGGTCCTAGCACCGATCCCTGCGGTACCCCACTAGTCACTGCCTGCCACTCGGAAAAAGACCCGTTTATTCCAACTCTTTGCTTCCTGTCTGCCAACCAGTTCTCTATCCAAGTCAGTACCTTACCCCCAATCCCATGTGCTTTAACTTTGCACGCTAATCTCTTATGCGGGACCTTATCGAAAGCCTTCTGAAAGTCCAAATACACCACATCCACTGGTTCTCCCTTATCTATTCTACCAGTTACATCCTCAAAAAATTCCAGTAGATTAGTCAGGCATGATTTCCCTTTTGTAAATCCATGTTGACTTTGTCCGATCCTGTCACTGTTTTCCAAGTGCTCTGCTATTACATCTTTTATAATGGACTCTAGCATTTTGCCCACTACCGATGTCAGGCATACCAGTCTAAAATTCCCCGTTTTTTCTCTACCAGCTTTTTTAAATAGTGGGGTTACATGAGCTACCCTCCAATCCATGGGAACTGTTCCAGAGTCTATAGAATTTTGAAAGATGACCAGCAATGCATCTACTATTTCTCGGGCCACTTTCTTAAATACCCTAGGATGTAGATTATCAGGCCCTGGGGATTTATCGGCCTTCAATCCCGTCAATTTCCCTAACACCATTTCCCTACAAATACTGATTTCATTCAGTTCCTCCCTCTCATTAGACCCTATGTTCCCCGACATCTCTGGGAGGTTATTTGTGTCCTTCTTTGTGAAGACAGAACCAAAGTATGTATTTAATTGGTCTGCCATTTCTTTGTTCTCCATTATAAATTCTCCTGATTCTGACTGCAAGGGACCTACGCTTGACTTCACCAATCTTTTTCTCTTCAGATATCTATAGAAGCTTTTACAGTCAGTTTTTATGTTCCCTGCAAGCTTACTCTCATACTCTATTTTCCCCTTCTTAATTAATCCCTTTGTCCTCCTTTGCTGAATCCTAAACTGCTCCCAATCCTCAGGTTTGCTGCTTTTTCTGGCTAATTTATATGTCCTCTCCTTGGATCTTATGCTATCCCTAATTTCCCTTGTAAGCCACGGTTGAGTCACCTTTTTTGTTTTATTTTTATGCCAATTTTATACCCATTCTCAATGATGGCGGAGCCCAGCACGCGAGTGCAAAGACAAAGCTGAAGCGTTTGCAACCATCTTCAGCCAGAAGTGCCGAGTGTATGATCCATATCGGCCTACTCCTGAGGTCCCCACCATCACAGAAGCCAGTCCTCAGCCAATTCGATTCACTCCACGTGATATCAAGAAACGGCTGAGTGCACTGGATGCAGCAAAGGCTATGGGCCCCGACAATATCCCGGCTGTCGTGCTGAAGACTTGTGCTCCAGAACTAGCCACGCCTCCAACCAAGCTATACCAGTACAGCTACAACATTGGCATCTACCCGACAATGTGGAAAACTGCCCAGGAATGTCCTGTCCACAAAAAACAGGACAAATCCAATCTGGCCAATTACCGCCCCATCAGTCTACTCTCAATCATCATCAAAGTGATGAAAGGTGTCGTCGACAGTATTATCAAGCGGCACTTACTCACCAATAACCTGCTCACTGATGCCCAGTTTGGGTTCCGCCAGGACTACTCGGCTCCCGACCTCATTACAGCCTTGGTCCAAACATGGACAAAGGAGCTGAATTCCAGAGGTGAGGTGAGAGTGACTGCCCTTGACATCAAGGCAGCATTTGACTGAGTGTGGCATCAAGGAGCTCCAGTAAAACTGAAGTCAATGGGAATCAGGGGGAAAACTCTCCATTGGCTGGAGTCAGACCTAGCACAAAGGAAGATGATTGTGGTTGTTGGAGGCCAATCATCTCAGCCCCAGGACATCGCTACAGGAGTTCCTCAGGTTAGTGTCCTAGGCCCAACCATCTTCAACTGCTTCGTCAATGACCTTCCCTGCATCATAAGGTCAGAAGTGGGGATGTTCGCTGATGATTGCACAGTGTGCAGTTCCATTCGCAACTCCTCAGATAATGAAGCAGTCCATGCCCACATGCAGCAAGACCTGGACGACATTCAGGCTTGGGCTGATAAGTGGCAGGCAATGACTATCTCCAACAAGAGAGTGTCTAACCACCGCCCCTTGACATTCAACGGCATTACCATCGCCGAATCCCCCACCATCAACATCCTGGGGGGGTCACCATTGACCAGAAACTTAACTAGGCCAGCCACATAAATAATGTGGCTACAAGAGCAGGTCAGAGGCTTGGTATTCTGTGGCGAGTGTCACACCTCCTGATTCCCCAAAGCCTTTCCACCATCGATAAGGCACAAGTAAGGAGAGTGATGGAATACTCTCCACTTGCCTGGATGTGTGCATCTCCAACAACACTCAAGAGGCTCGACACCATCAAGGAGAAAGCAGCCCGTTTGACTGGCACTCCATCCACCACCTTAAACATTCACTCCCTCCACCACCAGCGCACCGTGGCTACAGTCTGTATCATCTACAAGATGCAATGCAGCAACTCACCAAGGCTTCTTCGACCGCACCTCCCAAACTCACGACCTCTACCATCTAGAAGGATAAGGGCTGCAGGCGCATGGGAACACCACCACCTCCAAGTTCATCTCCAAATCACACACCATCCTGACTTGGAAATAGTTCACTGCTCCTTCATCGTCACTGGATCAAAATCCTGGAACTCCCTCCCTAACAGCACTGTAGGAGTACTTTCACCACACGGACTGCAGCGGTTCAAGAAGGCAGCTCACCACTACCTTCTCGAGGGCAATTAGGGATGGGCAATAAATGCTGGCCTTGCCAGCGACGCCCACATCCCAGGAACGACAAACAAAAAATAGAACAGCCCAGCAAATGCAAAATGTGATATTTAGTTGATCAAAGATATGCTTCAGAGTACTTAATTTGGAGAACTGACATGAAAAGCTGAAGGCACAGATTTGGATCCAGGCTCATATTTGCCCAGAAGAGGTGATGAATGAACACCAGGGGATAGCCCCCAAAAACGGACGCAGGGATCACGATGCGCGATTAAACCGCGCCTGTTCAGTGTAATGCAGGCAGCACCCCAACTTCGTGCTCCCTGCTTAGTATAACGATTTCTGCATGCAGCCAGCATTACCCGCACTGTTCATTGGCTGCATGCATCAGCAGGGGGCTCAATAACATTATTAACTAGCACTACGTAAAGCTACACTGCACCACAGCATTGTGGCTGGAGCAGGTGCTGGGAGTTGTTCTGCACCTGAATCTGACCTGGGAAAGAGTGAAGAATGGCTAACCATGGGAGAGAGTGGGCACCCAGGTTTTCAGATGCTGCACTGGAGGTCTTGGTGGAGGAAGTGGAAAGGAGGAGAGATATCCTGTATCCTCAGGGGGGCATGAGGCCCTCGAGACACATGATGAGAAAGCAGTGGGAACAGATAGCCACAGAGGTCAATGCCAGGAGTTTAGCCCTAAGGACCTGGATCCAGTGCCGCAAGAAGTTTAATGACCTCACACGAGTGGTTAAGGTCAGTGAATACATCTTCAAATGCCATATCCTACTAACAGCACAACTAGCCTTAGCCACTCCTCAATTCACCACACCCCCATCACTCACCTACCAACAATCTCTATTAATCAGGACTCATACCTAACATTCATATGTTTCACTTCACCCTCACACACTTAGCACTGTTGCAAGCCTCACACCCACATCTCACAGCATGCACACACTGCCAGCTATTCAACCATGACACAGCCACATCACCTAAACATATTGCACGACATTCACTGACACAGTTCCATCTCTCTCACAGGAGAAGGTGGCACACAACCAGAGGCAGCAGCAACTAACTGGAGGGGGAGAGGCGCACCTGCATGTTCTAACCCCCATGGAGGAGACCATGTTAGCCATTATGGGAAGGGCCATTGCTGAAGCCGTGGCCACCGGCGGGGCTGAAGCCACTGAAGATGAGGGTATCCTCATACCTAATCCTCCTTCTCACATCCCACTTTTCCCTCATCCCACAGTCTCTTCTGACTTACAAGCTGCAGACGGTGTAAGCATACACTTCTTACCTTCTCCTCTCCCCTCACCACAACCCTACCCTTGTCCCTTTTTCCTTTCAGATACCCAAGAACTGCAACCTGCCCAGGCAGTGGAGGAAGAGCAAGAGGACGGTGAAGATGAAGACACACCATCACTTGATTTCACAGTCACAGCGACCACCTCAGATACTGACATTGCGCGTAATTTAGAGGATAGGATGACACCGGGTACAAGTGTACAGGAGCCAGAACGGGGGGGGGGTGGGTGGTGGGAAAGGATAGCACAGATGCCAGTTCGACGGAGGGCAGGGTCGCACACTAGTTCTGCTACAGAGGACTCAGATGAAGACTTTGATGGTCCAGGCTACAGAAGGCAGCTAATGGGTGTACACACCCAAATGCTTGGCTCACTGGAAAGCCTGCCAGATAGCCTGCGCACAATGTCGAGGAGCATGGAGGAGTTCAGCTCCAACTTGGCACGTGGCTTTGCGCAGAGCTTGGAGCCAATCCATCCAAGATGGAACTGGTGGCCACCTGCATCAAGACACCTGTGGTGCCAACCATGATGCAGCCTCTGATGGCCGAATGCTGAGCTTCCATTGCAGTACAAGCAGCATCCACCCAATGTCTGAGTGCTGCAGTGGCAGCTCAGACTGCTGCCATCATGGCTTTGGATACCAGTTCCAAAGTGGCTTCCAGAGCGTCACGGCACTCCTGCAATCTGTTCTCCAACAGATCTGCTCCCTAAAGACCCTCTGCGGCTATGGCCTCCTGCTGAGAGCCCTTCTCCCCCTCCTCCCTCTTCTAGCAGTTTGTCCTGCTCTGTGTGGCCTCTGCTCATTCTCCCAGTCATGCTCAATGCCAAGAGGAGGCCCTACTAGACCACCCATGTCTAGAAGCAACTAGTTTGTGCACAAGCCTTTAAGTCACCAAAAAAGTACTTCAGCACCAACCAGACCACTCCTTGTAGATTATTGAAACTTTTAACTAGTATGGAAAAGCACCCAAAATGTGTAGAATTGCAGCAACAGCCAGAAGAAATATTCCAGCAACTAACCTGTAAGTAGTTGATTATTCCTTTAAATAGCGCTGGTGGGGGTCCTTCATGCCATCGAATGCGTGTTCAGCTGTGGGAGAGTGTAGGCTAGAGTGTGGAGCTCCAAAATGTCAAATCAGCGGCATAATCTGCCTTTCTGCATACCTCCAGTAGACGTTAGGTGCGCGCGAGCTAACCCTTTTATCAATATGGCGTCCGGCGCATGTCGCATCAGAAGTGTGCGTGCCATTTGGAACCTTAATGGGCTCGTAGCGCCCAAATATGGACGCTACCGAGCTCAATTTCACCCCCCCCCAGATTGTGGGAGTAACCCCAATGCATCTCCCTTCAGAAGAAATGTTCTACTGTATGAATATTGGGCCAGAATTTGCTGTAAAAATAATGGTGAAGCTAATGGTGCTCACCGTTATTTATGCGTAAATGGCACAACTTCAGGCGAGGGGCAGATGCGCAGTTAAACGTGGATATCCAAAAGTTGCTGTCGGTGTTGCGCCACTCCACCGTTAGCTTCGCGAAACCGGCATCTCGCTGTCTGGCTCACCATTGAAATGTATTGAATGGTGCGAAGTTGCTGTATACACACGGTAGGTATGAAGTAAATTCACCACAGAAAGTTAAATCTTGTCCATTTCAGTCAAGTACCCTTTTAACGATGTGCTAAGTGTTAATTACTGCCAACCAAACTCTTTGGCACTGAAAATTAACTATTACAAGTGTGGAGTTTCATTCCTTCAGGTTTTAATTGCTGTTGGAGATAATAAAAATGTAAAATTTTATATATTTTTTTTGCTGTTCCATTCTGTCTCTTTTTTTCTCTCTCTCTTAATCCAATCTTTCTTTCCCTCTCTTTATTTCTCTTTCTGTACCTAATTTAGCATTTAATTCACACACTCTAATTGACACTTCCTTCTCAGTCCTTGCACTGTTAGTTTCCCAATCCTTCAATCTGATTGGTTAAGGAGATGCACAGTTGCTTGCCCTGTTAACTCACGTCCCAGATACCCTGTTTCCCTCGCTGTGCCATCCATCAGCTCACACTTTCAGCAACTTGCCATGCAAAAAATTTAAAAACCTAAACATGCAAGGGCAAGCCGAACACCATTAGATTCACTCCTGCATCAAATTATGGCCCATTGTCCATCAGATTTCAAAAGCCAAAGTGCAGTTAGTTGTTCATTGCAGATGACTGTCACATTTGCCTGTGCAACAGTCACTGCACTCCAGTCGTTCGCTGTATGTGAAGCACTATGAGACATTTTCAAAGACATGATAACACACTATAATAATGTAATTTTGTCTTTTTCACTGTATTAGTGACAGAAGGGAAATCAAAACAGCGTGAGCTGGCCCAGCCTATTTTATGGATTTCACAAATATTACAAAAGAACCTTGCTTGGGATATTTGATTACTCTTTAATGCATCTAACCAATTCTGTGTAAAGCAAATGTGAAATTAGCTACATCATAAGAAATTTAATCAGTCTGCTGTCAATCAACACACCAGGGTAATATTAGAGCAAAATAATGATGAGCCAGCACAGATGAAGTACATGAATTCCATCCAGTTTCATTAAAAAAAAAATTTAAAGTAATATTTCTCAACCAAATAATTAAACAGGATTCTAATCAAACACTTCCACTGGGCCATGCGCTATTGACATTCTACACAGCTCCCATTGCAACTTAACAGCTGCTTTTTATCCAGCCTCCCTAATATTAGCTCATTATAAAGCGAAAAGCAGTTCTCAATTATATTTATGGAAATAACTACTTCTTGTTGGCTTGCTTGCTTATGTTCATTGCTGTCTCATAAAGCCTTATAATTATTCTTAATCATTTCTTTCCACATGTCTAAGTATTTGTTTGTAACTTACTTTCTCATTAGTAAGACTAGTCAAATTCCATTACAAAGATGTCTTGTAAGTTCACTACTACTGCCAGGAAAAGATCATGTACATCTTTTTGATGAAAATGGAACAAAGGCTTATCTTAATTAAAACTCCATGTTCTGTACACTATTTCCCATGTTAAAGCTAAATTACTGACAAAGCCAACTTCTGTGAGAATGCCTCTATTTGAGTTTGACAAAAGATCATTTTTAGCACAATGCCATAAACCATCTTTGCATATGGCTTTCCATGAATCGGAATTATTAAATGCTTTCTGTATCTATCAATTAATTTGCTTTAGAATTCAATGATAAAAAGATGCAATAATAACATTTTTAAGGCCTTTAAGTATATTGCTGTAAGAATATTAGGTAAAAGAAAACCAAAAGGCAGCCAGCTTTTGCCAGTTATCTTAAATCTGTATCCTCTGGTTAACGACCCTCCACATCCTCGTAAAGTCCTTCACTGTCTAAGTCTCTGTGATGTTCCTTCATAAGCCAGAAGTCTCTATTTCCCCTGCCATCTTCCAACTCCCAAAAGTTGAAATCGTACACAGGAATGAACTCACAACTCTATGTGATCAAGCCAAGTTTACTTTAAACAACAAAAACACATTCTCCAATCTTAACACCAAGACGGCTTTTTATGCCAACCAGATCCTCCTCGAGTGAGATTAGGTTGAGCAGTGGTAGCTTTAGAGACAAGGTGACTCATCTCAAGATAGCAGCTGTCTACTGGAAGCTTTTCTCTTGCAGTGGCAAGGGATGCTGGCATTTTGATGGGCTGCAGAAATGTCGAGGGTGTTCTGCAGCTATCATAGAATCACAGAATCTTACAGCACAGAACAAAGCCATTCGACCCATCGTGCCTGTGCCGGCTCTTTGAAAGGGCTATCCAATTAGTCCCACTTCCCTGCTTTTACCCCGTAGCTGTGAAAATGTTTCCGCAAGTACTTATCCAATTCCCTTTTGAAAGTTACTATTGAATCTGCTTCCACCACCCTTTCAGGCAGCGCATTCCAGATTATAGCAACTCGCTGCACAATTTTTTTTTCCTTCTGTTGCCTCTGGTTCTTTTGCCAATTACGTTAAATCTGTGTCCTTTGGTTACCGACCCTTCTGCCAAAAAACGTTTCTCCTTATATATCCTATCAAAACCCTTCATGATTTTGAACACTTCTATCAAATTTCCCCTTAACCTTCACTGCTCTAAGGAGAACAATCCCAGCCTCTTTAGTCTCTCAACATAACTGAAGTCCCTCATCCCTGGTATCATTCTAGTAAATCTCCTCTGCACCCTCTCCAAGGCCTTGACATCCTTCCTAAAGTGTGGTGCCTAGAATTGAACATAATATTCCAGCTGAGGCCTAACCAGTGTTTTATAAAGGTTTAGTATAACTTCCTTGCTTTTATACTCTATGCCTCTATTTAACAGTCTTCTCAACTTGTCCTGCCACCTTCAAAGATTTATGTACGTACACCCCCAGGTCTGTTCCTGCACCCCCTTTAATACAGTACCATTTAGTTTATATTGTCTCTCCTCATTCTTCCTACCAAAATGAATCACTTCACACTTCTCTGCATTAAATTTCACCTGCAATTTGTCTGCCCATTTCACCAGTCTATGTCTTCCTGAGGTCTGTTCCTATCTTCCTCACTGTTTACTACATTTCTGAGTTTCGTGCCATCTGCAAACTTTGAAATTAAGCTCTGTATACCCAAGTCCAGGTCATGAATATATATCAAAAAGAGCAGTGGTCTAAATACTGACTCCTGGGGAACACCACTGTAAACCTCCCTCCAGTCTGAAAAACAACCATTCATCACTACTCTTTGCTTTCTGTCACTTAAGCAATTTCATATCCATGCAGCCACAGCCCCTTTAATCCCATGGGCTTCAATTTT
This sequence comes from Squalus acanthias, assembly GCA_030390025.1. NCBI lineage: Eukaryota > Metazoa > Chordata > Chondrichthyes > Squaliformes > Squalidae > Squalus > Squalus acanthias. The sequence continues at coordinate 41,537,785 of CM059434.1, forward strand.
GCTAACAAGTCTATTATGTGGTACTTTATCAAACAACTTTTGAAAGTCCAAGATTTCCTTTTTGGCCCCTAATCAGCTCCACCCTTCCTTTGACTACCCTTTTACTATTTATATGTTAATAAAAGACTTTTGGGTTCCCTTTTATGTTACCTGCTAATCTAGGTAGTGGGATACTTCCTGCAATGTGCTGGAGATGCGGGTAGTGGACTCCTCCCACTTATCCATTATATCAACTATATGTGTGGAAACTTCCTCCACACAAGATCTGTTCTTCCTAATTATCACTCTTTGGAAGACAGGGGTCCTGAGATCTGGTTTCCCTGACACCCTCCATCAAGGATGGCACTGTTGCTTTTTTCCACTCCCAGGTTCTTATTTTCACTAGTGCTTCACCTGGTCACAAAGTAATTCCTCACGAGTGGACATCTCTTTTTTTTTATTCATTAATGGGATGTGGACGCCGCCAGCAAGGCCAACATTTATTGCCCAGGTGGTGGTGAGTCACCTTCTTGAATACAACTGAGTGACTTGCTCGGCCATTTCAGAGGGCAGTTAAGAGTCAACCACATTGCTGTGGATCTGGAGTCACATTAGTGAACCAGATGGGTTTTCACAACAATCCGGTAGTTTCATGGTCACCATTACTGATACTAGCTTTTTATTCCAGATTTATTTAATTAACTGAATTTAAATTCCCCAGCTGCCGTGGTGGCTTTAAACTCATGTCTCTGGATCATTAGTCCAGGCCTCTGGATTACTAGTCCAGTAACATAACCACTATGCTACCGTTCCCGTGATTGAGTTGGTGAGGAAGTGGCAGATCTGGGAATGTAGTGGCTGTTTCCCTGGAAGTGCTTGGGTTGTCATCAGAGTGGCCAGCCACTTCCTGCAAGGCACCCCCAACGAAGTGAAGACAGAGGAGTTTGTTTAGCTGTGCAGACAGTGACATTTCCCCTTGAAGAACGAATTTCCTAGTGTAAGGACATAGCAGTACGTGGAGAAAGCACATAAAGTTGGGAGTAGTTCTGATGAGCTTCGCGCTACCTTCATCAATTGGGCTTCCAGCCCTCAGTGCCCATGAGACAAACCATTCTTGCCCTGACTTCTGCTAGCAGCACTTCCATAGAGGCATCTGAAAAGCTTGATGCCCTTGTTGCTGCTGCCTCACCCCAAACTGCTGTTCCCTCAGCAAACTACAGTTTCTGCAGCTGTAAATGCAAGATTCCCCCTTTAATTGACTGCAGCCTTTTAAAGTCTGCAACAGGACTATATTTCCATCCCTCCAATGAAGGATCATTTTCTGGAACAAGGGTTGTAGGAGGAGATAGTGGTGAGTTAGTGGCAGGGGTTAGGACCACTCTGCTGTAAACTCAACAACAGGAGGAGAATCCAAGCCTTTGTGTCTAATGTTAAAGATCCCATGGCACTATTGAAAGAAGAATATGGAGAAAGAGCAGGTGAGTGAGACTAATTGGTAGCTCTTTCAAAGAGCCGGCACAGACACGATGGGCCGAATGGCCTCCTACTGCACCATGATTCTGTGATACTATAAGAGCAGGGCTCAAATTCCACCACCAAAAATAGATTGAAAGATATACATAATTAGAGCAGTATCTCAGTATCTCATTTCATGACAATTACCTATATTTTTTTTTAAAGGAGGACCTGAGGCAAACAAATGCAGTTACAATGACCACTGAGGCACTCTGTCCACACCGATTACTAACCCAGGACTTGCATTGAGAAACTCTTCCACATGTGCTTGGACATGTCAGAAGAGACCTGTCTTCACTGCCTCTGTTTCCCAAGATAAGATGGCACAGAATGATGTTGTCTGCTGCTCAATGACCTACGGACATTATCTGAATCACGTATTGTACCCAATGAAGGTTACCACAATATGAAACTTTTATGTTACTGGATTCTTCTAAGCCACTGCGGTTGACATCTGCCGCATTAGGCAATCTGCAGTGCTCACATGCATCAAGCAATTGATATATGCTATGTTTGCAAGGGTAACACTTTCATCAATTTTCTTATGGAAAGAAACCTGCAGCTGGACAGATCGGACAGCTTTTACAAGGTAGCCATTTTCTGTCAAGCAGTTCCTGTGTCGGCATTGTGGTCTTCACATCAAGCTAATGGCCTGCATGATTAGAAAAGGTTTATATTCAATTCTTCTTCTTCTTAGGCAGTCCCTCGGAACCGAGGATGACTTGCTTCCACATTAAAAATGAGTTCTCAGGTGACTGATGAGTCCAATGCGGGACTTCCAGTCTCTGTCACAGGTGGGGCAGACATTGCTTGAAGGGGTGGGTGGGTGGGGTGCTTGGGTTGACGTGCGCTCCTTCCGCTGTTTGCGCTTGGCTTCCGCTTGCTCCCGGCGAAGAGACTCGAGGTATTCGGCGCCTTCCCGGATGCTTCTCCTCCACTTTGTGCGGTCTTGGGCCAGGGATTCCCAGGTGTCGGTGGGGACGTTGCACTTTTTCAAGGAGGCTTTGAGGGTGTCCTTGAAGCGTTTCCTCTGCCCACCTGGGGCTCTCTTGCTGTGTCGGAAATCCAAGTAGAGCGCTTGTTTTGGGAATCTCGTATTGGGCATGCGGACGATGTGACCCGTCCATCGGAGCTGAGCGAGCGTGGTCAAAGCTTCGATGCTGGGGATGTTGGCCTGAGCGAGAACACTGACATTGGTGCGCCTATCCTGCCAATGGATTTGCAGGATCTTGCGGAGGCAGCGTTGGTGGTACCGCTCCGGTTCTTTGAGGTGCATGCTGTACATGGTCCAGGTCTCTGAGGCATACAGGAGGGTGGGTATTACTACTGCTCTGTAGACCATGAGCTTGGTGCCGGGTTTGAGGTCCTGGTCATCAAACACTCTCTTCCTCAGGCAACCGAAGGCTGCACTGGCACACTGAAGGCGGTGTTGGACTTCGTCATCGACGTCTGCCCTTGTTGACAGTAGGCTCCCGAGGTATGGAAAGTGGTCCACGTTGTCCAAGGCCTTGTCATGGATTTTGATAATCAGGGGGGCAGAACTGTGTGGCGGGGGCAGGTTGGTAGAGGACCTTTGTCTCACAGATGTTTAGTGTATGCTCTCGTACGCTTCGGTGAAGGTGTTAACGATGGTTTGGAGTTCGACCTCTGAGTGTGCGCAGACGCAAGCGTCGTCTGCATACTGTAATTTGACGACAGAGGAAGGTACAACCTTGGATCTGGACTGGAGGCGACGGAGGTTGAACAGTTTCCCGTTTGTTCTGTAAATTAGCTCCACTCCAGCGGAGAGCTTACTGAGGGTGAGATGGAGCATTGCCGCAAGGAAGATCGAGAAGAGCATTGGTGCAATGACACAGCCTTGCTTGACTCCGGTCCGTACATGAATTGGGTCTGTGGTGAAACCGTTGGTCAGGATCACGGCTTGCATGTCATCATGAAGCAGGCGGAGGATGGTGACAAACTTTTGAGGGCAGCCGAATTTGAGGAGGACACTCCATAATCCCTCACGGTTGACAGTGTCAAAGGCCTTTGTGAGGTCAAAGAAGGCCATGTACAGCAGTTGGTGCTGTTCCCTGCATTTCTCTTGTAATTGGCGCGCGGTGAAGATCATGTCCATTGTGCCCCTTAGTGGGCGGAATCCGCATTGCGACTGTGGAAGGGGCTCTTCAGCCACTGGGAAAAGGAGATTGAGGAGGATTCTTGCGATGACTTTCCTTGTTGCAGACAGCAGGGAAACTCCTCTGTAATTACTGCAATCAGACTTGTCACCTTTCTTGAAGATGGTCACAATTACGGCATCTCTGAGATCCCCTGGCATGCTCTCCTCCTTCCAGATAAGAGAAATTAGTTAATGAATTCACGCCAGTAGTGCTTCTCCGCCATGCTTTAGCGCCTCGGTAGGGATTCCATCTGCTACTGAGGCCTTGTTGTTCTTCAGTTGTCGGATGGCCTTTTCAACCTCATGCCGGGCTGGGGTTGTGCTGAGATGGTGGCGGGTAGCATGCTGCGGGATGGAGTTGAGGACACTCGCATCGAAGACAGAGTCTCGGTTAAGGAGATCTTCAAAGTGCTCCTTCCAGCGGGCACTGACTGCCTCCCTGTCCTTGATGAGTACCTCTCCGTTCTTGGTCTGCAGTGGGGTAGGACCTTGGGTGCTTGGGCCGTAGGCGGTCTTGACTGCGCTAAAGAATCCACGCACGTCGAGGTTGTCAGCTAGCTGCTGGATCTCCTGCGCTTTCTCCACCCACCACCTGTTCTTTAGGTCGCGAGTTTTTTGTTGGACCTCGGCCTTCAGGCGTCTGTAGAGCTGCTTTCTTGCTCTGGAGTTCTGTTGCTGTTTCCAGATCAGGAATGCCTTGCGCTTGCGGATTAGCTCCTGGATCTCCTGGTCATTCTCGTCGAACCAGTCTTGGTGTTTCCTGGTCGAGTGACCAAGTGTCTCTTCACAGGTGCTGATTATGGAGGCCTTGAGTGCAGACCAGGCGCTGTGGACACTCTGTGTCTCTGCATCACTGGGAGTCGTCAGGTTGTTTGTGAGGCGCAGGCTGAATAGGGCTTTCTTAGCGGGGTCTTTGAGGGCTCCAGCGTTGATTTCCCTGTGGCATTGTTTCTGTTGCCGCTGCTGTTTTGGGGCTATATTGATGGAGATGACAGAGACAGGATTAAGCGGTGGTCTGTCCAGCAGTCGTCAGCTCCTGTCATGGCGCGGGTGATGCGGATTATTATCCAGATGGTAACTGACCACAGAAACATTATTATGTCAGTGGCTCTTATCCATGAAGCGCCCATAATGCTTTCATACATCTATTATCTGCACCCATGGCTGCTGACCCCATGTAGAAACTCCTAACAGCAGAGGAGCAACTCAGCCTGGACACCTCAGCATCTTTTTGCTGTTCCGAAGCTGTCCACTCCATCTTCTAGAAACATGTGCCATGCAGCTTTGGCACAATGAAAGTATTGTGTGCAAAAGGGCAATGGTTGTGAACAATGTTTGAAATAGTACATGCCATATGGAGCAGCAGATCCCAAAATTTTAAAAAAAAGACTTGTATTTACATAGCGTCTTCCATGACCTCAGGACGCCCCAAAGCACTTTACAGCCAATGAAGTACTTTTGAAGTGTAGTCACTGTTGTAATGTAGGAAATGCAGCAGCCAATTTGCAAGCAGCAAGATCCCACAAACAGCAATGAGATAATGATAAGATAATCTGTTTCAGTGATGTTGGTTGAAGGATAGATATTGGCCAAGACACCGGGGAGAACTCCCCTGCTCTTCTACGAATATTGCCATGAGATCTTTTACGTCCACTTGAGAGGGCAGATGGGGCCTCGGTTTTACATCTCATCCAAACGACATCACCTCCGACAGTGCAGCACTTCCTCAGTACTGCACTGAAATGTCAACCTAGATTAAGTGTTCAAGTCCTTGGAGTGGAACTTGAACCTACAACCTTCCAACTCAGAGGCGAGAGTGCTACCACTGAGTCAAGGCTGACAAATTAGGCTTGGGTCATGGTTAGTCAGCCCACAAGAAATATGAAAAAAGTGAAGAGCTTCATGTTCCTCCTGATATCAGCAAATTCTTTCCCCATTTGGAGCTAGATATGAGGAACCTACGTAACTACATTGATTCATCAGTGATATCCGTCCATGCAGCTGGTAGTTGTGTTTTTACTACTCTTGCAGCGACTTTTCAGGAGCAAAGGGAGCAGTGTTTCTCACATGTCTCTGCTGTGCCTTTGCGAACAATTAATCCATTTCTCTGCCCGACAATAACTTTCCTTTTCTGGTGAGCTGCAGCCCTTTAAGAGCTGCTGTTTTATTACATTGTGTGCTTCCCAGCCAAGTGTATTACCAGCTAAGGCCTGTGGGCAACCTTTTCCCATGCTCGTGGCCTATTCAAATTAGCAGGAGAGACTTCTATTATAAAATTCAACACAGCCAGCCTCCTGAGCTATTGGTGCAGGTGTGTCTACGCCATGCTCTACGCAACTCAATTTTGCCGGTTTCACAAAATCCAAGCTATAGTGTGAGTTTGTATTCTAATTATTACAGCTCTATGGTGTTAACAATGAATTCAAGAACATTGCTCTGTAATTGGTTCTCATACACTCTAACCGTTTTACACCAACGTATTTCCTCAATCCCGTCAGCATGTCGACATTTGTTGACCAAAATCAGCATTTGTTACAGCCACAGAAACTTGTTATTAAAATTGCTGTGAGGTTCAAACCCAGCAGTTGAAGTGACATGACTAAGTAAATTGAGTTGCAGTTCCAACACTCCGGAAGTGGGGAAGAATGGACGTGTGTAAGGACCACAATGCAAAATGGCTCAGAAAAAGCTCTATATTTAAAATGTGCCACTTGGCATTGTGGGATTAGTCTGCACATGCACAAATTTGGAGTTAAGTGGTGCCAACTGGCTCCCTTCCACTGCCTCTACAGCTGTAGTAGTTTTGACCGTTTCTTCACATTCTCCAGGCTTCTTCGGTATTCGTTCTCACCAGTTCTGAAGCGGCCCTGTTCCTGCTTGCAACGCTACTTTGAGCTGTTTCAGTGGTTATTTTCTCCTCACCCGCTAAACAGGAGGGAGAGGGACAGAGAAATAAGAAAAAGGTAAGGGAAGAGAAGCAAGAGAATGACAGAAAAGCAGGAAAGCGAGAGGGAAAAACTGGAAGGAGAAAGAAGCAGGAAAGAGAAACAGGAGAAAGAAACTGAAGAGAGAAACAAAATAGGGCAAGAAAAGTAGAGAGAGAAGCTGGAGAAAGAGGAGTAAGACAGACACAGACAAACAAACCCCAAAAAAGGAGGGAACGAGTCAACTAGAAAAGGACAGTGAACCAAAAAATGAGAGACAGAAAAGCGAGAGCGAGAGCAAAAATGGAAGTTTAGAGAAGGGAAAGAGGAAAGAGAGAAACAAATGCAAAAGACAGAAGGGAAGGAGGTGAGGGTGCGGAGACAGAAAGGAAGAAGGAGGGAAGGTAGGGAAGCAAAATATATAGAATAAGGAGGTCTGAGAGAAAGAGAGAAGAAAGAGAGGCTTACAAGTAATGGTATCCTTAGTTTGGGGCCATGAGAGGTTTTTTGTGGAGCTGGTTCCAAAGAAAAGTTAACATTTTGAGAACTATTGAATCAGATTGTTTTCGATTTATTGTCAAAGTCGGGATTGTGTTAGTGAGCTGTCTGCGAATATGGACGTAAAAAATACAAAAATAAATTATTATTATGCTCCAGAGCTTCAAAATTAGCTGCAGCAATAGTAGAAGTGCCCACCCCTGGAAACGCCCCTTGTGGGCATCCATAGAGCTTCGTGCATGCATGAATGCTAGAAATTTTTATGCACATGCTGGAATGGGGGGAACACAAGGTCAGGCGTTGGCTTGGCCTTGCGTTTGGCTGTAGACAAGTAAGGGGATTAAGATTCATCTCAGCTTTCTCTTCAAGATTACAGTTTATCATTTCCAACATTACAGTGTCTATATTATTGCCAAAAGCAACTGTTATTGTGGGATAAATCATTACTATATTAATATTAGCAGAATTCTGCTGTGTTATAGTGACTATGTATTACCTTTGGATGCTACAAAAATCAAGTTAATTGTAACTTGTAACAACTACATTGGCCTAGAAATTCCATTCCCTACGGGTGTGTACGCGCTGTGTACTCACCCGTAGGGCCAACGGAAGTGCCGGTTTTACGCATGCACTGCGCATGCACTGGAAACCGACACTTCCGTTCCCTGCAGAAAGGGCTTCCCAAGTCAAACGCCTGCGCCGGATTGGCAGCGCGTATGTTAGAAACTTATGTTTTTTTCACACTGGCTTGAGTCCAGGTAAGTCGGGAACAGCTGCGCCCAGAAAAGCAGGCACAAGGCCTGCTTTTAGCAGGCTAATAGTTTAAGAAAGTAAAAAAAAAAAAGTTTTTTCCCACTGATTTATCATTTTAAAATACTTTAAAGAAAGGTAAGTTTATTTTTAGCCCCATTAAAAACTTTAATTATTTTTTTCAAAAATTAAAATTTTTGTTTAAAATAGTTAATTTATGTAATTTATAGTCATTTTAAAAATGTGATTTAAAAAAAAATGTATTTGAAGTTTTACTTATGTTTTGGGGCTGATCTCTATTCATAGATTTGACAGGTCTTCCTGTCAAATCTATGAATGGAGATTCCCTGCTCTGATTGGCTCCCCATGGCCCACGTGATCCCAGGGACACTGCGAACTACCTGCGCCCCTGGGATACGCGTGCCCTGCACACCGGCAGTTTGAAGAGGCACAGCAACGGAATTCTGCGCTTCCCGGGAGCCCTCCGGTCCAGGCGCAGATTTTTCCGAATCGCAGGGCTGCGAACGGAATTTCTGGGCCATTATTTTAATTTTCAATTACCTGCAACGCTCCCGGAATAAATAATTTTAGGCTTCAAAGGCAGAATGTAGATTCCAAAATGCTGGAAAATGCACCAACAAAGATAAAGAATCATAGGGCTAAAAATTCGTGGCTGCCACGAGAGTTGCCGGTGACACCGTGACTTCGGGTTAGCTGAATTCCCTTCCCCACCTCAAAAAATGGGAAAAGTGCTTCAGCACTAACACAAATGATTCAGCAAGCCAGGGAAGGGGCACCCAGGGTCTCACATGCAGCACTCCAGCTTTGTGCAGGGGGTCAACACTGCAAGAGAGGTCCTCTACCCACAGGGGCCAGGAGGCCCTCCAGAAAGAACAATGTAGGACCAGATCACTGAGGTTGTCACTGCCAGCAGTTTCGCCCCCACCACCTCGCTCCAGTGCGCAAAGAAGCTTCATGACCTCAGACCACTGGTCAAGGTCAGTGAATGCATCTTCAAAAGCCATCTCCTACCAATCCAAAGATGTGCAGGTTAGGTTGATTTGGCTATGATAAATTGACCCTTAGTGTTAGGGGGATTAAATACGTGGGGTTACGGGGATAGGGTGGGATATGTGTCGGTGCAGGCTCGATGGGCCGAAATGGCCTCTATCTGCACTGTGGGGATTCTGTGAACTGCATCACTAGACTCACACGCTGCTCAATGCACGACTCCCACCCCTCTTCCCAATCACTCACCTACCAACAATCTGTACCAATCACAAAGCACACCTCCCATTCCTAGCTTCACCTCACCCCTTGGAGGAGACGGTGCTGGCTATTCTTGGCAGGGGCATGGCTGAGCCCTTCCCAGCGGCAGGACAGAAAGGATACAAGATGCTGGTATCCTCATGCGTTATCCTCCTTCTGGCATGCACCTCTTGCTTTCCCGCCCGCCCCTCACCACAACTCCACCTTTGTGCCTTCCTCATTTCACACACCCAAGAAATGCAGCCTGCCCAGCCAGTGGTTGGCCAAGAAGAGGGAGACGAAGAAGAAGAAACACCGTCACTCGATTTCACACTCCCAGCCACCAGCTTCTCAAGGTTGACCTGCAAGGCCATCTGCAGTGTCCCCCACTAGAAGTCAGCAGCCTTCCACCAGCCATGCTGCAGCCACTGGGGTAGCACTGCATGGCATCAGTAGGATAGGCAAAGGCACACACAAGACAGTCACTAAGAGAATGCATAAGGGTGATGAGTTGATTTCTTGATGTCATATTGGATGGCTAGGTGTATAAAGTTGGATTGGAAAGTTTACTTGGTGGTGGCTTTTATTTCAGCATTGTGTACAAGAGGACACTGTGATGGTCACTAACAGAGGGAAGGTAAGGTGTGGGACTAATGTTGAATGGGGAATTGGGGTTGTGGTCAATGGTACTGCAGTTGGATGATTCCATCCCGGAAATCTTGGCCAGAAAGGGGCTGTCTGGGTTGCATCCTTCCTTCTGCTTCCTCCTCTTCTGTTTCCTCCTCTGTGGCTTCTTCCTCTTCTGCATCTTCCTCTTCTGCATCTCCCTCTTCCCTCTGCAAACGGATGCTGTAAATCTGAAATGACAATATAAAATGCTGGAAAAACTCAGTATGTCAGGCAGCATCTCGACCTGAGACGTGAACTCTGTTTCTCTCTCCATGGATGTTGCCTGAACTGCTGAGTATTTGCAGCTTTTTCTGTCTTCTCAGAGGCCTTCCTTTACCATCTGAGGCCTTGCAAGCATCCAGCAGCAATCACTACACACTTAAAAATCTTTTAACTTGTATTGCAGCAAGCTACTACTTCAAACTACTTCAATAAAATCAAAAAAACCCAGTCCAAAAGCTTAAATGCAAACCTACCTGAAAGATGTGTGTGTCCCTTTAGGAGGTGCTGATAGCACCTCTGTCAGTCTGCTGCACACTAGGTTTACATGGTGAGCTTAGGACCCAGTGCTGAAATCAGCGCAAAGGTCTAAGTTCGTCGAGGTGACGTTAAGTCCAAAACATAGAATAATAATCATGGGGGATTTCAACTACCCCGATATAAATTGGACAGAAGAGATAGGTAAAGGGGATAAGGCAATGGAGTTCCTACAATGTGTATAGGACTATTTTCTAACCCAATATGTAAAAAGCCCAACAAGGGAGGATTCGCTATTGGATCTAGTAATGGGGAATGAACCAGAGCAGATAAGAGAAGTAAAGGTAGGGGAACATATAGGCAATAGTGACCATAATATAATACGCTTTAAGATGATAATTGAGAAGGACATAAGTATGATGAAAACCAGGTTAATAGATTGGAGAAAAGCTGATTTTGAGGGGCTGAGAATAGAACTTGTGGAAAAAAAATGGACAACTATATTGGCAAACAACAATGTAAAACAGTAATGGGAAACATTTAAAACAGTGTTCAACAGAGTGCAGGAAAAGTATATTCCGTTAAAAGGAAAGAACAAACTAAACAATAATGAGACTCCATGGATGAATAAAGCCATAAGGGAACAATTGAGGGTATGGAAAGAGGCATACATTAAGTACATAAACAGCAGGGGAGTGTATGATGAGAGAATATGAAAAGATTAGGAGAGAAGTCAAAAAAACAATTAGGGAGGCAAAGAGGAACTATGAAATTAAATTATCAAGGAACATAAAACAAAATAGTAAAATATTTTATAGACACATCAATATAAAAGGAAGGTTGGGATGGGAATAGGGCCATTAAGGGATAGTCAGGATAATACCACAGATAACGATAGAGAGGTGGCAGAAATATTAAATAATTATTTTGCTTCAGTATTTACCGGGGAGATAGAACAGGTGGAAATGACATTGGATGATGAGATTAGTAATGAGATAAAAACAGAAAATGCTGGAAATACTCAGCAGGTCAGGCAGCATCTGTGGAGCGAAAAACAGAGTGAACGTTTCAGGTCGATGACCCTTCGTCAGAACTGGAAAAAATTGGAGATGGAACAGGTTTTTAAGCAAGTGCAGGGGCAGGGAAAGGGGGGAGGGGAGGAAAGAACAAAAGGGAAGGTCTGTGATAGGGTGGAAGGCAGGAGAGATTAAGAGACAAAAGGGATGATGGTGTAAGGCAAAAGGAGATGGTAATGGGACAAGTTAAGAAACAAAAGATGGCTCTAGATGAAGTGTAAATGGCACTGGCAGAATGAAAGACAGCTGCCATGTGAGAGAGAGAGAAAAAAAATAAATGGAAAAAAAAGGATAGGGGCAGAGGTTACGGTCTGAAATTGTTGAACTCGATGTTGAGTCCAGAAGGCTGTAAAGTGCCTAATCGAAAGATGAGGTGCTGTTCTTCGAGCTTACGTTGAGCTTCATTGGAACAGTGGAAGAGGCCAAGGTTGGTGAGGTCTGAGTGGGAGTGGAGCGGAGAATTAAAGTGACAGGCGACCGGAAGCTCGGGGTCACCCTTATAGACTGAACGGAGGTGTTCTGCAAAGCGGTCACCCAATCTGCATTTGGTCTCCCCAATGTTGAGGAGACTGCATCGTGAGCAGCGAATAAAGTATACTAAATTGCAAGAAGTACAAGTAAATTGCTGTTTCACCTGGAAGGAGTGTTTGGGGCCCTGGACAGTGGGAAGGGAGGAGGTAAAAGGGCAGGTGTTGCATCTCCTTCACTTGCATGGGAAGGTGCCGGGTGAAGGGGAAGGGGTGTTGGGGGTGATAGAGGAGTGGACCAGGGTGTCGCGGAGGGAGCGGTCCCTTTGGAATGCTGAAAGGGGAGGTGAGGGGAAGATGTGTTTGGTAGTGTGATCACGCTGGAGGTGGCGGAAATGGCAGAGGATGATCCGTTGAATGTGGAGGCTGGTGGGGTGAAAGGTGAGGACGAGGGGAACCCTATCGTGGTTCCGGGAGGGAGGGGAAGGGGTGAGATAGAACATGCCCAGGGAATTATAGACCAGTCAGCTTAACATCAGTGGTAGGAAAAATAATGGAATCCCCAATAAAGGAGAAAATAGAAGAACATCCAGAAACCAAAAATATAATAATGAATAGTCAACATGGATTTCAAAAGGGAAAGTCTTGCTTGACCAACCTTATTGAATTTATTGAAGAGGTAACAGAGAGAGTAGACAATGGTAATGCAGTAGATGTAATTTATCTGGATTTTCAAAAGGCCTTCGATAAGGTACCCCATAATAGACTCATGAATAAGGTCAGAGAATGCGGAGTCAGGGGACAAGTAGCAGAATGGATTGCTGGCTGGCTTCAGGACAGAAAGCAGAGAGTAGGAGTAAAGGGTAGCTATTCACAGTGGCAGAAGGTGGGTAGTGGTGTTCCACAAGGATCACTGCTGGGACCACTGTTGTTCACAATTTACATTAACGATTTAGACTTTGGAATCAATAACACAATTTCTAAATTTGCGGATGACACCAAATTGGGGGGGGGGGGGGAATAGTCAATACTGAGGAGGACTGCAACAAGTTACAGGAGGACATTAATAAACTTGCAGACTGGGCATATAATTGGCAAATGAAGTTCAACACAGATAAATGTGAGGTATTACATTTCGTTAGGAAGAATAGGGAGGTCACCTATCACTTGGAGGGTGCGAGTCTAGGTGGGGTAGAGGAACAAAGGGATCTCGGACTACAAATACACAAATCAGGTAAAAGTTGCAACACAGGTTAGCAAGGCCATAAAAAAAGCAAACCAAGCACTAGGGTTTATTTCTAGAGGGATAGAATTGAAAAGTAGGGAAGTTATGCTAAACCTGTATCGAACCTTGGTTAGACCACACTTAGAGTACTGCGTACAGTTCTGGTTACCATATTATAAAAAGGATTTAGAGGCACTAGAAAGAGTGCAGAGAAGATTTACAAGGATGTAATATCTCCAAGTCTCCAAGTTTGCAGATGACACAAAGTTGGGTGGGCGTGTGTGCTGTGAGGAGGATGCCGAAAAACTCCAGTATGATTTGGACAGGTTGGGTGATTGGGCAGAATCATGGCAGATGCATTATAATGTGGATAAATGCGAGGTTATCCACTTTGGTGTAAAAAACGGGAAGGCAGATTATTACCTGAATGGCAATAGATGGGGAGAAGGGGAAGTGCAACGAGACCTGGGTGTCCTTGTGCACCAGTCGCTGAAGGTAAACATGCAGGTGCAGCAGGCGGTTAAGAAGGCAAATGGTATGTTGGCCTTCGTAGCGAGAGGGTTCGAATACAGGAACAAGGATGTCTTGCTGCAGTTGTACAGGGCTTTGGTGAGATCACACCTTGAGTATTGTGTGCAGTTTTGGTTGCCTTATCTAAGGAAGGATGTTCTTGTCATGGAGGGAGTGCAGCGAAGATTCACCAGGCTGATACCTGGGATGGCAGGAATGACGTATGAGGAGAGATTGGGTCGATTGGGCTTATACTCGCTGGAGTTTAGAAGAATGAGAGGGGATCTCATTGAAACTTATAAAATTCTAACAGGACTAGACAGACTAGATGCAGGAAGGATATTCCCGATGGTCGGGGAGTCCAGAACCAGGGGTCACAGTCTAAAGATAAGGGGTAAGCCATTTAGGACAGAGATGAGGAGGAATTTCTTCACTCAAAGAGTGGTGAACCTGTGGAATTCTCTACCACAGAAGGCAGTGGAGGCCAATTCATTAAATATATTCAAGAAGGAGTTAGATATATTTCTTAAGGCGAAAGGGATCAAGGGATATGGGGAAAAGGCAGGGACAGGGTACTGAATTTGGATGATCAGCCATGATCTCATTGAATGGCGGAGCAGGCTCGAGGGGCTGAATGGCCTACTCCTGCTCCTATCTTCTATGTTTCTATGTTTCTATGATACCTGAAATGCAAGGGTATACATATCAGGAAAGGCTGAACAGGCTGGGTCTCTTTTCTCTTGAAAAAAGGCTGAGGAGTGACCTAATAGAGGTCTTTAAAATTATGAAAAATTTTGATAGAGTGGATAGAGAGAGAATGTTTCCACTTGTGGGGCAGAGCATAACTCGAGGCCATCAATATAAGATAGTCACCAAGAAATCCAATAGGGAATTCAGAAGAAACTTCTTTACCCAAAGAGTGGTGAGAATGTGGAGATCGCGACCACAGGGAGTGGTTGAAGCGAATAGTATAGATGCATTTAAGGGGAGGCTAGAAAAGCATATGAGGGAGAAGGGAATAGAGGGTTATGCTGATAGATTTAGATGAGGAAAGACGGGAGGAGGATTGTGTAGAGCATAAACGCCAGCATTGACTGGTTGGGCCGAATGGCCTGTTTCTGTGCTGTATATCCTATGTAATCCTATGTAAGTCAGAGTTACACGCCACCTCTCCCTCATTTCAATTTGGTGGCATTAAGTCCCTGAATTTTTCCCCCTAAATTTTTTGGCACAGGGGCATGTTCCCAGACTCCCAGTAAAATAAACCCTAAATACTTCCTTTCCCTTTCATAAATATTTAGATCCACCAATGTGGAGAATAAACTTTTGCGTACTTCAACTTTTTCTTGCAGTAAAAGTGTTGGATATTTTGGGTATACTTTCAACTTAAATACACTAAACTGCATTCTCAGCATAACCAACAAATTTTCATGTCATAAACAAGGCATTTAGGTTTTGTTTTTTTATAAGAAAATCGTCCAAATTGTGCAATGCGATCCCAAAGCACAGGTGAAAATAATGAAGGCCATGTAATAACGCAGAATTTAACTTATTCTCTGACTATAAAGCATTGCCCTTGGGTATATTCAGGGGTTTTTGTGTTTTGGCTGCTAGTTGAATTGCCAACTTCTTGGGGGTTTTGCCAGCTTTTTATGAGCTGTTCGTCAGCTTTTGTGAATTTTAAAGGCTGGCAGATTTTGTAAAAATAAAAAAGGTTATTTATTATCAAAATCTTCAACTGATAGCTCTTATCTGCTCCTTTTAATTCACTCATAGTGGTCATCCTGATTTATATAATGTTAATGATAACAGCTGCCAGCCAGAATTAGTCAAAACAAAAAAGTATTATAAGGAAGATTAAGATTGTGAAGTTAATTAAAATACTGTCATTTCCTTTGGGCAGAGTAACCCTGTGGGGTAAAAATGAAATTAATTCTTTCTCAGTTGGGATAATGAGCAAGAAAATGACATCCCTCTAAACATCTTGAGAGCTAATAATTTTAAATGAAAATTGTACAGCCATTTCTTCTTTGTGGGACATGGGGAGTGGACACATTATCCTTTTACTGTCAATGCATTGAACTAATGTCAGCAGTTTGGAGTAGCTACATTGTAAATACAGTAATTTGCAATAGGCAGAAATGGATAAAATGCTGTGTATAACAAAGCATACACATAATAGAACTGCTATGCCAAGACTTACTGTGTAAATGGTATTAAATTGGGACTTAGCATCAAGGAAGTGAAGGCCATTCAGCTGATTAAGCCTGCTCTTTCCAACATATCACGCCCATGTCCACGATTATAAATTCTTCTCTCTTTACTTAAACCTCTTGAGGGAGGTGGTGATCACAGGAAATACATCCAAGAAGAGAAAACTGAGCCTAATTTCTGTCTCCCCCCACCACCCCCCACCCCCACCACCGTCCCGTCCCCCCCCACCCCCCCCCACCGTCCCGTCCCCCCCGTCCCCCCACCCCCAACCACCCCACAAAAATAATTGAGGAAATTTTCAAAGAGAAAGCTCTAGGAACAAGGCTGGGCCAGCAGGAGGAAGGTTTGTTCTAACTTCCCTGTGCAGTAAAATTGTAAGCATGTTGTTTTTGAATGCACTTGTGATTTTTGCAACGAGAGCAATTCTTCCCTATAGTGTTTTGCAGAGTATTTGATCACTCATGTTTATGCTTATCCCTATAACTTCCAATTTTATACCTGGTTTCCATTCAATGCCGTTGTCAATTGACATGCTATTAGCTATTTTTGAAAGGACACTGACAGCAATTTGCTTGCATCAGGATTGTATGAAAATTCCACTGTATATGAACTAAACTTGCATGATATCCTTTTCAATTGGGGATAAGCCTGCTCTACTCTGTCCGAACAATGTGGCTCAACTGCAACCTCAGAAGAGCACCCTCTTCTGCATCAGTGTGACATTTTTCCCACTTCCCATACCAGCCATCCTGTGGCTTCTCAGAGTGACATTATCAATTACCACCACCTGCTCAAGGGCAATTAGGGACGGGCAATAAATGCTGGCCTTGCCAGCGACGCCCACATCCCATGAATGAATAAAAAAAAATATCAAGCAGTGCCAAAACTGGCCTCAATGGTTTGGCCCACCTGTGTCCATTCTGGAGAGGATAGTGAACTGACCTGTGTCAATTCAGTCTATTACATCCTTCCCCTCCCCCCACCACCCCCACTGAGCACAGCTGTTACTATCTCAGGTTGGAGAAAGGGTAAAGAGAGTAATGGTGAAGTGGCTGCTTCAGCAGTTTTGACTTGGGACCCAGGTGCTTATCATGAATTTAACTTGTGTTTATCAGATAATTAGTATTTTGGATTTTCATCACATGTTGTCTGAAAGCAAGATCAGAATGTTATTTTACCATTGCGAGACAGTCAGGCTGCCAACTCATCTAACCTGCTTGCCCAACTCAATATCGTCATTGGGTTTCTAACACTTGAAAAGTAACATACCAAGTGGGGGCTTTATAACGATTAGAATCTTTCACTTTATAGACCCTGCAAAAAAAGATTCCAGTGCCCTCTACTTACTGTTAACTTCTAAATTAATTTTTTTTAAACCTCAACTTTAACTTTTACCTATTCTTAACCATCTTACTTGACATGTTAAACAAGCCTTGGCCCTGCCATTTGTGAGATTCTTATTTGCTAAACTCGCTGAATAGCCTAGGATTTTCACCACGGCAATTTTTAATTTTACTTCGTGATCAGAGCAAAAGAGGGTCAATAAAAGTAATTGAAGGGTCACAGTCATACTTTCTTTGTCTTGGATATTTCCCTTAAATTCACTTTGATTTTTGTTCTGCCTAATCGAGGCATTATAGATGTCCTAATGCGTCCATATAAATGCAAGTCTTTCTTTCCTTCTTATGTGCAGCCATGAGATGGAATTTCAGTTCAGAGATTTAAAACTTCAGGGATGCTGAATCCAAAGAGGCAATACCAATCCAAACAACTGTTAAGTGAGTTACCCTCAACTGACAGGGAATGCAAACATAGTCCTCCATCGTTTTACAGGGCTGTGGAAAACATGTACACAGACAATTCTACAGGTTTTCAATGCAGATTCCCTTTTCCAGATTGATTAGTAGCCATGATGTGGAGATGCCGGTGTTGGACTGGGGTGGACAAAAGTGAGAAGTCGCACAACACCAGGTTATAGTCCAACAGCTTTATTTGAAATCAGAAGCTTTCGTAGCGCTGCTCCTTCGTTCACCTGACGAAGGAGCAGCGCTCCGAAAGCTTGTGATTTCAAATAAAGCTGTTGGACTATAACCTGGTGTTGTGCGACTTCTCAGATTGATTAGGGTTAGGGATAGGGCTAGCAACATTTTGAAGGATTTTGTTTCTCTTCACTGCTAGACAGAAATTGGAGCCACGCCCTTTCCACCATGAGTCAAAATTCACAGCTTCACCTATTTTGTTTGCGCCATGATGACTTATGTTCTAACATTGTGCAAGGTCCCATGAAACTATTTTAATCCACTTACTGACTAACAGGGCTGCTCGACTTCAGTACACATCACTGCGTAGCCCTCGACTCACTCATATCTGCAAATGCAAGACATACGGCTTCTGCTCGTTTTAAGGCAGGTAATCAACTAATTGAAGAGAGACATCTCAAGAAAATACACAACTGATTATCGATAACATTGCAACCAATTTTGAAAAAGAATTCTTGCTTTCCAGTAAATTGTTATCTCTAAAATCAATTTCCATCAATTTATCATTACTTGTTTTACAATTCTTAAAGCTGTTAATAAAAAAATCTGCAGATTTGGCAGAGGGATCTTCCTCACCAGACGACTAAACTAATGTTTCCCACTGCCAGAGGCTGGCTAACTGTGTAGATCTTACAGCAGAGATGAGCAATTATACTGTGCATGTTCCTCACAGTAGCAGTTTACAATACTTCTGGTGCACATTCCTTACCGTAGAAACTTGCAGTAATACTGTATAGACATCTGACTTTTAACTTTATTTGTCAAAATAGTTCACAATTAACTAAAAATTAGGTTTCAAACATCAGTCAAACTTTACCTTCTAAAACTCTGGCAAATATGTTTTCATTACTTAGAAGAAAATCTGTCCAATGTCACCTATTTGCTAAGAACTAATCACTCAAAAGTTTACTGATAAACTTCCCAGTTCTTTGATAAATCCTTTAAATAATATATCCAATGTCTTTCTCAAAATGTTTTTATCAATGTCATACATTAGCTGCATACAACAAGGAAGAAAAACCTAGATCTGTGAAAAAACTGTGTTCTTCGAATGAAGTGAGAGTAAAATATAAGGCACAGCAGAAGCTGCATCAGTTCTCTCCACAAACAAGTGAAATGCCTACAGAATCGTGGGGTCAATATTGACTTCTGTGTGACCGACCAGTGGAGCACGCTGGCCAGCTGCCCGTTCCCAGCAATTTTGAGGTTGCGGCCTCATTTAAATTTTGCAGGCAAGCTGCAGGGCGCCAAATAGGCGTCCCGAGGCAGCTCGCCAGATTGAGGCCTCAAGGCTGCATTGCAGGTGTAGTAAGACTACCAGTCCAACTTTGAAGTCGTTAATGCCAGGCAAAGGCAGTAAAAATCGACCTCATTGTGTCTGCCTCTATTTTATAAACAGTCACTTCACACATTTACATTGAATATTCAAGTTTCATATTTAACCATTTATAAAACCTACGTGCTTCAGAAATTGATGGACATCAGCAACTATGTTCAGGGCTGAACTTTGATGAGTGTGCCTGGGGACAGTAAACCAATACACAGGAGCTATTTTCTATTGCTGTTTTCCATTGGTGGGGATATCCCAATTTTTTTCACTTAAAACAGAGAATACCACTGATTGACTGGTAAGAGAGAAACATCTGGTGTAGAAGTGAAGCGTAACCCAGCTAGGGACTAAGTTATAAAAAATATATTTGGCAAACCCCCCGCACCCTCCCCCACCTGACATAGTTCAAACATGGCTGTAGTCCTGTCCCACAGGGAACATGACTCCAGGTAATAATTTACATAGTGATAACATAAGAAATTTCAAAGGCAAAAAAAGTCAGTTTGGTCCATCAAAGTTCATTCTTCTACAACCCTAACTGTTCCTTTACAACATCTTGCCTTCATAATGAATGTAGTTAATGATTTCATCTCTACCACCTTGCCTGGTAAATTATTCCAAATGTTTATCACTCTTTGAGTAAGAGCGACATTTATTTGCCCCCATCCCTGCCTATTTTGCACACACTGAAAGTAAGTCATCATTTCTGGTATGAACCCCATCTGGAAAGTGGGTTTACCAAATGGACAGCAGATAAAACCGTTGCAAAATCAGGCAATAAATTCATCACATAGCATATGGAAGAGACATAACTCTTTATCACTGTAGCAACATTTCTCTTTTTAACACTGTAACAATGCATCATATTTCACAAATCACAATATATTTGCATACCCCAAATTAATTCCATCATGCAACTACACTCCTCCCTCTCTCTGTACTATTGTATACTTTTACATCTTGTTCCACGAATCCTACTCTGAGACTTCTAGGATTGTATGGGAATTCTGAGGACATGCTTTAATGGCACTTTTTAATCATTGATTACACCTCCAATTGTAAATTTAAGATAAAATGAAATCCACTGTCGTATATTTCTATATCACAAGTAGGTATGCTTTTCAATGTAGAGACAAGTGGTCTGCATGCAGATCTACTTTAATGCCAGTGGTAGCAAGCTGACCTTTCTGTTTACCCCTTTTCTCCTTCTTGAGGCTGGCAGCTTGTGAGCCTGCAGCTGAGGACTTTGATTTTTTAGAAGGCTTTGGAACTTGCACATCTGTTACAACCTTTATATCCTCATGTTCGGCCTCTTGCACTGCTGCATGGAAATATTTGGAAAAAACAGAGAGAGATATAAGGAGAGAGAGAAAGAGAAAAGATAAGAATAAAGCAGAGGGAGGTTATTCAGAGAAAAAGCAAAACAGTGGAACAGTTGTAATAGGTTTTAGGTAAAGAGCAAGTGATGAATTTCAGACAATATTCCTCCTTATAATCAGAAGACATGATAGAATATCTTGAAAAAGGCACAAACCAGCTATATATTACATTTATTCTGTTACTATAGATTAATTACAAGTTAAACTCAAGTTTAATCAAAAAGTAATTATTATCCCAGATGTAATATTAAGGACAACAATACTTGGCCTTCATTCCAACTACTTAGCTGGGTAATTTCACTGCCAGTATAAAACCTGGTATGAATGGCCTGCTTACAAGATGAGATACACGACAACATTTTTGTTAGATGTTATCAGACAGAAAGCTGTCAACAACTTGCATTTAAACAATGTAGAAAATTTCCCAAGGCACTTCAAAAAGGCAACATCAGACAAAAGTGTATAGCAAACCAATGAAGGAGATATTAGGAGTGATTCAAAGCTTGGCCAACGAGTTGTGTTTTAAGGAGGGTCTGAAGGGAGAGAGTGAGGTGCGTAGGCGGAGGGGTTTAGGCAGGGAATTCCAGACGTGAGGCCCAGGTGGCTGCCAATTGGGCAAAGGTTGGGGGAGATGCAGAAGAGGCTAGAATCAGAGGAGTAGAGAGTTTGGAGGGGTTTGTTGGGCCAAAAGAGGTGACAGAGATAGGGAAAAGCGAGGATGAGAATTTTAAATTGGGAACTTTGGGGGACCGGGAGCCAATGTACGTCAGCAAGGTGATAGATGAATGGGACTTGGTGCAGGATAGGATAGGATATGGGTAGCAGAGTTTTGGATAGATGAAGTTTACGGAGGGTAGAGAATGGGAGGCCGGCCAGGAAAGCATTGAAATAGTCAAGTCTAGAGGTGACAAAGGCAGGGATGAGGGTTTCAGCAGCAGATTGCCTGAGGTAGGGGTGGAGGCAGGCGATGTTAGAGAGGTGGAAGTAGGCGGTCGTTATGATAGAGAAGTTATGGGGTCAGAAGCTCAGCTCCAGGTTGAAAACGACACCAAGGTTGCAAACATTCTGGTTCGGCCTGGGACAATGGCTGAGGAGGGGTGATGGAGTTGGTGGTAAGGGTACAGACTTTGTGGCAGCTGCCAAAAACAATGGATTCATGCTTCCCAGCAGTTAATTGGAGGAAATTGCAGCCCTTCCAAGACTGGATGCTGACAAGTGCTCTGACAACACAGAGGTAGTGGAGGGGCTGAGAAAGATGGTATGCATGTGGAGCTTGATATCATCAGTATACATTTGGAAGCTGACCCCATGTCTACTGATGATGTCGCTATGGGATAGCATGTAGTTGAGTAAGAGGAGGGGCCAAGTATAGATCCTCGGAGGACTCTGGAGGTAGGAGTGTAGGGGTGGGAAGAGATGCCATTGTTGGAAATGCTCTGGCCACAATTGGATAGGTAAGAGTGGAACAAAGCAAGGGTCATCCCACTGAGCTGGACAATGGAGGAGATGCGTTGGAGGAGGATGGTGTGGCCAATCGTGTCAAAGGCTACAGAGACGATGAGGAGGGATAATACACTACGGGCATTGTCACAGAGGATGTCATTTGTGACTTTGCTGAGGGCAGTTTCCGTGCTGTGGCAGGGACTAAAACCTGATTGGATAAATTCAAACATGGAGTTGCAGGAGAAATGGGACCAGATTTGGGAAGCAACAGATTCAAAGACTTTGGAGAGGAAAGAGAGTTTGGAGATAGGGTGGTAGTTTGCAAGGACAGGGAGGTTGAGGATGGCATTTTTTTGAGGGACAGTACCTGAGGAGAGGGAATCATTTACAACGTCACCTAGCATGCAGGCCAGGAAGGGAATTTGGGTGGTCAGCAGTTTAGTGGGATTGGGTCAAAGGAACAGGAGGTGGGGCTCATGGACAAAATGAGCTCTGAAAGGACAGAAGGAGATAAACTCGAGAAAGACGTGGGTTCAGGGCTAGGGCAGTAGGGAGCCTGGGAGAAGGTTTAGCACGGTGGCTAAAGGGAAGGGAGGGAAGCAGCATCATA
The DNA here is from genome assembly GCA_030390025.1 of Squalus acanthias. NCBI lineage: Eukaryota > Metazoa > Chordata > Chondrichthyes > Squaliformes > Squalidae > Squalus > Squalus acanthias. The sequence continues at coordinate 41,560,296 of CM059434.1, forward strand.
ATGTTTAAGCAATAGAATGTTAAACTATCTAATTGCTAAAGCACGCCGGTTTGCCAAGAGTTTACGCTTTGGGTACAATTGCCGATCTGGGGGCAAATTGCGCTCAAATTTGCACTAGTTTTCAGAAGTGTTTTTTTCCCCACGTTTCCGCTCAAACTCATTTGCATATCACTGAACGTAAAATCTGCCATAAACCAGCAATTGGAGAGCATTTTAGAACGTCATTTTAAAAAAAAAATTTGCATTAAAAAATATTTTAAACTAACTCGATTTGCGCCAAACCTAATTTACGCTTAAAATTCCACGAACCTTTGTGCTGGTCTGGCTGATTTCTGGCAAATTACGCTGAACAAAACAGCACAACCGAGCGGTAAACTCCTGCCCCCTGTCCAAATATGAATCTACATCTCCTAGCCCTACTGCTTGTGAATTTAATCCCTTGTTAAAGTTAAGTTAAGTTTAGCTCAATAGTAGCATTTTTAACCTATTATACCAAGGCTATCCCCACCCACCCCATTATGGCACAGTCAGAAATCTCAAATGTGACAAATTGATCACAACAATGCCAACTATAATCAGGATCAAATGAATATATCACAAGGATTTGTTTATTTCAGGAAATCACAAGTGAAATTTGCATATAAATAGATTTCACAGTGAGATACTTGCAGCATACTAAATAATATTGTTATTTTGAAAATCTAAGCTTAGAAATTGCTGTTCGTGCACTATTCAGGAATATTTACATAATATTTTCCGTTTTCACTCTAAGTTTACCTCACATATAGCAGGCCTGCCAATCAAAAGGAAGAAGAACTTAATAAGTTACGAATTGCATTTAGGAGGTTTTTAAGCTGCTGAATCAGTGGTAGGCACAGATATTTACTCATTACTCACTAAAATGGGGATTGATGGTAATAGCCCCTCCCCCAAAACACTACGTGCACCAAGCAACACCACACCCCAAGGCTGACTTTGATGCAGGGTTCTCACAAAATACAGCCCTAGGAAGTCTAGGGCCATCAGAATCCCAGCAGGTGGTCAGTAAAACCCTGCTGCCAGCCAGCACACTTAATCCTCCCAGAAAAGAATCACTTAGAAAGGTTTGTTTCTGAAACAAAGCACAAGCACCAAGAGGCAGCATCATGCCAGTTCAAAATGCCAACATTAATGCATTGCACAGTAAGGGAAGTAAATGCACTATATGAGATTTGAACATTGTGCTGAGTGTGTATTTGTCATTGGGTACAATATAGCAGGAGCCCAGTATAAGATGGCAATGGATGATATTGGAAGGACTTAGCATGAAAGTGGTTTGGGCATGGTTACTTTACAGATTTGGTTTGTCCCTTAAAAAAATGAAAATGATGAAGCTGTGGCACATCTTGGACAGCACCTGGAATTAGTGCCTGACATTAGCCTTCCTTGCTACATTGTTGGTTCTGCTGCTAATTTCTCACTGGCCTGTTCACTCTCTTACTTGTTATGGCTTTGCCAGCCTGATCATTAACCTCCATGCAGAAGCCTCACTTCAGTGTGAAGATGTGGCACATGTATCACAGGAGAATTATCCTGGAATATGAGCAGGGGGCATTGGGGGGAGAAATTGGCCCAGACATTTTGAAATCCAAATGGTAAGTTCAGTAATAATTCTGGTTGTAGCATGAGTTTTGTTGTATCGGCACTCTGCAGATACATCTGGTTGGCACATGGGTGTCATGGACATGGCTGCAGAGGGACCCATTCTTTCATTCTTCATTCACCTTAAAATAAGAGTGGAACAGATGACAGCTTGACATGAATGCATAGTGAGAGCTTCTGGGAAAGTTATCTTTGACCTGTATGATTCTGTGCTGGTTGTCACATATCACGTCAAGCACGTAAATTTCCTTTTGGGTCATATAGAACACAGTATTATGTACAGGGGCTTAAATGACAATGTGGGTGCAGTTGATTGACCTTCTGGACTCTGGAAAAGCCAGCCATTCTGTAGGATTGCTTGTTGTGTTGCTGTTGTTGGTCTTGGGCAAAAGTGGTTGAGTCATTGATCCTATTGAACAATATATTTGTGACTTCCTTGATACAGTTGTGGACACCAAACATGCTAACAATGTAAATGTTCCCAGTGCAAGCCTGGAAGAAGCTTGAGACGTGAAAATTGAGGGCCATGTTGACTTTGACAGCCCCCGGCAGTACCGTATGAATGTCATATGTTGATTGGAAGTTTTCCTGAATGATTGCTAAGCCCTCACTGCCTCTATGCTAAACCTCAACCTGCTAGAGCACATCACTACTGCCATTACCAGGCAATTGGTACAGGATGGGAATACCACAAGGAGCCTGCCTTCGAATTTGAGTGAAGCTGAGGCTAATGTTGGGTCACGCACGGAGGTGTTAAGTTTTGGCATATATAATTCCAGCAAGGGTGCCACTAGAGAGGAGAATTTAGGCTATACACTTTCGCAGTATTCAAAGTACAATTTGATAAAAGCTTGGCAGAACTTGAAAGTCCTTTCTTGACTTTGACTGTTCTTTTCTTCTTAGATTTTCACAAATGAAGCATAAATATCAGTATTGAAATCTTTAAAAATTTAAATAAATTTAACTAGGTTAAATATTCCATAAATTATTAAAACATTAATAAATTGAACATTTGAAAGGAAATCTGGAACAATTTATCCCGCAGTGTTTTACAAAACATAAAACTAGAATAAATTAAAAAACTAGAATAAATTAAAACACTAGATAGAATCCGTAGCTTTACCTTATCTGTTATTTTAAATACAAATATTATCACCATACCTCTGTAAAATGACACGGATGGAGGGTGCCTGCCCTGCGCCACCCACCCCAACCCCACCTCCCCACCCAGAAGCTAACAGAAGTTGCCCCCGTGATCCATTTGTAAAGGGCTACTTTTAACTATTCAAAAAATATTTCAGTCCTCCTGTTCAGGTGTTCAGGTCTCAACCCTGGCCTAGACCTCCAGATGGGCCTCCCTTCTGCCCTTCCAGTTGGGTGGTATGCCTGGGTTCACCAGGTGTACCTGTGCCAACCATATGCTGGGTTTCAACTGAGGGCTGGAGCATGGGAATTCCGGCCTTCTGGAGGCCCCACCATGGCTCCACCCCTCTGCATCACTGACCTTGTAAAGGGTGGGCAGAAGCTCCACCCCTTGCAAGGCCAGTGATAGCAGAGAGAGCCCTCTCCAATCTGGCACTGCAGTTCTCTATGGCAGTCTGAGCATTCATGCTAGCCGTTAAGACTATCCTCAGAGCTTCTGTGGTAGGAACGTTCACTGCAAATCAGCTTGGAGCCACCACACACTTCAGGGTGGCCTTAATTGGCACCCCCATCTAGCCCTGCTATCTGCTGCACATCCTGGTTGATTGTGCCTCATGCCTATACGTATGTATGTGTGATGCTCTGCATGCAACCTTCTTTTAAAAGCGGAGCCTATGAAAACTCGAGATCCAGCTTCTCAGCAGAGGAGAGATGTCTCCTACCTCTCAGTGAAAAGAACTACTTCGGTTGATGCCTGGACCTTTGAAGCTGCTTTCAATCTTACCATTTCACATCACCCCACATCCCTCCCCTCCCCCTAACAGAGGTGAGCTGCGAATCAGAGATGGGAATACCACAAGGAGCCTGCCTTCGAATTTGAGTGAAGCTGAGGTTAGTGCCGGAGGTGTTAAGTTCTGGCATATATAATTCCAGCAAGAATGCCACGAGAGAGGAGAATTTAGGCTATACACTTTAGCAGTATTCAAAGTACAATTTGATAATAGCTTGGCAGAACTTGAATTCCTGAGGGAACTGAGTAGCCCTTTCTTGACTTTGACTGTTCTTTTCTTCTTAGATTTTCACAAATGAAGCATAAATATCAGTATTGAAATCTTAAAAAATTAAAATAAATTTAACTAGGTTAAATATTCCATAAATTATTAAAACATTAATAAATTGAACATTTGAAAGGAAATCTGGAACAATTTATCCAGCAGTGTTTTAAAAAATATAAAACTAGAATAAATTAAGACTCTCAATATAATTGAGAACAACCAATTCAGAGTTTCCTGCCCATTCCAGCTACACTTTAAACTTCCCTTAGCTGTTCAAAAGGGGAATCTATTTTAGTTACCTAGTCTTCAAACAGAACATTTAAAATTCACAAACTATTGTTAGATGATTCATTACAGCATTTCAACAAATATTTGTATACAAGAAACAGTGACTGTACTGCACTAATACAGACAGGTTCTTTACTACAATTTACGAGGGGCCACTTTACAGTGCGTGAGTCATATAGCACCAATTGTGTTATGTGGCTATACTTTGTAAAGCACATAGACTACAGATTAACATAATAATACACATTATCAGTAAGTGTTGACAGCATAATTGCTCAGGTTTATAAAGTAAGTGATTTCTAATTTTTGTTTCCAAATTATTACATCAACATGCATTGTAGTATGTCTCAGCCTTCTGTAGGTTGGCTACAGAATAATGGTATAACAAATTGCAACCTGCCTCTACTTGGTTCGAGTTTAGATTACATATGGGCTTGATTTGAACTAACATTGATGATCTAGAACATATCCTTAGCATTATCTTGTATGCTGGTGAAAAGCAGTGTTAATTATAGCTTGAAATATATTACGGTGATTTTTAATAGCTTTCTGAGTGATTTGGGTTTAGTCTGTGCTTCAGTGTAGTTTGTCTACTGTTTGAACTCAGTACGTAGCGGAAAATCCAGCCTGGCCTCAGTCACTAATTTCTAAACAGCTAATTTCAACTGAAACACATATTTTCATTCTCAAACATTGATGTAATTTCTGTTTATCCTGAAAAATCTGATACTCTTTTCCCATCCACTATAATGTAGATACATAATGTGAAAAGTAGAATGGCACTGTAAGAACATGTTGTTCCTAACTCGATCACATGACTGGGCAGCTACCAATATATAATAAATTAGGGCCCTCAGCCCCAATTTTAACTCCAAGCGCATTTTGGGTGGGTAGGGAGCGAGGTGAGTTGGAAACTCATCTGCTGCTCCAGAAATGAAGCCTGGGCTATTTTAACTCCCGGGCCTCATTTAAATCCCCAGGCCGACTTCCTGGCCAAAGGGGATTCGATAGTCTGGGGGATAGACAGGCATTTCTGCAACAGCGACGTGAGTTCCCGCATGGTGTGTTGCCTCCCTGGTGCCAGGGTAAAGGGCATCACTGAACGGGTGTAGAACATTTTGAGGAGGGAAGGGCAACAGCCAGAAGTCATGGTCCATGTGGGAGCTAATGACATAGGAAGGAAAAGGGTTGAGGTCCTGCAGTCAGAGTTTCAAGAGCTCGGGAAAAAAATTAAAGAGCAGAACCTCAAAGGTAATAATCTCTAAATTACTTCCAGTGCCACGTGATGGTGAGTATAGGAATAGTAGGATAAGACAGGTTAACACACGGCTGGAGAAATGGTGCAGGAGGGAGGACTTAAGATTCCTAGGGCATTGGGACCAGTTCTGGGGGAGGAGGGACCTGTTCAAGGCGGACGGGTTGCAGCTCAACAGGTCTGGGACCAATGTCCTCGCAGGGAGGTTAACTAGTGCTGTGGGGGAGGGTTTAAACTAAATTAGCAGGGGGATAGGCACCAGGATGAAACATTAGAGAGGTGAAACAAGGTGCACAGAGAACTGGGAAAGAATAGTTCAGAAATAGGAGGGATCAGACAGGGGGCAAATGCAAGGCAGTCTAAGATGGGTTTGGAGTGCATGTGCGTAAATGCACGTAGCATGGTAAATAAGGTGGGTGAGCTGCAGGCACAAGTCGCCACATGGGACTATGCTATAGTGGCAATAACAGAGACCTGGCTCAAAGCGAAGGATTGGGAACATAATATTTCTGGCTACAAGGTATTCAAGAAAGATAGGGAAGGATAAAAAGGAGGGGGGTGCGGTGTGACAGTATTGATCAAAGAATCTATTATAGCACTGGAGAGGGATGGTGTAGTTGAGGGGTCAAAGACAGAATCTATTTGGTTAGAATTAAGGAACAATAGAGGAGCTATTACGCTACAGAGTATATACACAACAGGCCACCAAATATTGGGAAGGAGATAGAGAAGCAAGTTTGCAGGCAAATTACAGACAGATGCAAGAACTACAGAGTAGTGATAATGGGAGACTTCAATTATCCTAATATAGACTGGGATAGTAACAGTGTAAAGGGCAAAGAAGGGGAGGAATTCCTGAAATGTGTACAAGAAAACTTTCTTGATCAGTGTGTTTTTGGCCCAACGAGGAAGGAAGCAGTGCTAGATCTAGTTCTGGGGAATGAAGTGGGGCAAATGGAGCATGTTTCATTGGGAGAGTATTTGGGCAACAGTGATCATAATATCATCAGGTTTAGAATAGTTATGGAAAAGAACAAGGAACAATCAAGCGTAAAAATACTTAACTGGAGAAGGGCTAACTTCAGTGAGTTGAAAATGGATTTGACACAGATTGGTAGGAGAAATAGTAATTGAACAATGGGAGGCCTTCAAAGAGGAGATGGTTCAGGTACAAAGTAGACACATTCCCATGCGGGGGAATGGAAGGACATCCAAAGCTAGAGCTCCCTGGATGACTATAGATATAGAGCTTAAATTGAGACAGAGAAAGGAAGCTTATGACAAATGTAAGGTTCATAATATAGTAGAGAGCCAAGCTGAATATAGAAAGTACAGAGGAGATCTAAAAAAGGGAATGAGGAGCAAAGTGGGCGTATGAGAATAGATTAACGGCTAACATAAAAAGGAACTCAAAAGTCTTTGAAAAACATATAAATATTAAAAGGTACTCAAAAGAAAGGTGGGGCTGATTAGGGATCAAAAGGAAGATCTGCTTGTGGAGGCAGAGGGCACGGCTGAGGTATTAAATGAGTACTTTGCACCTGTCTTCACTAGAGAAGAGGATGCTGCTAATGTAGCAGTAAAGTAGTGATAGTGGACAGGATAAAAATAGATAAAAGGAGGTACTTAAAAGGTTGGCAGTATTTAAAGTAGAAAAGTCACCCGGTCCGGATGGGATCCATCCTAGGTTACTGAGGGAAGTAAGGGTGGAAATTGTGGAGGCTTTTGGCCACAATCTTCCAGTCCTCCTTAGATATGGGGGAGGTGTCAGAGAACTGGAGGGCATAATTTCAAAGTTTGCAGATGACACGAAACTTGCAACTGTTGTAAACAATGAGGAGGATAATGACAGAATTCAGGAGGACAGAGACTGGTGAAATGGGCAGATGTGTGGTGGATGCAATTTAGCACAGAGAAGTGTGATGTGATACATTTTGGCAGAAAGAATGAGGAGAGGCATTATGAACTAAATGGTACAATTTTAAAGGGGGTTCAGGAACAGAGAGACCTGGGGGTGTATGTACACAAATCTTTGAAGGTGGCAGGACAAGTTGAAAAGCAAATGGGATCCTTGGCTTTATTAACAGAGGAATAGAGTACAAAAGCAAGGAAGTTATGCTAAATCTTTATGAAACACTGGTTAGGCCTCAGCTGGAGTATTGTGTTCAATTCTGGGCACCACACTTTAGGAACAATATCAAGACCTTGGAAAGGGTGCAGAAGAGATTTACTAGAATGGTACCTGGGACGAGGGACTTCAGTTATGTGGAGAGACTGGAGAAGCTGAGGTTGTTCTCCTTAGAGCAGAGAAGGTTCAGGGGAGATTTAATAGAGGTGCTCAAAATCATGTACGGTTTTGATAGAGTAGATAAAGAGAAACTGCTTCCAGTGGAAGAAGGATTGGTAACCATGCGACACAGATTTAAGGTAATTGGCAAAAGAACCACAGGCGATATGAGGAAACATTTTTTTACACAGCGAGTTGTTGTGATCTGGAATGCACCACCTGAAAGGGTGGTGGAAGCAGATTTAATAGTAACATTCAAAAGAGAATTGGATAAATACTTGAAGGGAAAAAATTTACAGGGTTATGGGGAAAGAGCAGGGGAGTGAAACTAATTGGATAGCTCTACCAAAAAGCCAGCACAGACACGATGGACCGAATGGCTTCTTTCTGTGCTGTATCAGTCTATGATTCTAATGTGGGAGGCCCTCAGGAATGTGTGGAAAAACGTGTGGCGCGGAGGCCACCCGTCGACCTCAGGTAGGCTGCCGGATCGGTTTTGGGGGCCGTTTCATGGGGGGTCTCAAGTTCGGGAACGGGGGCGGGGGTGGGGGAATGAGTCCAAGGCAGGGGATGCCCAAGCTTTCTGCCTTTAACTTTCCTCCTTCCCAGTTTGCACCGGGTGGTAGGTTTAAAATTGCACCCTTTATATGAGAGCAGACAGTTCATGTTGCAGAGATCCTGAGCTCCATATCCAAGTCCAAAATTAAAATATGTAAAACATAAAGCTATGAGCATGCCCAGAAACCATTGCTTCTCCTCACCCTCTCCCACCCCATGAGACCTTAATAATTCTTAAATTTCCCAGCAATTTATTTGGCAAATTTTACAAATGCTACCTTTCATGGTCCTGTCCTTTCTATTTACTTTGCTACAAGCTCTGGCTTGACACAATGTACATGGTTTAAAGTACAAGAACTTGGGATTCATCATGAAAATAACATCCCAAAATGCTTAACAAAAAAAAATTCTGCTTTTGCTTCAGATTTCCAGCATTTGCAGTTGTTTTACTTTTTATCTCAAAATGCTTTGCAAGGCAGAGATGTGAAAAAGGAGAAATTTGAAGGGTGCAGAGTGAAGAGATGGATTTTTAGGAGGCCTTTGAAGGAAGGAAGCGAGGGAGGTAGCAAGACAAAGTGGTTTGGAAGAGAATTCCAGAGCAGAGGGCCATAATGACTGAAAATATAACAATAGGTCGGATCTGAAATAATCCAGTCATTTAGTGGGCTCGTATTTCCAATCACATCAGTTGAGATGAGATAGGATATAAATAATGTACCAACAGCAGGGATCAGTTTACTCAGCTACAATAAACAAAATAAATTGCTCTGCGTCAATTTATGATAATGAAGATCAACTAAAAGGTTTCCAGTGAAACATCTCTTTTAGGTAATGTTGAATATAGTTTATGTAGAGATGCTTGCAGGCAGCCTTTAAGGATAACCAGCTTATCACAGAAAGTGTCTATGCACTAGCTATGACAATGACAAATAAGTTTCCTTCGAGCCTGTTCATCAAATGAAGGGAGCATAACAACTCAGTGCCTAATCAAGCAAAAGAGCTGATTTTTTGTGTTAGAATAACAAGAATGGTTAGTCTGTACAATGAGCAATGTTTCTTCACTCACTGAAATACTGCACCTGATTTTAAAAAAAAGTGTCTCTGAAATAGTGGGGTCCTGCTCTGTCGGTGCAAGTGCAAGGCCACATCAGTGGGGCTTGCCCCGCCCGATACACCAGGCAGAAAGCACTGATAGCCCTCAGCCGCAACACCGGAGGACGGAAAAAAAACTGAAAGAGAATTTTTAATGGTTGAGAAGGAGATTGATTGGCTTACCTTAGTATAGGTTTGGGACCATCACTAGGCCCGTAATGGAACACACGCCTGCCATCAGCAGGCATAGGTTCCACTGGGCCTATCAGGAGGCAAATTGGGTGAGATTTTCTGCGGAAGCCTGGGAACTTGCCATAGACACATCCATTTGATATGCCCATGGTTGTGTGTGAGTGTGTACCCACCCCAACCCCCACCCCTGACACTGGAAACAAAGGGCCACAGCAAACAAGGGAGAGTCCTAGTGGAACAGGGTTTTGCCCCAAATATTGACCCCCCTGGGAATAAATCAGGTTTTCCGCCCCAAGAATTTCAGTCAATGTCAATTTTTTTTAAATTCATTCCTGGGATGTGGGCGTCACTGGCAAGGACAACATTTACTGCCAATCTCTGTGGTGAAGGTACTCCCATAGTGCTGTTAGGTAGGGAGTTCCAGGAATTTAAACCAGCGACGATGAAGAAACGGTGATATATTTCCAAGTCAGGATGGTGTGTGACTTGGAGGGGAATTTGGAGGTGACGGTGTTCCCATGCGCCTGCTGCCCTTGTCCTTCTAGGTGGTAGAGGTCACGGGTTTGGCAGGTACTGTTGAAGAAGCCTTGGCAAGCTGCTGCAGTGCATTTTGTAGATGGTACACACTTATCAGCCCAAACCTGAATATCGTCCAGGTCTTGCTGCATGCGGGCATGGACTGCTTCATTATCTGAGGAGTTGTGAATGGAATTGAACACTGTGCAATCATCAGTGAACATCCCCACTTCTGACCTTATAATGGAGGGAAGATCATTGATGAAGCAGCTGAAGATGGTTGGGTCTAGGACACTGCCCTGAGGAACTCCTGCAGCAATGTCCTGGGGCTGAGATGATTGGCCTCCAACAACCACAACCATCTTCCTTCATGCTAGCCAGTGGAGAGTTTTCACCCTGGTTCCCATTGACTTCAATTTTACTAGGGCTCCTTGATGCCACACTCGGTCAAATGCTGTCTTGATGTCAAGGGCAGTCACTCTCACCTCACCTCTGGAATTCAGTGCTTTTGTCCATGTTTGGACCAAGGCTGTAATGAGGTCTGGAGCTGAGTGGTCCTGGCGGAACCCAAACTGAGCATTGGTGAGCAGGTTATCGGTGAGTAAGTGGCGCTTAATAGCACCGTCGACGACACCTTCCATCATTTTGCTGATGATTGAGAGTAGACTGATGGGGCAGTAATTGGCCGGATTGGATTTGTCTTGCTTTTTGTGGACAGGACATACCTGGGCAGTTTCCACATTGTCAGATAGATGCCATTAGAAAATACGAAAATCAAAATATGATTAGGCAGAGTCAACATGGTTTTATGAAAGGGAAATTGTGTTTAACAAATTTATTAGAGCTTTTTGAGGATGTAACTTGCAGGGTAGATAAAGGTGAACCAGTGGATGCAGTATATTTGGATTTGCAAAAGACATTTGATAAGGTGCCACATAAAAGGTTGCTACACAAGATAAGGGCTCATGGGGTTGGGAGTAATATATTAGCATGGATAGAGGATTGGTTAACGGACAGAAAACAGAGAAAAGGGATAAATGGGTAATTTTCCGGTTGGCAGGCTGAAACTAGTGGGGTGCCACAAGGCTCAGTGCTTGGGCTTCAGCTATTTACAAACTATATTAATGACTTAGATGAAGGGACCGAGTGCAATGTATCCAAGTTTGCTGATGATACAAAGCTAGGTGGGAAAGTAAGCAGTGAGGAGGACACAAAGAGCCTGCAAAGGCATATAGACAGGATAAGTGAGTGGGCAATAAGGTGGCAGATGGAGTATAATGTGGGTAAATGTGAGGTTATTCAATTTGGTGGGAAGAATAGAAAAACAGAATGTTTTTTAAATGGTGAGAAACTATCAAATGTTGGTGTTCAGAGAGATTTAGGTGTCCTCATACAAGAAACACAAAGTTAGCAGCAGGTGCAGCAAGCAATTAGGAAGGCAAATTACATGTTGGCCTTTATTGCAAGGGGGTTGGAGTACAAGAGTAAGGAAGTCTTACTACAATTTTACAGGGACTTGGTGAGACCACACCTGGAGTACTGTGCACAGTTTTGGTCTCCTTATCTGAGGAAGGACATACTTGTCTTAGAGGCAGTGCAACAAAGGTTCACTAGATTGATCCCTGGGATGAGAGGGTTGTCCTATGAGGAGAGATTGGGCCTATACTCTCTGGAGTTTAGAAGAATGAGAGGTGATCTCATTGCAACATATAAGATACTGAAGGGGATTGACAGGGTAGATGCTGAGAGGTTGTTTCCCCTGGCTGGAGAGTCTAGAACTAGGGGGCATTGTCTCAGGATAAGGGGTTGGCCATTTAAGACTGAGATAAGGAGGATTTCTTCACTCAGAGGGTTGTGAATCTTTGAATTCTCTACCCCAAAGGGCTGTGGATGCTGAGTCTTTGAGTATATTCAAGGCTGAGATAGATAGATTTTTGGACTCATGGGGAATCAAGGGATATGGGGATCGGGCGGGAAAGTAGAGTTTAGGTCGAAGATCAGCCATGATCTTATCGAATAGCGGAGCAGGCTCGAAAGGCCGCTTGGCCTACTCCTGCTCCTAATTCTTATGTTCTTATGTCAGTGTTGTAGCTGTACTGGAACAGCTTGGTTAGAGCCGCGGCTAGTTCTGGAGCACAAGTCTTCAGCACGACCACCAGGATGTTGTCGTGGCCCATAGCCTTTGCTGTATCCACTGCTTTCAGCCATTTCTTGATATCACGTGGAGTGAATCGAATTGAATTGGCTGACGACTGGCTTCTGTGATGGTGGAGACCTCAGGAGGAGGCCGATATGGATCCTCCACTCGGCACTTCTGGCTGAAGACAGTTGCAAACGCTTCAGCCCTGTCTGTTGCACTCGCGCGCTGGGTTCTGCCATCATTGACGATGGGGATGTTCATGGAGGCTCCTCCTACCGTTTGTTGTTTAATTGTCCACCACCATTCACGACTGGAAGTGGCAGGACTACAGAGCTTTGATCTGATCCATTGGTTGTAGGATCGCTTAGCTCTGTCTGTAGCATGCTGCTCCTGCTGTTTAGCATACATGTAGCTCTATGGATCTGTAATACAAAGGTTCCCTGGACAAACCATGGCCAGAATTTTAATTGGAAGGTGGTTTGGGAGCAGGGGGGGAGGCTTGCAAGCGGTTGAGTAACCCGGGAGAACGTGTTTCCCAAAGGCCGTGCCAAATTTAACAGCAGAGCCTGATTTGCATTTCAAACCTCTGTTTCCCACCCGCAGCCAGCCAGATGGAGAGGCTGGCTGGCTACGGGCAAGTAGGCCTGCGGCACGAGGCTGCAGAGAGGAGGGAGAGAGGAATCGGGTGGGGGCTATGGAGTGGTTGGGGCAGGAGGAGGATCGCGGGGGAGAGAGAGGATCGGGGCCGGAGTATTGGGGGTGGGGGGGGGGAGGGAGACAAGCATTGGGGTGGAAGCATCGGGGGGAGGAGAGAATGCTCGGGGCCGGAGCATTGGCGGGGGTTGGGGGGGGGAGGGGAGAGAAGGAGCGGGGCTGGAGCATTGGCGGGGGTTGGGGGGGGGAGGGAGCGAAGGAGCAGGGCCGGAGCATTGGTGGGGGTTGGGGGGGAGGGAGAGAAGGAGTGGGGCTGGAGCATTGGTGGGGGTTGGGGGGGGGAGGGAGAGGAGGAGCGGGGCCGGAACATTGGTGGGGGTTGGGGGGGGAGGGAGAGAAGGAGTGGGGCCGGAGCATTGGTGGGGTTTGGGGGGAGAGGAAGAGAAGGAGTGGGGCCGGAGCATTGGTGGGGTTTGGGGGAGAGGGAGAGAAGGAGTGGGGCCGGAGCATTGGTGGGGGTTGGGGGGGGAGGGAAAGAAGGAGTGGGGCCGGAGCATTGGTGGGGGTTGGGGGGGAGGGAGAGAAGGAGTGGGGCCGGAGCATTGGTGGGGGTTGGGGGGGGGGGAGGGAGAGGAGGAGCGGGGCCGGAACATTGGTGGGGGTTGGGGGGGAGGGAGAGAAGGAGTGGGGCCGGAGCATTGGTGGGGGTTGGACGGGGGGGGAGGGAGAGAAGGAGCTGAGCCGGAGCATTGGCGGGGGTTGGGGGGGTGGGAGAGAAGCAGCGGGCCGGAGCATTGGCGGGGTTTGGGGGGGGGGGGGGGGAGAGAAGGAGCAGGGGCCGGAGCATTGGCAGGGGTTTGTGGGGGTGGGAAGGGAGAGAAGGAGCGGGAGCAGCGAGAGCAGCCCTGGGTGGAGACTTAAGCGTGGAGACCGAGGAGTTAAGGAGGGGGGAGAGAGAGCGGCCCAGACTCACCGGCGGCAGCAGCGAGAAGTAAAAAGTAATCGAAGTGTGACGTCACCAGAAAGCAGGTAAGTGATTGGTTGGTGAGTATTTCTCTCTTTCTTGCATTTTTCCAAACTTAATTTTTGTGGTTTATAGTTTCTAGGGTCTCTGTTGTGTAGCGAGGAGTGCTAGTAAACAAGGGCCCTTGAGTATATCATTTAATTGTAGTGTAATTAGTGGTATTGATTTGATTTAATTTAATTTGAATTAATTAAAGGGTAAGTCATGGCGGCACAGCTCGGCCCCGTGGCATGCTCCTCCTGCACTATGTGGGAAATCAGGGACACTTCCTGTGTCCCCGACGACCATGTGTGCGGGAAGTGTATCCAGCTGCAGCTACTGGCAGACCGCATTGCGGCACTGAAGCTGCGAATGGCTAGATACTGGAGCATTCGCGATGCTGAGGACATCGTGGATACCACCTTTAGGGAGTTGGTCACACCGTAGGTAAAGGCTGCACAGGCAGGAAGGGAATGGGTGACCACCAGGCAGAGTAGTAGGCGCAGGCAGGTAGTGCAGGGGTCCCCTGTGGCCATCCCCCTTTCAAACAGATATACCACTTTGGATATTGTTGAGGGAGATGGCTTATCGGGAGAAGGCAGCAGCAGCCAACTTCCTGGCACCATGGGTTGTCCTGCTGCACAGGACGGGAGGAAAAAGAGCGGGAGAGCTATAGTGATAGGGGATTCTATTGTAAGAGGAATAGATAGGCGTTTCTGCGGCCACAAATGAGACTCCAGGATGGTCTGATGCCTCCCTGGTGCAAGGGTCAAGGATGTCTCGGGGCGGCTGCAGGGCATTCTGGAGGGGGAGGGTGAACAGCCAGTTGTCGTGGTGCATATAGGTACCAACGATATAGGTAAAAAATGGGATGAGGTCCTAAAAGCTGAATATAGGGAGTTAGGAGGTAAATTAAAAAATAGGACCTCAAAGGTAGTAATCTCAGGATTGCTACCAGTGCCACGTGCTAGTCAGAGTAGAAATAGAAGGATATTTCAGATGAATACGTGGCTAGAGGAATGGTGCAAGGGGGAGGGATTCAAATTCCTGGGACATTGGAACCGGTTCTGGGGGAGGTGGGACCAGTACAAACTGGATGGTTTGCACCTGGGCGGGACCGGAACCGATGTCCTAGGGGGAGTGTTTGCTAGTGCTGTTGGGGAGGGTATAAACTAAAATGGCAGGGGGTTGGGAACCTGTGCAGGGAGAGAGAGGATAGGGAAGCAAGGATAGAAACAAAAGACAGGAAGGAGAAAAGCAAAAGTGGAAGGCAGAGAAATCAAGAGTGTAAATCAAATAGGTCCACAGTAAATAATAATTCTAAAAGGACTAAGAGTGTTAAAAAATCAAGCCTGAAGGCTTTGTGTCTTAATGCGAGGAGCATTCATAATAAGGTGGATGAATTAGCTGCGCAAATAGATGTAAACGGATATGATATAATTGGGATTACAGAGACATGGCTCCAGGGTGACCAAGATTGGGAATTCAACATCCAGGGGTATTCAATATTCAGCAAGGACAGGAAAAAAGGAAAAGGAGGTGGGGTAGCATTGCTGGTTAAAGAGGAGATTAACACAATAGTAAGGAAGGATATTAGCTCTGATGATGTGGAATCTGTATGGGCAGAGCTGAGAAATACTATGGGGGAGAAAACGTTAGTGGGAGTTGTATACAGAACCCCAAACACTAATGCTGAGGTTGGGGATGGCATTAAATGGGAAATTAGAAATGTATGCAATAAGGGCACAGCAGTTATCATGGGTGACTTTAATCTACATATAGATTGGGCTAACCAAATTAGTAACAATACTGTGGAGGAGGAATTCCTAGAGTGTATACGGGATGGTTTCCTGGACCAATATGTTGAGGAACCAACTAGAGATCAGGCCATCTTAGACTGGGTATTATGTAATGAGAAAGGATTAATTGGCAATCTTGTTGTGCGAGGCCCCTTGGGGAGGAGCGATCATAATATGATAGAATTCTTCATTAAGATGGAGAGTGAAGTAGTTGACTCAGAGACTAGGGTCCTGAATTTAAATAAAGGAAACTACGATGGCATGAGGCACGAGTTGGCTAGGATGGACTGGGGAATGTTACTTAAAGGGTTGATGGTGGATAGGCAATGGCAAACATTTAAAGATCGCATGGATGAACTACAGAATTTGTTCATCCCTGTTTGGCATAAAAATAAAACAAAAAAGGTGATCAACCATGGCTAACAAGGGAAATTAGGGATAGCATAAGATCCAAGGAGAGGACATATAATTTGGCCAGAAAAAGCAGCAAACCTGAGGATTGGGAACAGTTCAGGATTCAGCAAAGGAGGACAAAGGGATTAATTAAGAGGGGGAAAATAGATTATGAGAGTAAGCTTTCAGGGAACATAAAAACTGACTGTAAAAGCTTCTATAGATATGTGAAGAGAAAAAGATTGGTGAAGTCAAGCATAGGTCCCTTGCAGTCAGAATCAGGGGAATTTATAATGGGGAACAAAGAAATGGCAGACCAATTAAATACATACTTTGGTTCTGTCTTCACAAAGGAGGACACAAATGAACTCCCAGAGATGTTGGGGAACATAGGGTCTAATGAGAGGGAGGAATTGAATGAAATCAGTATTTGTAGGGAAATAGTGTTAGGGAAATTGACGGGATTGAAGGCCGATAAATCCCCAGGGCCTGATAATCCTAGGGTACTTAAGGAAGTGGCCCTAGAAATAGTAGATGCATTGCTGGTCATCTTCCAAAATTCTACAGACTCTGGAACAGTTCCCATGGATTGGAGGATAGCTAATGTAACCCCACTATTTAAAAATGTGGTAGAGAGAAAACGGGGAATTATAGACCGGTAAGTCTGACATCGGTAGCGGGGAAAATGCTAGAGTCCATTATAAAAGATGTAATACCAGAGCACTTGGAAAACAGTAACAGGATCGGACAAAGTCAACATGGATTTACAAAAGGGAAATCACGCTTGACTAATCTACTGGAATTTTTTGAGGATGTAACTGGTAGAATAGATAAGGGAGAACCAGTGGATGTGGTGTATTTGGACTTTCAGAAGGCTTTCGATAACATCTCGCATAAGAGATTAGCATGCAAAGTTAAAGCACATGGGATTGGGGGTAAGGTACTGTCTTGGATAGAGAACCGGTTGGCAGGCAGGAAGCAAAGAGTTGGAATAAACGGGTCTTTTTCCGAGTGGCAGGCAGTGATTAGTGGGGTACCGCAGGGATCGGTGCTAGGACCCCAACTATTCACAATATATATAAATGATCTAGACGAGGGAACTAGATGTAATATCTCCAAGTTTGCAGATGACACAAAGCTGGGTGGGCGTGTGTGCTGTGAGGAGGATGCAGAGAAACTCCAGTATGATTTGGACAGATTGGGTGATTGGGCAGATGCATGGCAAATGCAGTATAATGTGGATAAATGCGAGGTTATCCACTTTGGTGGCAAAAACAGGAAGACAGATTATCTGAACGGCAATAGATTGGGAAAAGGGGAAGTGCAACGAGACCTGGGTGTCCTTGTGCACCAGTCGCTGAAGGTAAGCATGCAGGTGCAGCAGGCGGTTAAGAAGGAAAATGGTATGTTGGCCTTCATAGCGAGAGGGTTCGAGTACAGGAGCAAGGATGTCTTGCTGCAGTTGTACAGGGCCTTGGTGAGACCACACCTTGAGTATTGTGTGCAGTTTTGGTTGCCTTATCTGAGGAAGGATGTTCTTGCCATGGAGAGAGTGCAGCGAAGATTCACCAGACTGATACCTGGGATGGCAGGAATGACGTATGAGGAGAGATTGGGTCGATTAGGCTTATATTCGCTAGAGTTTAGAAGAATGAGAGGGGATCTCATTGAAACTTATAAAATTCTAACAGGACTAGACAGACTAGATGCAGGAAGGATGTTCCCGATGGCAGGGGAGTCCAGAACCAGGGGTCACAGTCTAAGGATAAGGGGTAAGCCATTTAGGACTGAGATGAGGAGGAATTTCTTCACCCAGAGAGTGGTGAACCTGTGGAATTCTCTACCACAGAAGGCAGTTGAGGCCAATTCATTAAATATATTCAAGAAGTTGTTAGATATATTTCTTAAGGCTAAAGGGATCAAGGGATATGGGGAGAAAGCAGGGACAGGGTACTGAATTTGGATGATCAGCCATGATCTCATTAAATGGCGGAACAGGCTCGAGGGGCCGAATGGCCTACTCCTGCTCCTATCTTCTATGTTTCTATGTTTCTAAGGAGCGGGGCCGGAGCATTGGGTGGGGAGGGAAGAGAGCGAAGTTCATTAAAATGTTTAAATGGGCGACCTGCCTCCTGGGAGCGGGTTGGCTGCCCGCCCCCCCCATCCCAATTCCGTTAAAACCGGAAGTGGGAAGTTTGGAGATGGGTTGGGGTCGGGCTTCAGTTTTTAACACTTTAACCTCCCACCCGACTCACAATCTACCCGTTTTTTGGGGGTTAAAATTCCCCCATGTCTCTGGAATAAGTTAATCCCTTTTTCAAAAAGCATCAAATATCTAAGGTACTCCTGAGACACACCTAGATGTGGATTATCACCCTTTTTCAGTTGGAATTAGGTTCCACAGTAACTGTACAGAAGAAATTGCAGCCTTAAAATGCTGTTCTCAAATTCACGTAATTCTTATTAGACTAATCTGTGATCTGTATCTTGTGTTTTAAGGCATTAATGGACCTATTCATCAAGAAATAGTGCTTTTGTTATGGTTACGTATAGTTTGCCATGCAGAGAATGTCTGGATTACTTCCATATCACGATTCATTAGGCATTTGTTGGAAGAATTACAATCATGGAATATTAATGAATATAAAAATAAAACGTAATGACATTTCTGCAGGGATTTAAAACAGCATGATTTATTGTGTTACTAAAACAGCAAAACAGCTGTTCCAGGTACTGAATATGAATGGATGATAAAATTGACAGGCAGAATCTAGTTGTATGTGAGAATACCAGTGACCAAGACAAGGACCGGGCCATTTCCACTCAAAGATTTCCTGAAGCTACTGCTATAAAATTTGGCCAGAGAGTTGCCAGACATAATACTGGCAAGCTGCAGACGTTTGGGCCTGAAAAATTGACCTGGCTTCAATGCCGAGCCGGGCCACAACTAAGTCCTGGGGTGGGGAGGCGTGTGAAGCAAAAGGGAATGGGGGGCGCGGGGGGGGGGAAGGGGCGGTGACTGTGGACCAGCAGTGGCCCACAATATTGCTGTGAAGCCTGAAGGAGCATGCCTGCTCTCCCTGGCTCCACTTTAAGGCAAATAAAAACATGAAAACCTACCTGTTCTTTGGCAGCCACCAGCGCTCCCTTTAAGGACTGCTGTGAACCAGAAAAACTGAGTGGAGCATTTGCTGAATTTGACGACCCAGGCACTCGGAAGTGGTCAAATCGACGCTTCGAGGCAATGGGAGATTGCATCCGGAAATTGGTCCCCCAACCTCTATTGTTCACCCGAAAACGGGCGTGATGGGCACCAATTTCTCCCCCGGGGTGGTGGCAACTCCGTAAAACTGACTCAACATGGTGTAGCTCCAAAGGGCTGCCAGAAAGCTAACATGATGCCAAATCTTACTAAAAGTTCAATGCACAATGCTGGAAATTATAGGGCTGCTAACTTAACATTTATAATGAGAAGAATACTGAAATCCTGTACACCTGAGCAGAAAAGGGGCTAAATCAAGCGAAAGCCAAGTCACGGCCAACAAACTTATTGGGGCTCTTCGCAGATCTACCTGAGCTCATCACAACTTGCAGAAAGCAATTACTAAAGTCCTTCACAGGAGATTTATGACTTAAATCAAATCTCATGGGATCCAAGATGAAGTTACAAACTGGAATGTTAACAGCCTCTAAAGAAGGAAACAGAAGGTGGTAATCAACAGTGATAGTACTAATTGAACATCTATGATCAGTGACATCCCCCAAGACTAGTCCCTGCATGATTATATGATATGATTCTATGAAATCCATGCACATGGGGCCTTACAGATAACAAAGCAAAAAGCCTCTCATCTCATCAATTCAAGCTGGATTTGAATCAATATATCAGAGATGAAAAGACAATGTCTGAACCTCTGCACAATGCTGTCCATCAGCATAGCCATTTAAATCAAGGAAACTTATTAAAGCTACAAAATTCATTCTTCAGTCAGCTACTTGTCAGCTTGACATTGGGGTCAAAATTTCAGCTTCAACCAGCAGTGCTATTCAGCTGAAAAGCAATTCTGAGTACATACAGCGTTGAAACTTGAATTAAATAACTTTTAAAAAGGAAAGATAAATGTAGTTACTGAATAGGTGTTGGAATTGAAATTGCAAAGTGTACTTTAACTTAGTTGTTGATGACACAGCTAGGAAAGAATATTGGAAAATTATATTTGATAAGTGAGCTCTGTCTTAAACCGTAGTTTATGAGGAAGTTTTAATCTTCAACTATATATTGTTTAGAATGCAGAATATGGGCTTTTTGTTGAATAAAAAGAATGGCACAACAGGTCAGTGAAAGGCTGTCACAGTCAATATAAATAGAGAACAATAAATAACCAAGTCTGATTATAAGACAATAATTTAATCAATGGGTTTGAATGACATCCTTCCCTATGGCAAAAAACAGTTCATAACAGTCACCTAAACCTTGCTGTGAAATTGCCCCAGGGTATTATTTTTATTATTCTAACTACATTCCTTTTACAATAGAAGGAAAGTTATTGAGCTTTGGGTCAGTTTTCTTTTGCTGACTGGATGTGTCAGTTTCCTCCTCGTCATTGATGTGCGTTGGCCTTGAAACTAAAGGATTAATGACTGCAATGTCATTGCTGTAAATTTACTACGCAATAATCGGCAGCTAATCACCAGCAAACTCTATAGCCAGTGAATGTCGGTTAACTATAAGGGAGAGGTTGGGTGGGAGATTTGATGCAATTGGAACAACATACCTGACACACTGGGGAAGGAAGTATCAAAACTGTAAACTTGTTCTCTATACCGGTTTCTGTGATTTCACTACCAATAGCAAATCTTCCCTCCTGTTTACATATAATGGGCTAAAACTTCCACCCGATTTGGGGAAGAAAACGACCGCCGCCGCACTTTCACCCACTGCCGGCAGGTCCTGTGGCGGCCGCCATTTTCGGCAGGTCGACAGCGCTGCTGTTGTCTGCGCGCGCTGAAAGTATTGTAATGAGTCGGAGCGTGACGTCAACGGCTGAGTTGATGCCCGCTCATCCATTTTGGATATCGCCGCTCCTCTTGCTGTCCTCTCTAAAGCATGCCTGAGCGTGCAGCCGCTAAAAGCACTTCAGCAGCGTTAACAGCCATGAGGATACTTCAACTGTCAAATGTAAGACAGTCAGGACTTGGCAGATTTTCGATGAAGACGGATGCTGACAAGTGGAAAACAGCTCAGATGGATGCTGGAACTTCAAACGTCTCCTTTGCCAAGGTTTTTCTTTTATACATTCATTTTTTGCCCATCAGTGGGTGGGGGGTGCGGGGGGTGGGGTTGCATTTTCCGGTGGCTTTCCGGGAAGTTTGTGGGTCAGTAAATCAATGGGTGAAACCTTGTGGAACAAGCTTTTAGTTCAGAACTGAACACCTGCACAAAACTGCAAATCCCTCGGCGGATTCCCAGCAAATAAAAAAAATGAATTTCTAAAGAGCATCAGATTGGCTGGAACTCCATTGCAACGTTTGAAGGTCACCTCTGATAAGATGTCTTTTATCTTTATGATAGCGTCAGAAGGACGTCACCCCCTAGCAAATCTAGAATCAACTGCTTAAGATTTTAAGGAATTAGAATTCATTTATTCAAAATTCCATAACCAATTATTTATCAAAGAACTATTTTGTGGCTAGTATGCAAAACCTATTAAAGTTGGCACAATTACTACGCATTTAAACACTTTCAAGAGTAACCATAGCGGAAAGATTAGTGCTACAGAGAATGCAGATGCATTCATCTCATGAACTATTAAAAAAATCAACAAACATAGTTAATAATTAGGTGGCAGGTAATATTGTTGTAGCAAGTACGGCAACGGTTCCATACATGGCCTGCAGGTTCGCTCCTTTCTTCCCCGTTCTCCTTCACTGAAAGCGGGAGACAGACGCGGCCTTCAGCCTCCTGCTGAGCTTAGCGCTGGAAAGAGCGCGTTACACCATAAAATCAACGCTATGCTGATGTTAATTAGCAGGCAGCACCCTCTCAGCAGGCGGCCGTTAGCCTTGGCCGATGCTGTTACCGGCAGGTTACTGGAATTTTTAGCCCAAAATGCTTTAACTCTGCTGCTCAGTTGACGATGATTATATTAGAAGGAAAAATAAAAAATGTCACATTGTGAACATCAGCATTCTTTTCCTCAACAAGTACAACATTTTCCCACAATAAAAATAAAATAGCACAAGCAATATGGACCTTCATTATGCCACCCACCATATTGGAACTTTAGGTGCCTGTTTTATGCCTGTAAAACAAGCTCAGCGCGATCCAATTTCCAGGTCCATATTGATTTAGGTTAGAAAATAGTTCTTAATATTTAATACCTCAGAAATGCTTCTACACAGTGGAAACTCAACTCAAAGGGACCTAACAAGTTCTGTTTATGAAAGAGTTCATGTCAGTGACATTTGAGGTCCCTTACTAGGCTCAAGGAAAAGGTACAATTAAGTTTGTTATAATTGGGTTAGACTGTACATACTATTCTCAGTATGAATTCCTGTTAAGTGAATATTCTTGATATGAGAATACATGGCGTAATTTCTGCACCGTAAAACTGAAATGCCATACCATTCTCTCTCCCTCCCCCACTCAGCAGATGAATTATTGATAAAGTGCTGCCCTGCGATGAGCATTAGTCTACTTCTGACAGTTCAAAGTCATCTTTAACGCTAAAAAAAAATCAATTATCCAATAATTTGAATTAGGCAATGTAAATAATACAGCAAAGTGGAACTTAGTGCTAAAAATTTTGAATTATCAAATCATTTGAATTAAGTAACCTTGAATTAGCAGAGTACATATAAACAGCATAGATGGCACTGACTTACCATGATAAATGGTACTGCTGTTACTGTTGAGATAAGATTCAACCAGAGGGGCCTGCTCCTCTGACTGCTTCATTCGTCGAGCCCGTGATCGGCTGTCGACATTTGACTGGACCATCAGGGGCTCCTGCCGCTTTTTCTTTTGCTTCTGTTCCAGTAAAGCCCGCTGTGGGAAATAAATGTCTGTTAATCATTGAGTAAACTCGCATAAAATAGTTTCGATTTGTCAGAGGTTTGAGTGAACTTTAGACCATATTCAAAGTAACTACCGACTCAGAAAGCAATGGTTTCTCCACATTTAGGCTTTGAGGGCCTTCAGTAGCATAAATCTGTAAAGATATTTAAAAATAAAAGTTTTTTTTTTAAAAGACTATTGAGAAAATTAAAAAAAATAAATGAATGTGTCTTGAATGTGTACAGTAAATTCACCATTCGCATGCTCCCCACAGGGACTATACATGAAGAGAATGCAGACCGGAGGTAGAGCTATTAAACTGTTGTCCCGATTCTCCAACCTGTGCTCTTTTACAGCACAACTCCTTCCTGCAAGTGTGGGATCCGTGAAATTACTTTTATAGTCCATGGTATGTGGCTCAAATTGCAGGAGAAGCTGAAGGGGGCAGGAGAGAGGGGTTTAAGGGAATGGTTGGTAGTGGAGAAAAGAAGCCAGGATAATCTTCAGGATGATTCCAGAATAGTTTTGACAGAGGAGAGGGAGGCTTGGTAGAGCTTGTTGTCAGTAATCAGAGGACTCTTCCAACTTAGTTGCCAGGAACATTTGGAAGGAAATCATTTGTAATACTTTTTTCTTAAGATTGAAATGCTACACTGTGCAGCATTTCAATACAATGGCCCGGAATTCCGATGGACGTTGTCCCGATTTCCCACCGTAACTTCGGCAGGAAGTCAGTGGAACTCCCAAAGAAATGACATAAACAGCCATTTTCAGCCACTCGTGTCGTTTCTCTGGGGGTTCCGCCGATCCCCTGCCGAAGTTATGACAGGAAATGGAGATAAAATCTGTGGAAATTCAGGGCCAATATCTCCCCTGCCTTCCTGCCAGCTGCACTCATTCCATATGTAAATATCTGGGGGTAGAACTTCATCTCGGGCGGTGTTGCAAAACGGGCGGTATCGGATCGGCCGCCTGTTATACACAGCACCTGGTATTCAGTTCCACTGACTGCAATGGAGCTGAATATCAGGAGCCGTGTACAACAGGCGGCCGATCCCATACCGCCCGTTTTGCGACATCGCCCAAGACGAAGTTCTAGCCCTTGTTTTTCTGGCCCCATTAACAAGAAAAACATGTCACCCCAAAACTTACAATATCATGGAGCTACAAAACTAAATCAAACTGCAGCATTATTTTAATCTTTCAATATGTTTCCCCTGGGTGCCTAGACCTGGTTTACTAAAACCTATACTGCTGCTGCATCTATGAAAGAAAGAAAGACTTGCATTTATATAGCGCCTTTCATGACCTCAGGACGTCCCAAAGTGCTTTACAGCCAATGAAGTAGTTTTTGGAGTGTAGTCACTGCTGTAAAGTAGGAAACGCGGCAGCAAATTTGTGCACAGCAAGTCCCACAAACAGCAATGTGATAATAACCAGATAATCTGTTTTAGTGATGTTGATTGAGGGATAAATATTGGCCAGGACACCGGGGATAACTCCCCTGCTCTTCTTCGAAATAGTGCTATGGGATCTTTTACGTCCACCTGAGAGAGCAGACGGGGCCTCGGTTTAACGTTTCATCCGAAAGACGGCACCTCCGACAATGCAGCACTCCCTCAGCACTGCACTGGAGTGTCAGCTTAGATTTTTGTGCTCAAGTCTCTGGACTGTTCTCATGGCTCCCATCAGATCATGAAAGCCCTGAGAAAGTATTTACTGTTATCCAGCCCAAGTGGCTGAAGGCCAGAACACAGGGCTCTCTAAGTCTATCCCACAGTGACTCCAGGGTTACAATTCTTTTTCCACTATGGAGGAGGGTCCCATTTTTCCTGGGACACCGCTGTCAGTTGGGTGGGGGGGTGGTGGACAGGCAGGGTGGAACAGTTGCAGACTGGAATGAAGCTACCACATGCTTCATTGGTATCAAGGAGTAGCACTCTTGCCTTCCGGAGTCAGAAGGTTGACCATTCAGAGACGTGAGCGTATAATCTAGGCTGATACTTCAGTGCAGTATTGAGGGAGTGCTGCACTATCCCAGGTGCCATCTTTTGGATGAGATATTAAACTGTGGCCTCTTTAGCCCTCTCGGATGGCAGTAAAAAATCCCATGGCACTATTTGAAGAAAAGCAGAGGACTTCTCCTGGTATCGTGGCCAATATTTATCCCTCAGCCAACATCACTAAAACATTGCTGTTTGTGGGGCCTTGCTGTGAGCAAATTGGCTGCTGTGTTTCCCTAAATTACAACACTTCAAAAACTATGGCCCCGATATTGACAGGGGCGGAGTTTCGGAGGGGACGGTTTTTAACTCCACAGCGTGCGTATATTTTTTTGATAGGATCCCTGCCTGGAGGTCAGCCTGATTGACAGGCTTGGCTTCCAGTCGGGCGGGGAGCAATCTGGCGCAGGCCGCAGCCGCAGGTAAGGAGCCTGCAGGTGCTAGTGTGAGCGATCCCAGACCCCAGCGGGGTCCAATCCCTGACCCCGGGGGGATGGTCCAATCCCCGACACTGGGTGGGGGGGGGGGGGGGCCTTTGGATAGGGGTTCTGATTGTGGGGGGGGGGGGGAGATCCAATCCCAGGGAAGCAGGTAAGCTTGGAGCCAGGGAGGGGTGGAGGGGAAGCACGTCTGCTCCTCCTGGTCCACAAGCAGTGCTGTAAGGGCACTTACCTTTTCCCTGAAGCTGTCCTTGCCTCTCTTGAGCTGCCGGGTTTCCCGAGGCCCGGGAAACCTGGCCAGCCAGGGTAAAACCTGTAAGGGAAGTTAAATGTGAGGCTCCCAGTCTCATTATAATATTTAAATGGACAAGCCGCCTCCTGGGAGTGGGTTGGTTGCCCACACTTTGTCCTTCCTCCGTTAAACTCGGAAGTGGGCGGGTTGGGGTTGGATTTGAGTTTTTTTTAATTTTTACATCTCACCCGACCCTAACCCACCTGTTTTAGGTGTTTACAATTCACCCCTATATCACTGACTGTAAAGCACTTCTGATGTTGTGAAAGTAGCTAAATAAATGCCCCTGGGGGAAAGTCTGTGGTGATCTGTGAGACAGATAAGGTGGTGGAATAGAGAGAGAGAGAAGGCAAGGGCACCAGAAGTACAAAGAGTGGGATGGTCATCATCATTTCTCAGTAGGTTAGGACTTTCTTTCTCCTAATACAATAGCAAAATACTGCGGATGCTGGAAATCTGACGAAGGGTCATCGACCTGAAACGTTAACTCTGTTTCTCTCTCCACGATGCTGCCTGACCTGCTGAGTGCTTCCAGCATTTTCTGTTGTTGTTTCTTTCTTTTTCCTTATCACCATTCGCATCTTCATCATCGACATCCTTTTCCTACAGATGGATAGTTCCCATTTCACTAACATGGCTTTCACAATCATGTCCAGAAGAGCTGTGTTCCTTCGAAAACTGAACCTAGAATTTATCCAAATACTCAATCCTTCTCATTACTGATGTGGTAGTCAGTGTCCACCACAGCGAATACGAAGACACTTGTACAATAAGAGAAGAGTGCGTATTTACACTGTCTTTTGTGCTGGTTATGGATTGTGAGCGAAGTTCTGAGCATGGAACCAAGAACTGGATTGAGGTTGCCAAAAAATAATTTTCGTTTACGTTGGAATCTTTTTCAGCTGTCAGACAGCACAAGCCTTAGTTGAACAAATCTAATTCCCAGAAGTAATGGACATTGAGAGCAATTCTGAAAAGATCAGTACAATTTTCTTAGCAACTATATTGAATCTCTATTTGTATTACCAGTAATGTAATTTAATGGGAAGGAGTACTCGGGAAACACAGTGGCCAGGATACCAGAAATGTTCCCTGCAAGCCTGTTTCTTTTAATGCGTAATCCCTTTAAATTTCTGCGTGTGCACAGTATTTACAATGTAAAAGCCGATGAGCGGCCTGCACGGCCGTGCAGTTTAAAGAAAGCATTGATACCAGCGGATACACTCATTAGGAAGGGGTTTCAGGGTCAGCTCAGGAAACAATACAGGGACCCAGAGCTACCGCACTGGGAAAAGGGACTTGGATAAATGAGGAAAAAGCATCAGATGAAAGAAGGAGAACAACAGAGGAATAAGAGAAACACACATAAGGAGCAATAAAGGTTTGAGTGGAAGGGAAGAATTAGAGGCAGAAGCACAGAGAAGAAGCACAGGATCATGGAATGTTTGTGAGAAGGAAACAACAGGAGTTAATACCATTGTCTGATTTCCCAATAAATAAAATCCTGGGATTCAAAAATTGCCTTCTATTACTGTACCATCTAAGTGGTGCTGTAACCATGGGGTAAATGTGAACTTGAGGATTTAGTTAACTGGGAAAATTTCAAAGTATACAATGGGCCCTTCTCACTGTTTATCAAGGGAGGCAAGAAAGGTTTTCAGATATGTAAAATTTGCTCATTGTTTCTCCAAAAGGTGTAAGCTTTAAACATGTAATGTAATGTTGACATAGAAAATACATAGAAAATTTAAAAAAATCAGTCTGTACATATCTAAACAAACTGTAATAAAACAGCTTCCTCACCAGTCTGTGAGCATATAAAAAAAACATTTTAATGCATTTTTATCAAAGAACTAAATGCAACGCAAAGATGAGACAAAATGAATTCAAAATTAGCCATAAAGGCAGGCACTGTGTTAAAACAGGATCAGGCTGGACTGTGATTCTTTGCTACCTGATCACAGTTGTTGTCAAGGCTCACATATGAATAATGACCACCTGGGAGAGGTAGTGGATGACACACAGCACCCGTTGAACTGCAGCCTAGCAAGAAGTCAATGTTTTCAGGAAGTGAGGGAGAATTGGTGAGAGAAAAAAAGAAACAATAAAGAGTTTGGAAAAAAATGGTGCCAATCTTTTCCTTAAATTTTACTCTGGAAAAGTGCCCTAAGCTGTAAAGGTTCAGAAACACTTTGGTGTATTACAACAGCAGCTATGCCAGTTATCACAGTGTTGGAAATTAGTTTACAGTATTCACTGTATCCGTTACACAAACTTGGACCATCTAGTTTACAGTATTGATTGTATCTGCATATTCTTTTGTAGCTGGCGCGATTGGTCCATTCTCAACTTAAATTGTCCAAAAACAATTTAGCTCAATAGTTATAAATTTAAACAGTTTTTAAAATTGTAATTCAAAAACAGAAAATTATTTTTTTTACTTACGGATTAGTAAATATGGTGTGGGGCACGATGCTGCTTATCCAGTGGATCAGTGAACTTACGCAATAGGTGCCTGAGCAATTCAGACCAAAAAGGTCCCAGGGTTAATCTCAGTGTGTACTGACTTAGCTGATCTTGGCTATAATTGACCTCAGCACCCAGGTTAGGGTGAGAATAATCAACTAGGGTTCCTGCTCCTGAGCATTATCTAGCAGGGATAGGTGGAACTGATTGCATGTGGATGTCGGATGAGGACAGGATTGGGCTTGACAGCGAGCACCCTGCCGATATTCCCTGTCAAGGCTTCCACATGAAGATATTAGTGGGCGGCCAGCGACTGTGGATAATACCTCAACAGTAGCCAATGCCTTCAGAAGAGGAGTGAAATGGTGAAAATTGGTAGCAAAAAGTGGCAAAAAAGTGTTCAAAGATAAAAGAGGCTTCCATCTGGTCAAAACAACCCATGCTTTGGTAAAACACGTGATCTACACAAAGCTAAAGAATTAATTAACACCAAATTCTAAATAGAAAGGTTTACTTTCGTGAGGTGTTACTAACAACCAGTCAACAAAACAGAACGACGTTAACAGGTTAAAAACAGAAAAAGCTGGAAACACTCAGCAGGTTAGGCAGCATCTGTGGAAAGAACAGACAAATTAACATATCAGTTCTGATGTGGGATCCACACCTGAAATGTTAACCTGTCGATTCGCTCTACAAATGGTGCCTAACCTGCGGTGTGTTTCCAGTATTTTCTGTTTAATGTTTCAGATTGCTAGTATCTGCAATATTTTGCTTTGTGCACTTTTAAAACACTGGTCCTTATTTTATTTTGCAAGTAATTTTTAAAAGCATGACATCGCCCAAAGAATTTACATTGTCTGATTGTAAACGATTAATTAGCCAATCATTGGCCATTGACTGATTCAAATAATGTGTTTCAGCAAAGTCTTGATAGAGTGAGAAGATTTTCTCCCAAAGAAAAACAAATGCTATTTGCTACAGTATGTGTGGCACTTAAATCTCTTACCTGTCTGTCAAGCTTCTGTTGTCGCAGGTTGCTGCCCTCATCATCCAGAACACTGTGAGGGGAAACAGTACAAGTAATCAATATGTGTCTGCTTGAATTTGACATCATATATTGTGTAGGCCCAGTCCTGAAACCTCAATAGGATCGTAGAATCATGCAGCACAGAAAGAGGCCGTTCGGCCCATTGTGCTTGTACCGGCTCTTTGAAAGAGCTATTGAATTAGTCCCATTCCCCTGCTCTTTCCCCATAGCCCTGCATTTTTTCTTTTTCAAGTATATATCCAATTGGGGGATTTTCTGAAATTTCATGCAATATTTTACAATTAATTTATTTTTACCTCAGCAAAATAATCAGATAATTGCTTCCTATTTATTGTATTATTATATAGTGCAAACTTGCTGCATTTTCTTGAGCTTATGGATTTCTTTCTGTTATCAATAAACACAAAGGTAGCTTGACTGTGTCAATGGAAAGTGCTTTTTCTCCCAAGTCGCCTCTCTCAGATAAGTTCTTGGAAGGGAAGCTGGATGGTTGGTTGTGAGGAACCAAAGTGTTTTTATCAAACTGGGAAAGAAAAAACCCCGACAGCCCCTGGTATCTGATCACTCAGGTGTACTGTACCCCTGCTTGCAGGAGAATCTACTGCACATTTGAAGGACAAAAGGTTAAGTCAAGAGCAGAACCTTCCAAGGCCCCACACCAATGGTGGCAGCTCACACGCAGCAGGAGACTCATCGTAAAATCACAGGTACATTGGCTGCGAATTTCCATCTGTTAATGTCAACGGACAAAAAACTTCCAAGCCACGTAACCAGACCTGGGAAAGCTCCAGCTGGAAAGCTTCAGAGTCAAGACAATCCATTAAGAAAACAGCCCATTACTGTTCTTGAACAAAACATCAGAATCAAAACCTTATACATAGAGTACAATGTCTTTGTCATTTTACTGCAAAGAATTGTGATTATTTTCAATGACAGCCAATTTTGGCTCGACTCACATCGAAAAGTTTGAACCTCTCAAATCGTGTTTATTTGCTTATTACCTCTGAATAAGACCAGCACATTCTTAAAACCTTAAAAAAAAAGACTGCAGGCAGACATTTCAGCTTCCAGTTAAGACAATTATCTACACGAGGAGAAACCTGTATCCCGTGGTAAGTTGAAAGGTGACACAGAAACTTCTATTGATTTCTGTAGGCTCTGGTGTGCTCTCCTGTGGTGAATGAGATATCTTGTACATTAAAGCACTGCCTTTAGCATCTATTCAGGAGAAGGATGGACTGTGGTAGTGCTCTGATCCCAGTAGATGGTTTTTGCAAATAGAAAGCTCAGAATGAGCCTACGCCTTCCCCTCAGAGTATCTTTAATACAATTCTGTCGTCTGCAATGTCTGAATTTATGGTGATTAGACCTTTATCTTCACAAAGAAATAAAGACCATGTTTTAGAGAAAAGGTAGCCTCATGAGAGAAAAAATGCTTTTAACATTAAAGGTTTTGCTCTGCTCAGATGTGGTCTGTGAAATCCACCATCACACATAAAATAGTAGGTTGAAGCAGACACTGTTTGTACTGCAAAGATAGATTTCATGAGCTGTTCAGGCGGCGACTTGCTCTGTGTTCATTTGTGTATGTGTCTGTCATAGTGAGAGATGCATTTTACAGGTTCTTCTGACCTGACAAACCTACCATAGAAGATATATGTTCCTCACTGGAAGAATGGTAGCAAATAAAGTGGCTGGCAATTACCCTGTGCAACAATATTATGAAGCATTCATATCAAATTCCTTTTTGCACTATTTTAACAGAGATGCCAACCCCTTTAAAATAAATGAGTTAGTACCTCGATTAAAAAAAATACAGAGAATTTGGTATGGAAGTGTTGAATGGACCTGTGGTGATATCACATAGTATAATGCTAAAATACTCAAAATTGGTTAGGGGACAGAGAGACACAGAGAGAGAGATGGTAAAAATCTTAAAACTTCAGCATGTTTCACTCATTTGTTTGAACATTCCACAATTAAAACTGTGATTATCAGCCTTTCTTGTCTATTCTAAATTAATTTGGATTTAGTTTATTAAATCTCCACTCTAGCCCTGAACTCGCATCTTTCTCTAGTTTCTCTCCGATCTCCCATCATGCCCTCTCTGAGCTTATCTTGTCCATGAGACCTCCTGCTCCCTCGACCCTATTCCCACCAAACTGCTAACCACCCAACTTCCCTTCCTGGCTCCCATGTTAGCTGATAAAATGAATGGTTCCCTCTCCTCAGGTACTGCCCCTCCCCTTCAAATCTGCCGTCGTCACTCCCTCCTCAAAAAACTCACCCTTGATCCCTCTGCCCTTGCAAACTACCGCCCCATCTACAACCTCCCTTTCTTCTCCAAAGTCCTTGAACATGTTGTCACCTCCCAAATCCGTGCCCATCATTCCCGGAACTCCATGTTTGAATCCCTCCAATCAGGTTTCAGCCCCTGCCATAATACTGAAACAGCCCTTATCAAAGCCATAAATGACATCCTATGTGACTGTGACCATGATAAACTATTCCTCCTCATCCTTCTCGACTGGTCTGCAGCCTTTGACATGGTTGACCACAACATTCTCCTCCAAAGCCTCTACTCCATCGTCCAGCTGTGTGGGACTGCCCTAGCCTGGTTCCATTCTTATCTATCTTGTCGTAGCCAGAGAATCACCTGCAGTGGCTTCTCTTCCTGCTCCTGCACGGTTACCTCTGGGGTCCCCCAGGGATCTATCCTTGGCCCCCTCCTATTTCTCATCTGCATGCTGCCCCTCGGCGACATCATCTGAAAACAAGTCGGGTTCACATGTACGCTGACGACACCCGGCTCTACCCCACAACCTCCTCTCTTGTCCCCTCCACAGCCTCTAATTTGTCACGCTGCTTGTCCGACATCCAGTACTGGATGAGCAGAAATTTCCTCCAACTAAATATGAGGAAGATTAAAGCCATCGTCTTCAGTCCCCGCCATAAACTCCATTCCCTAGCCACTGACTCCATCCCTCTTCCTGGCAACTGTCTGAGACTGAACCAGATCATTTGCAACCTTGGTGTCATATTTGACCCCGAGATGAGCTTCCGACCACATATCCACGGCATCACTAAGACTGTCTATTCCCATCTCCATAGCATCGTCTAACTTCGCCCTTGCCTCAGCTCATCTGCTGCTGAAACCCTCATCCATGCCTTTGTTACCCCTAGACTTGACTATTCCAAGGCACTCCTGGCCAGCCTCCCATCTTCCATCCTACATAAACTTGAGCTCATCCAAAACTCTGCTGGCCATATCCTAACTCGCACCATGTCCTGTTCATCCATCACCCCTGTGCTCGCTGACGTGCTTTGGCTTTCAGTCCAGCAATGTCTGAATTTTAAAATTCCCGTCCTTGTTTTCAAATCTCACCATGGCCTCACCCCTCCCTATCTCTGTAACCTCCTCCAACCCTCCGGGATCTCTGTACTCCTCCAATTCTGACCTCTTGTGCATCCCCGATTTTAATCACTCCACCATTGGCAGCCGTGCTTTCAGCTGCCTGGGCTCTAACCTCTGGAAATCCCTCCCTAAACCTCTCCACCTCTCTCTCCTCCTTTGAAATGCTCTTTAAAACCTACCTACCTGTCCGAATATCTCATGTAGCTCAGTGTCAAATTTGGAAGCGTTTTGGGACATTTTACTACGTTAAAGGCACTATATAAATGCAAGTTGTTGTTGTTATTATTAGTTTCTTTTCATTTGTAGAACACCATTTGCTGCTGCTGCTGAACTGAACAATTTTCCACTTCGTACTCAGTGGTAGTGGTGGTGCCACATCCTGCGTTCAGATAGGCACGGGTGAACTACATTACCGTGAAGATGTCCCTCATCCTCAAGAGTGTTACAAATTTGGGACTGCTCACGAGTGGGCTCTGCTGCATGTCTGTTTTTACATGCGATTACTTTCACTGCAAATTACCAAAACCTTTAAGATGTTCAAATTTCTAAATTACACCCATGCGCAAACAAACAGCAACCAACACAGAATGACTAATGTAATGTAAACCAGTTATATACAGTCTGTTGTTCACAAAGCATATATTACAAGACAGGTATATTTATTTGGGGACAACTATCCCATTTTTAGCTATATCCTCTTCCCCTCCCAAATACACACACCGTACCCCAGCTTCAGATAGACAGGTGGCCTGCTCATGCTCCCCTCCTAAAACCTTTCCATGATGGGCTAGTAGGAGTTGTACAAGTCTTACCCTGGTTGGCTCAATCTCTGATTTTCTCACACACCTAGTCTGATTCATTGGAGTAAGTAAAAAAAAGTAACAGCGTCACACGTTTAGAATTCTGTCTGGGGATGCACATGCCTCTTAAACATGCAAGGGAATGTTCTCAGACTACAGCATTCATGGAAGCCCAAGTGGAAATCAGACCTTCTCCACAGTCAAAAAAATGAGCAGTCAGCCACGGGCATGTGACAGATACATCATTGTATCACACAGGGAAGCGATGACTGCTTTTGTTTTTCTGCTTCCCCCCTGCCTTGCTGAGAGTTTAAAGAAATTACATTGCCTTGCTTGGCTAGCACTAAGCAAGATGGAAGTCAAAATGCCCTTAATCAAGCCATACTTAATGAGTATAGGGCTTCTGATTGAGTTTTACGCAGTCATGTCTTTGTTCCATTGTATGATTTCTTAAGTGTTTATCTCCAGAAATGAGCTGCTTCAGTTGAACGGGCGCACAAACATTATCAAAGTCACTGCACTCACAATCAACTGCACTTCATCATAGTGTTCCTCATTTTGTAATAGATAGGAAAGCCACTCTTTTGGATTTACATACAGCTAAGAAAACTAGCCATTTGGATGGAGGTCAAATCAATCTAATTTAAGGCATATTCATTATTCCTGCTCCATCAACACCTTAGAAACATATTTTATTGACTATAATGTTGTACAAAGAGCTTTATTTCGTAAGTGATACCAACTTGTACATTTATGTATCTCTGTACATGGTGAACTAAATATGAAGTAGTGACCATTCTTCTCATGAATTAATATAACTCTGTTTCCGTCAGGCGGGAGCAGCTAAAATGGAGCTGGGGACTTACCCACTCCTTCCCCGACCTGTTCTGACCGACTGAAATTTATAATTGCAGGTGGCATGGACACCTGCCCCAAACTGGCGGGGTCCCCTTTAAGTCTGCAGATTGGGCTCCGATGACGTCATCGGTGCCCGATCTGCTATTTTAACCCAAGGCCTGAGTGGGGGAGCAGTGGTGGCCAAATTTGCCAGGAGCTGCATCAAGAGCTAGAACAGGCCCAGCAAGGTAAGTTCTTTTTTTTAATTAAAATTTCCTTGTGGGCGAGGAAGAGTAGGAGTGCTCCAGGCCCCATAAGGAAACCTTGGCCCCCTCTTGCTCCAGGATTCCCCCCTTTCCCACCCCCACCTATCCACTTATCTTCGTGCCAGGGACTGGTGCTTCTGTTCCCAGTTAGCTTTTCTAATGGTCTTATCCACTTGAGATGCTGCTTTTAATGTCTTGTGAACCTGAACCACAAATGCCTCTGCTCTTCCACATCAACCAGCTTTCCCCCATTCCCCATTTTATCAATATCCCCTGTGGCTTCCTTTGGTGCTCAGAGTTATTTGCTGTGCCTCCTATTTTAGTTTCAAAAGGAGGAGGATTAACCTCATCAAGGACTGCTCAAGCATTCAGTTCACCTCATGCCAAATCAATCACTACCACACTCAATCCCTGCTAAAGAGTGTTAATTATTAATCAACAGATCCTCATGTCGAAGGTCATATATATCCGTGTCGAATGAATAGCTGTTGAATGGCAAGTTATTTATGATAACATTTAGAGATAGATATATATCTATGCATTAATGGGATCTGACTGCAATGTATTATTGACAAATGTGTTACTGTATCTCCACTGGAATTCTAATCAAATGCCTCACATTCGCACACTACAGTATGTTACTACACAATGCATTGCAGGCTTGTCAGAGTTACTGAGGTGTGGATAACAAATTAATTTACTACTTTACTGCCACAATGTGTTCAGATGTATTGACTCTTCCTCATTCTTTGAAATATTCCGGCTAGGTAGTAATTTATTCTGAACTTTTGCTTTTTGCACATTGCTGAAAGCTATTTGAAACAAGCTCCTCATTATGCTGTTTACCATTCGCAGTTTTAATTGTAAACAAGAAATTACTTTCAAATTGTACCCATAAATTACACAATTATTTTTGTTTACGCTCTTGGTTTCACTGCAAATTACTTCAAATGAGAAAGGAGTTATTACATTATTAGGAGGTTTGCACGCTGTAATGATGCTCAGTGCTAAAATAGAATAAGATTTCCTCTGTTGGGTATTTATTTTTTTATAAATTTGTTTACAATTTTACACACAGAGGAAATCTGACATCACTGATGTTAATAGAAAACTTAAGGTCTATAAACATAATTCTTCTGCACAACATGGAATTATCGTTCCACCCATCCAGTGTGGAGAAAACAATCCAAATTTTAAGTACTTCTGAAATGTTAACCCTGCGGCCCTCTCTCCAGAGATTGCCTGACCTACTGAGTGGTTCCAGGAACATAGGAACAGGAATTGGCCATTCAGCCCCTCAAGCCTGTTCCACCATTCAATTAGATCATGGCTGATCTGTATCTTAACTCCATCTACCCACCTTGGTTCAGTAACCCTTAATACTCTTGCCTAACAAAAATCTATCAATCTAACAATTTTGAAATTTTCAATTGACCTAGCCTCAACAGCTTTTTGGGGAAGAGAGTTCCAGATCTTCACTACCCTTTATGTGAAGAAGTGCTTCCTGACATCACCCCTGAACGGCCTAGCTCTAATTTTAAGGTTATGCCCCCTTGT
Source organism: Squalus acanthias (assembly GCA_030390025.1). NCBI lineage: Eukaryota > Metazoa > Chordata > Chondrichthyes > Squaliformes > Squalidae > Squalus > Squalus acanthias. Next base: position 41,596,493 of record CM059434.1, read on the forward strand.
TCTGGACTCTCCCAACAGAGAAAATAGTTTCTCCCTATCAACTCCTTTAATCATCTTAAACACCTCAATTAGATTACCCCTTAATCTTCTATACTCAGGGGAACACAAGCCTAGTCTCTGCAACCTGTCCGCATAATTTAACCCTTTTAGCCGAGGTATCATTCTGGCGAATGAGCTGCACACCCTCCAAGGCCAACATCTCCTTCTTGAGGTGCGGTGCCCAGAACTGGAGTCTAACCAGAGCTTTATATAATTGTGACATAACTTCCACCCCTTTCTATTCCAGCCCTCTTGAGATAAAGGCCAACATTCCATTAGCCTTTTTAATTATTGTTTTGTACCTGTTCACTAGCTTTTAGTGATTTCTCTACATGGACCCCTAAATCTCTCTGCTCCTCCACGGTTCCTAGCTTCTCACCATTTAGAAAATACTCTGATCTATCTTTCCTGGTCCAAAGTGGATGACCTCACACTTCCGCACATTGAACTTCATCTGCCACAGTTTTGCCCACTCACTTAATGTATCGATGTCCCTTTGCAACGTTCTGCTCATATCTATACTTTTTACTATGCCACCTAACTTGGTATCATCAGCAAACTTGGATATACGGCTCTCTATTCCTTCATCTAAGTCATTTATAAATATAGTGAAAAGCTGAGGCCTCAGTACAGATCCCTTGGGAACATCCTACCAATTTGAGTACATATCCATTATCCCTAGTCTCAGTCTCCTAGCCATATTCCCTACCCATATCAATCAGTTGCCTCCAATTCCACATGCTCTTATTTTTGTTGACAGTCTCTTATGTAGAACCTTATGGAATGCTTTAATTGCTAATTTTTAAGTAGATTGAGAAGAAATTTACATGAGTAGAAAGTAGAAAGCACCACTTCACACTCACTAAAATTAGAGAAAAGGGGAAGATGTACTCCAAGGAATCTATACTTTCCCACTTCTGTGTTCTGTAAACCAGGGATATTCATTTTTAAGATTATTGAGGCACTATCAGCAGAAAAGCAAACATCAGAATTGAAGCCATAATCCCACTCTCTGTCCCACAATATCCTGCCCACGATTCAATTCGGGACTTAGCAAAAAATAGCAACATGGAATTATGTGGCACCGGATGATGATTTAATACACTTCTCATGTGGCTCAGTGTCAAATTTTGTTTGATAATGCTTCTGTGAAGCGCCCTGGGACCAATGTTCCCCATAAGCTGCGCGGCTGCGTCCCACGCAGCCCAGGAGCGGCTTTTTCAATGTTAAGTTTCGAAACTGTGAAGGGGCCACGCCCCCCAAAAAAGAGGGAACATTGCTTGGGACGTTTTACTACGTTAAAGGTGCTATATAAATACAAGTTGTTGTTGTTGTTGTTAATAGCCCGAGGAAGGAAAGGCCACACAAACATAAACAGCAGTTTAATAAGCCTTTTTCTTCATTCCGTCCTTTTGTATTGGGTAGTGAATGTAAATAGAAGAGCTGGCACTGTCACAAGGCCAACTGCTGACTCCTATGCAATCCTGATACTGTGATCCTGCAATTTAGGATGGTAGTAAAGAGAAATGGCAGTGCAGCTGCATTACCGCACCACCTGTTCGACACGGTCACCAGTATCGCTGGCCTTGAAGCTTCATGCCCCACCTTAACAAATAAAACTTTAAAATATTGTTGCTATGTTGGATGAAAGGGGATTTCGTTATCCTTCAACTTCCATAGTCCTCACAGCAAAGAACACTGCTCACAGGAGGGAAAAAGACATTTTTTGCATACTACTTTTGTTCTAGTTCAGTTGACATGAACTCCAAAGCAAGACATTTCATTTTCACTTAATGACAATCTAAGTGCTCCTGCATTACATATGGCTCTGTTCATGAGTAAATCTAGGAACCTCTAACATAGTCTCAGTCCTCTGCTTGTTCATATCGTGAGTGTTGAACCTGTGAAGTTGAATTCAACCATTTCTTCTCAGTCATGCATGTTAGAGATTAATATAAAAGATTAATGAGATCAGCATGAGTAAGATGGATTTAATGACAGATGTCTTTTACTGCTTGTGGTCTGGGCTTGAATTTAGCTTCTGATGGTAGAAAATTAACTGAGTGTCTCTCTGCTGAAATGAACAATTTTCATATAACCACGTAATAATATGGTTGGCTTTCAAAAAGAAGAAAAGGTACAAAATGTTCCAATCCAACTTGTTTGTCTTTTAAGCTCCCTCCTTTTTGGGCATCTCTGCGGTACAAATATTATGGTCGGAATCTTTACCTTGGAGTCGGGTTGCGTGCGTGCGGGCCGCGTCGCGGGTCGAGAACCCGATGTTGTGAACAGCGCGTTCTTCAGTTCGACTTTTACTTAATGGCCCCAATTAAACCAATCATGCGCATTTCCCGGCCCAATTAAAGGGAGCGAGTCTGATGACGTCATCGATGACTCGTTTCCAGCGCCAATATTTAAAGCAGCCTTGCACACATCTCATTTGAAGATTGATGTAGGAGTGAATAATTTGGAATCCAGAGGGCTGAGTAGTGTTATAAAGCTGATAAAAGTGTGGGTTATGGATACACAAAGGCAGAGGGCCACACCAAGATTGAACTTGATGTTCTGGTGCAGGCAGTAAGAGCACGCAGGCAGGTCCTCTTCCCTGACGATAGATGCAAAAGACCACCCAAAGACACAAAAAGGGCATGGTTGGAGATCGCAAAGGTCAACAGCAGGGATGTGGTCAGGAGGACGTGGATCCAGTGCAGGAAAAGAGTCAATGATCTCCTGAGGTCAGGAAAAGTGAGTGCAATGCCACACTCACCTACATCCTGATGTGCCTGTCACCACATCTCCATCACTCTGCCTTCCCAAGCCTACTCCTGCACATCATTCCTCACACCAACATACCTAGCAGATCCACCATCCCTCACATACTCACATCCCCATCTGACTATCCACCCCTGACACTCATCCTCATCCTAATGCAATCATAGCAAGTAACACCACAGAGGCCGCCATTTGGCAATGTCATGCCACTCTCTCATAGTCTCCCTCTACAGATGTAGCCCATCCATTCCTTGCACTCATTCCATCATGCTCAAAGTTCTCTTCTTTCCCTCCTTGCAGGAGAAGTGAGCTCACAACAATAGGGAGAGGCAGAGAACTGGAGGTGGCCCTCCAGTCTTCACTCAATTGACTCCAGCAGAGGCGGCGGCCCTGGAGATCTCTGGAGTTGCAGAGCTGCTGACGGCTGGAGACGGAGAGAGTTGGACATCCTAGCAACCTGGTGACAGAATTACATCTCATACAGCCACATGGCATACAGCAGTCGCTCATATGGTGACTGATGTCAGCAGCCAGTGAAATGTCATCATGAGCATAATGGTAATGTTACCCATTCTTATTATAACACTTCTAATTCATCTCCTTACTCTCCCACAGGTCCATCAAGTGCCCCGACCCCCACTGTCCAGCCGCAGGAGGAAGACGACTCCTCAGAGGAAGCTCCAGCCTCTGAGGGTGCACCGTCAGCAGACCCAAGCGCAGCCAGCACCAGCACAGATATGCACACCTCAGTGGGTCCTGTGCGAGATAGATTAGTGTTGTCACCTGGTGTCTCTCACATCACAAGTGAGCAAGAGCTTGTGGTGTTGACAGGGACAGCTGTGGAGACTTCTCACAGGTGATGTCTGCAAATGTGCAGAGAATGGAGGAGTCCATCTCCAACATGAGCACCACCATCTCGCAGGTGATGGCGATGATGTGCTGTTCCATGGAAAGGATGGCCACCTGTGTGGAGCAGCAAATGTGCCAGTCATATGAGAACATGCTTGCTGTGGACAAAAGATGGCAGATGCTCATAGACCTCATAGATGCTTGTAGCCTTGGGCGTTTATCACCACGAGAGAGGACATGGAAGTGGGGGCTCTTCTCAAAGCGCTCACTCTTCTCCCCCGTTGCCTCCCCCTCAGTCAGAGCCCCACATGCTTCCTCGGATCGCGATGGCCGAGTCTGCCCCTGCACAGTCACAGGAGGAGCAGTCTTTGGCGGGGCCCTCACAGGCTCCAAAACCCAAAGGACGTCTGCCAAAAGTGTCTTAGCAGTCGCAGCAGGGAAGTGAGCAGCCTGCCTCAACCTATGCTGAAGCCACAGGGTTTGCACCTCGTAAAGCACTCAGAAAAGAAAAAAGACACAATTGTAGATGCACAAGGGTATGCACATGGGTCTATGAACAAATGTTAGTCATAAGTTTCAGTTATATTTTTGTCACAGATAAATGTATTTCTTTGCGCCACTTTCTGGTCTTGTCCATTTTTGCCTGCTACCTGGGAAGTGGCCTTGTCACTTGGAGTGAATGGTGAGACTTTACTTAACCTCGAGTAATGGGGGTTTGGGTGAGAGGAATGGATTGGTCATTGTAGGGCTGCTTTATGGTGTTGTTGTGGTGGGGTAACTTAGTACAGCATGTGGTAGCTATATGGGTGCATTGAAGCAAGTTATGTAAATTTGGCCATTATGAGGCCATCCCGGGCCGCAATGTGCGCTGGTGCCATCTCCACGTCAGGTTCCTCCTCCTCCTCCTCCTCCTTGTCTTCCACCTGCTCCTCCTCCGAAGAGGCTGTGCGCTCTGTGCCTTGCTCCTCCTGCCGCTCCAATCCTCGCTGCTGCGCTATGTTGTGCGGCACACAGCAGACAACGATGATGCTGGAGACCCTGGCTGGTGCATACTGAAGGGCTCCTCCAGATCTGTCAAGGCATCTGAAGTGCATCTTCAGCATGCCTATTGCTTGCTCTATGACACATCTGGTGGACATGTGGCTCTCATTATAGTGCTCCTCGGCCTCAGTACTTGGCCTCCTCAAGGGTGTCATGAGCCACGTCTTCAGTGGATAGCCCTGGTCTCCAACCAGTAAGTCTGTTTGAAGGTGCAAAGAGCTGAGGGAGGGTGGACTGGTGCAGCACGAAAGAGTCATGACCGCTGCCATGGAATCTGGCGTACACGTGCATGATCTTTTTATGGTTGCAGACGAACTGCACATTGAGGGAGTGGAAGCCCTTGCAGTTCACAATCACTCCTGGGTGATGTGGGGGTGCCTTGATGGCCACATGTGTGCAGTCGATGACGCCCTGCGCCTGTGGGAAGTCAGCCAGAGCCGCAAAGCCAAGCGCCCGCTCAGTAACACTGGCTTCATCAGTGGCAAAGTTGACACAATTGGCTGATTTGTGAAACATGGCATCGGTCACCTGGGTGATGCATCTGTGGGTGGCCGACTGCGAGATCCTGCAAATGTCTGCTGCAGATCCCTGGAAGGAACCTGAAGCAAAGAAGTTGATGGTGGTGGTGACTTTGCCAGCCACTGTTAAGGCATATCCACCAGATCCTCTGGGCAGCAGGTCTTGTTCCAGCAAGCTACAAATGTCTGCGACAACCTGGTGCAATAGCCTGAGCCTCCTGAAGCACTGCTGCTCAGTCATGTCCAGGAAGCTCATCCTCTGCCTGTATACCCTGTGTTGGGGGTACCGCCTCCGGCGTGGTGCAGCCCTGCGCTGACCCCCTCTCTCCTGTGGAGCATCAGGTCGTTGGAGAAGGCTGCTGTTGTGGTTGCTGCTGCTGCTGGTGTTGTGGCTGCTGCTGCTAGTGTGGCTGGTGTGGCTGGTGTTGGGGCTCATCTTGGTCTGATTCTGTGGTCCAAGGTGAGACAGCATAAGCGGCACCCATGCTGATGTAATAGATGGCAGGTAAAGTGGAGATCAGAGGCCCAATCCCTCAATGTTGTGATAGTGACTAGTAATGTGGTGAGAGTGGCTTCTGAGGTTGCAGAATTGACCTGCAAACTACTGACACCTAAATCTCTGCACAAAATGGAGTCAGCAGGAGCCTTTCCATTAGCCAAGTAATCAGGTGTAATGTGGGAGCATTAATGTGTTTTTCCCAGCTCTCAATTAATGCCCTCGCACAATGGCCACTGAGCTTCAGCCTACCCTTCACAGGCACGTGTGTGAATCCCGTGCTCCAGAAGTTAAAGCCAAAAGCTGCTGTTAGAAACCCTCTTAAGCGTCTCTCAACAAGCATTTAAGTACTTGAATGAGGTTGCCCGCCTCTCCCAAGCGGGTCTGTGGCGTGCCTCGAAACGCACCCAAGTTAAATGTGGAAGTTGGCGGCATGATGACGGGTTCCCGACGCGGTCAATTTCTGCGAATCTAACTGCCGACCCACTCCCAAACCCGCACGCTCAGCAACGGGAAAATTCCGGCCATGTCTCAGGTCTGCTCCAAGGCCTCTATCAATGCTACAATGAGCTTGGCAGCTGGAGGTAAACACGAGCAGTTCAGCATGACTCTACACTAGATTTAACTTTCTCCTTGTGGCCTCTGCTTAGTGCCTGTCCATGACGCCATGGCTGAGGTCTGTAACTCAGTGTAGAGGATTGTGGGTTTGGTACCAAAAGACCAAACTGTAGCTCTCAAAAACAAAAGCTGTCTTAGAATGATAAAGGGGTAGATTTTGCCTTCAGAAATCAATGGAATGAAAATCAGGCAGGTTCTATAAAGGGTGGGAATTCCACTCCACTGATTACTGCCCAGGTGCTGAAGAGAAAAATCTGCCCCATAATTTGACCAGATATATAATTCTGCAAGGTAAGGGTTTGCAGATATTTGGGCAATTTTTGCATCTACTGTCAGCATCAAATGCAGCATTGATCAGACTAATCACCCCCACATCATGTGTGGTACAAATCACACCAATCAACTCCCAGATCAAGTTTAGCATGGATCAAACTTAAAGTAAAATTCCCTCAACTCTGCCTTAGCAATGTCCTTTAACCTCAAGTCATCACACCATCCTGACTTAGAAGTATATCGCCGATCCTTCATCGTCGCTGGGTCAAAATCCTGGAACTCCCTACCTAACAGCACTGTGGGAGTACCTTCACCACACAGACTGCAGCGGTTCAAGAAAGCGGCTCACCACCACCTTCTCAAGGGCAATTAGGGATGGGCAATGAATGCTGGCCTTGCCAGCGACGCTCACATCCAATAAACAAATTTTAAAGAAGAGCACCCCTGCAGCACCAGTGCACCATTTCCATTTCCCGCACATCATTCTTGTGACCATTCTGAATTAGAATGTCGATTTAGTGATCATCTATAGCTAGTTTTGTGTTGTGGACTTGTGCCTAATAGAAACTGGTTAGCAATTGCCCAAACACATCACACATAGGGTCTTTACAGACAAGAGAGGAGATATTTGTCCCATTTGTTTGGGCTGATTAAAATCCAGGTACCAGAGAAGACCTGGCAATATTCTAACCAACTGATATGCACAGCCCACAACTTCCAAGCACTTTTCAGTGTTAAAACAGTATGCACAATAGACTAACATGAAGTGAGAGATATTACTGACTTATTTATACAAGTTCTACTGACAATGCTATTTTAACTAAGTTTTTAATTTTTTCTCCAACCTGTCACACAATGGCTACAACTACAATATAAGGTTGATTTACATATAAATTTATTTCTCAAATATATGTTGGAACTTAACCAGACTTTTAAACAGTAACATGACCCTTGACATTAATTATGATGTTTATCCATAAAGTTTTTTTTAGACAATTTCATGAGACCTAAAAGGCATTTGTTCAATAATTTTATTTTGTTAAACTTGCTAGGATTTCTTCAATCATCACTGTATATCTGAATTATGAATTCAACAGACTGATTAGAAACTTGAGCTGGAATTAGGTATTGATCTCCTGATGTATCAGCCAGGTGCACTGGTCACCACTGAGAGTGTTAGAATGTCTGCAATGTGCTCTGTATTTCAATGATTTTGACAGGTCGGCAGAGATTTTAACAGATATGTCCAGGTGCTAATCTCATCCAGTTGGACTAGTGCCAAAACAATGATACATTCTCACTGTGAACTATACTAGCTGAATTCTTTGAACCTCATTATAATACATTGTATAACTCATCACTGATTAGAAGTGTCAGGCATTAGATTATGGGATATATGACGGCCCAAAATAGTGCGGCTGCAAAATATTGTACCGTCTGCTTTGGATGGAATATTTCAGATCAGCAATCAATAACACTGACATGAACTCCATTTCTCATTTTTATCCTTTTCTTTTTTGCAGTATTCACTACACTTACTAGTAGGGTGGGGGAGGGAACAACCTGCCATAGCTCTCTGCCAATGTCACTTTTAAACCAGCCTAAATAAGCTGAACAGTAGCAGCCAAAGGTGAATCTTCCAATGAGTTCCCTCTCTCATCACCAATAACAACAACTTGCAGTTATAGTGCCTTTAATATAGTAAAACGTCCCAAGGTGCTTCACAGGAGCGGTTATCAGACAAAATGTGACACTAAGCCACATAAAGAGATGTTAGGACAGGTGACCAAAAGCTTGGTCAAAGTGGTAGGTTTGAAGGAGCATCTTAAAAGAGAAGAGAGAGGTAGAGAGGTGGAGAGGTTTAGGGAGGGAATTCCAGAGCTTAGGGCCGAGGCAGCTGAAAGCGCAGCCGCCAATGGTGGAGCGAAGAAAATCAAGGATATGCAAGAGCCCAGAATAGGAAGAGTGCAGAGATCTTGGAGGGTTGTAGGGCTGGAGAAGGTTACAGAGATAGGGAGGGGTGGCAGTTCCCAACCTCTGCTTGGTGTTTTCCATGGACAACATGGATGGGTACGCAAACAAAATGTTTCTCAGTGAAGCGCTAGTAATCTGAACAATGTTGATTTGGGTTTGTTCCAGAGATATGGATAACCACCTGGACAATGCTGAACAGTCAGGTTCCTGTAAAGTCAGGTTTTAACCAATTACCTTTAGGTGGGAAGATACTGATAATTATCAAGGGTTGTTGCATGTGCCAAATCACTTGCCGAACTGATAAATGTGTAAATGGCCTACATAACAATATTCAATATTCCTTACCTTCAGAATTATCTAAAATTATCTAAAATCTTTGTCCTGTCACTCAGCTTTTGAAATATATGCCGAGTGTCACCTTGGCTCAGGTGGTAGCACTCTCACCAATGAGTTAAATGGTTGAGAGTTCAAGCCCTACTGTGGACTTGAGCACATAATGTAGGCTAACATTTAAATGGAGTCCTGAGGCTACATTATTGGAGGTGCCATGGCTATAAGAGATAGCCTTGGTCCCTCAATAGCCTTCCATCCAGTCTTTGTGGCCTTCAAATAATGATAGAACCATGGATTGCTGTAAAATAAAAGAATTATGGCAACCGACAGATCAGCAGGCATTAATGTGCATGATTCAGTGCTTGTTGCCATAGATCAATTGCACCCTTATGGATTTGAACCACTTTCATGAAAGGAGTGGCATTGAGTAGAGGTCCATATGGTCATATGTGTGCCATCAATAATGCCCTGCAGTTTGGGCAATCCAACCAGATGGTCTCTTGTGTTGCTGCCTGTTTTTGATGTTGAAATGGATGATTTGAGAGGTGCAGGCAAACAAGGCACCTGTCACCTGCAGGATGGTACTGTGCACTGCTGTTTGGGAGATTTGATAGATATTTTCTGCTATTGCCTGGAACAGTTCAAGGCTGCAGTTGTGTTGGTTGTGATTGACGGAGCTGTCACTGATGCTGAAATGTTTTATGGGGCTAGATGCAGGAGTGTGCAAAATTCAATGATGCCCTCCTCGGGGAATTGTATTCTCCACATACAGATTTCATTTGACTTATCCAGGTACAATCTCTGGACCTGTTAACATGGCTGACTGTGTAAGGACAGGTTCTCATTGGTCTCCTAAGCTGTAAATGCAGCTGTTTGGCATGTGTCCTGTTAACCATCTCCTCCAGAACCTTCAATCAGAAAGGGATGGCCAAGAGGATACATATTGCAACTTTCAAGGCAGCATAAAATCTTTGTTCCCTGTGGAAATGTCACAGGTAGTAGACGCACTGCAGCTTTAAGAAGCTCTTGGTAAGGCTCCAATAAGTTTCACTAACTTTCACTACTCCTACAGCAGCAATATAGCACAGACACAGTAAACAACGAGAAGCTACATAGAAATCGGAAAACAACACAACTTTAGCAAGAACAACTTGACAGCAAAGACCCAAAAGGAGGGAAGAAGCCTTCTATGTTTTACATGGATGCTGAGTGTTTGGTGCACTGCTTAAACCCACTGAATGTATTATGGGGCCTAGACTTCAGTGAACATCTTTTTTGGTGGTCTTAATGAGCCTAGTACGCCACGCACAGGTCTGAGTGCCCCATGATGTGGGGAGCTGGCGCCCAATGCCAGCTATGCTATGGGCGCTGAAGATCATGTTATCAGCCTTTAACAATTGCTGGTGTGGTCCTACCTGTGCATTTGTGGAAGTTTTCCTGAAATTGGGGTTTAATTACATTGTTCAGGCAGAGTGGAGAGAGCTTTACTCCTCCATTTAGCTGAATTATATCTGATTTGGGAATGTTTGATGCTGAAACCAGATGACAAAAGTGGAAGAGTGTTCTGTTCCGCAGCATTGAACAACAACAACAACTTGCATTTATATAGTGCATTTAACGTAATAAAAATGTCCCTCACTTTGAAGAGCAATAAGAAAAAAAATATTTTTTAATGAATGAATCTTCAGTATGGGACATTAAATATAATTGAAATCTCTGATGATAAAAGAGAAAATGCTGGAAATGCACAACAGGTCAATCAGCATCTGTAAAGAGAAAAGACTGATTAAACTTTCAGGTGTGCACCCTGTGGGTTTTAAACATGTATTAACGAATGGCCTCCTTCTGTGCCGTTATGACTCTAGACTCTATAACATAAACTGACTAACACACAATTAACAGAAAACGGCTGGTATGGGAAAGAGAAGTTAGTAAGTTAGAAACACAGACAGGTCGCCAAGGCAACACTGATAAGACATTCCTTGGAGCTAGCGAGATGAAACAGAATGAGATGAGGGAAGACGAACAGGGCTTTGTCTGTCAGTAACTATAACGTAAGTTTCAGCAAGAATAATTAGGTATAAACACCCCATGTTATAATCTATGATTGTGAAACTAGAAGACATAACATAATTAACTGTAGGCAAGTTACTTTAGGGATAATAAGAACATTACTGAAGGAAAGCAACTGAATGCTGCCAGACACCAAGGAAAGTGTCCTTGTAAATCACTAATTAGAAAAGTTACGGCTCTGCTTTTGCATCTTCCCACCAGAAGCAGACCAGGACACAAAGAAAAGTCAAGTAACATAGAGAGATCACTATAGGGTATAAGAATGGGAGAATTCCAGTGGTTGTGTTACTGAACTAGTAATCCAGAGGCATGGATTAATAATCCAGAGAACACAAGTTTGAGTATTTGAATTCAGTTTTTCAAAATCTGGAAATAAAAAGCTAATTATCAGTAAAAGTGACCATGAAGCTGGTGGATTGTCATAAAAACCCAACTGGTTCACTACAACAACAACAACAACAACAACTTGTATTTATATAGCACCTTTAACATAGTAAAACATCCCAAGGTGCTTCACAGGAGTATTATAAGACAAAAAATTTGACACCAAGCCACATAAGGAGAAATTAGGGCAGATGACCAAAAGCTTGGTCAAAGAGGTAGGTTTTAGGGAGCGTCTTAAAGGAGGAAAGAGTGGCAGAGAGGTTTGGGGAGGGAATTCCAGATCTTAGGGCCTTGGCAACAGAAGGCACGGGCACCAATGGTTGACACACTAACATCCTTTAGGGAATGAAACCTGCCAACCTTACCCGGTCTGGCCTATATGTGACTCTAGTCCCACATCAACGTGGTTGACTCTTAACTGCCCACTGAAGTAGCCTAACAAACCACTCAGTTGTATCAGCACCTTCTCAGGGCAACTCAGGATGGGCAATAAATGCCGGCCTTGCTGGTGACGTCCCATATCCCGAGAATGAATTTAAAAAAGCATGGATTTAGGACACTTGCGATCAACCTCAAGCATTTGAGGTTCCATCCAGTAAAGACAGTAGAAGAGTGCAATCAAATGCAAAGAGATTTAGATGTGCTAGGGGAGAGAGCCACACAATGGCAAATGGCATTTAACTTAGGTAAATGTACTGTCATGCTTGTTGATAGGGCGAACACAGAATACACTTATCAATTACAGGGAACAATACTGAAAGAGGTTGCGAGAAAAAAGGATCTAGGTGTTATTGTGCACAGATCACTGAAGGTTTGTGACCGATGTAGAAAAGCTGTAGCCAAATCTAACAGGGTATTGGGTTGTATTAATAGATTCATTCAGTACAAATCAAAGGACACCATTCTGTCATTATACAAGTCACTGGTTAGACCGCATCTGGAGTACTGCACCCAGCTTTGGTCCCCTCACATGGTGGTTGATATAATGGCCTTGGAAAAGGTTCAGATGAGAACTATGAGAATAATTGCTAGCTTAAAGAAACTCCTTAACTACTCAGATAGGCTTAAGGAGCTGGGTTTATTTACTTAGGGGCAGCGTAGACTTCGAAGCAACCTGATAGAGGTTTATAAAATAATGAAAGGGTTGAAAAGCATACCTGTTGATAGATTGTTCCAGTTTAACATTCCCTCTAGAGGGAGCTGGGGCAGAGATCGCATCATATAGAAGGTAAGTGACTTTACAGATACCACATGGTCCGGGTGATATCCTGGACTGGTTTTGATCACCTAAGGGGGTCGGAGAGGAATTTTCCAGAGTATTGTTTCCCTTATTGGCCCTGGGTTTTTCTCTGTTTTTTGCCACTCCCAGGAGGTTACATGGCTGCAAAGGTTGGGGGAGGTGGGGTGGTTGAAAGTGTCTAGTCCTGATGCTGCAGCCATTCTGAGGTATGGGGCAGGCCTGATGGACCTGCTGGTCTTTTCCTACCCGTCATTTTTGTATGTTCGTAAGCTGGCTTGATGCAAGTTACAGTGGACGTGTATGACTTGCATGCTTCCTATGTTTGATGTATAAATATAAAATTGGTCTTACATTTCTTAATAAGGTATGAAATGTCGCTGACACTAGACTCTATGGCCGCGAATTTAATTGAGGCGGCGGCTTGTAGTCAGGTTTCCTGGTGGGCGGGGTCCGGACCCGCTGCCGGCTGCAGCCGCTCCCCAGTTGAAATTGTAATTTAATTGGGCCCTTAAGTGCAGTGGTGTGCGCTGGCCGGTCCAATGACTGGGATCGGGTCCTCTGATGACGTCATTGGTGCAGATGTTTTTAAGGGTCCCATGCAGCCTCAGCCTTTCATTTCTTGTTTCTGCTGATGTCTGAATGTGCCAAGGCCACAATGAGTGTTTCCAAACCGAAGGCTGCTCCACGTTTCAATGAAGATTCCCTCCAAGCTCTTGTGGAGGGAGTAAGAGGGCGCAGGGAGATTCTGTTCCCTCCCGATGGCCGGAGGAAGCCTCCTCAGCAAACAAAGGCAGTCTGGCTGCATATTGCTGACAGGTCAGCACAAGGTCCATATATTCATGCACCTGGATCCAGTGGCGGAAATGCTTTAATGATCTTCTGCGATCAGCAAAAGTGAGTATCCCATCACACTTACCTTCAATCTGCTTCCCTTCTCTTCTCATCACCAGCACTCTGCTTTGTAAGCTTGCTCCTCCACATCCCACCTTACCCTTACTTCTCTTGCACCCTTACCTCTCTATCTCTCTCTCTGTACTGAATCACTTCACCATCCTACTATGCACCTCTCACATTCGCTCTCACTGTTATGCAATGACAACAACTAACAACGCACAGGGAGCCAGCTTCCTCTTGGCACCTCACTCCATCTTCGTCTCCCTCTAACCTTCTATGTTATGGATTCTTCACAGTCACTCCATCACTCTCGCTGAAACTCCACTTGTGTCCTTCCTTGCAGGAAAAGATAGCCCACAATAAGAGGGAGAGAGCAAAGACAGGAGGAGGCACACCATCCCTCGCTACATTGACAAGTGCAGAGGAGGCTGCGCACGAGATCGTTGGAGGTGGCGAGGAGCTGGAAGTGGGGGACGGAGAGATGGGCACACTAAACGAAGCTGGTGACAGAATAGAGTTTCATCCCTCTCATTTAGATTTCATGATTGACTGCAATGGTATGATGTTCATAGAGATTCACTTTGTATCATCTGCACAAAAGGATGTGTCTGCTACCTAAAAATCAGATGTCTAACTCATGCCTTTACTCTCCCACAGGACCATTGAGCGCCCCCCTCCCCACTGTCCAGGAGGAAGAGCAGGAGCACTCCTCAGAGGAACCTGAAGCCTTTAAGGGAGCAGCATCACCATTACTCAGCGCACCCAGCACCAACGCAGAGACGCACATCTCGGTGGTCATTCGCGACATAGAGTAGTGTTGTCACCTGGTGTATCACAGCTCACAAGTGAGCATCAGCAGATGGTGGAGACAGCGACAGCAGTGGAGAGTCCTCGTCGGAGGTTGCAGGACTCTCTTAGCTCTGCTCAGCTGTATGTGGACGCTGTGCCTCTGGGACCATCCAGAAAGAGAGCGGTGCTGGAATTTGATGAACAAGTGCAGGAATCTCTGACAGGGGTTTGCATCCAGGGCAACTGCGAGTGTGCAGAGAATGGAGGAGTCCATCTCTAACATGAGCACTGCCTTTGTGGAGGCAATGGCGCATGAACGTTCCACCATGGAGAGGGTGGCAACCGCCGTGGAGGACATAAGTCGCCAGACTAACGAAAACATGATCACTCTTCAAAATGGATTATCTGCTATGGAGGAGAGATTGGCATCTATTGAGGAGAGACACCAGAGCTTCATGGACATCCTTGTTACAAGGACTGTCAGTACAGAGGCGGGTCCTCATGGCCCCGCTGATGTGCAGCAAGGTATTCTCCAGCCACTTGCTAGCACTGAAGTGCGGCTGACCCATGAGAGGGGTGTTGGTGGCAGGCAACAAGGAAGTGTAGGCTCCTCTCCAAGTGCTCACACGACCATGCCACTGCGGAGCCCTCGGTCAGAGACCCACATTCCACACCCAACTGAGATGGCCGTTTCAGACCCTGCACAGCCGCAGGAAGAACAGACTGTTGCAGAGCCTTCCCAGGCTCCCAAACCCAGAGGACGCCCGCCAAAGGCGTCTAAGCAGGCGCAGCATCCAAGTGAGCAAGGTGCCTCTACATCTGCTGAAGCCACGGGGGAAGCACCACGTAGAAGCACGCGTAAGAGGAAGATAAAGCACAAATAGTCACAAGGGTAGGCACTTGAGTGTTTTGTTCTGTTGTCTTTTGTTCTGTTTAATATTTGCCATTGTCATCCTTTTGTGAATGTATTAAACAAAAGTGATGGCAAACAGTTGAAGTTCTGGCTTATGTGTTCTGGGAAATGGAAGTTGCACAATGAGGGCTAAGGGCGACTTGCATTTGTAATGATGATGGTGAAAGTGATAGGAAAGAACCGTTTATTGGAAAGATTATGCATGGCATTGTAGGAAGATCGCCTACACATTCATAGCCATATTGTAGCCACCTGTAGTTGAAGAGTAAGATTACGCAAATCTGGCATGGATGAGTGCATCCCTTGTGTGATGGCCAGCAATGAGCTCGAGGGCTGCTGCATTGGTCACATCCAGACCCGCAAGGCGCGCCTCTTCCTCGTCCTCCCCCTCTTCTTCCGAGGATGCTCTGCGCTGAGCCACTTGTTCCTCAGGCAGCGCTAAGCCACGCTGCTGTGCGATGTTGTGCAGGGCACAGCAGACAATGATCAATCTGGACACCATGGCTGGTGCATACTGCAGGCCTCCACCAGATCTGTCGAGGCATCCGAATTGCTTTTTGAGAAAGCCGATGGTTTGCTCTATGATGCTTCTGGTGGAAATGTGGCTCACATTGTACCGCTCCTCAGCCTCGTTTGATGGCCCCCTCATCGGTGTCATGAGCCACTTTTTCAGGGGATAGCACTTGTCGCCAAGTAGCCATTCGGAAAGTTGGGTTGGCGGATTGAAGAGCTGAGGCACAGTAGACTGCCGCAGGATGAAGGAGTCATGGCAACTGCCAGGGTACTTGGCGCGAACATGCATGATGATGTTCCTGTGGTTACACACCAGCTGGATGTTAAGGGAGTGGAGGCAGTTGCGGTTGACAAAAAAAACTGGGTTGTGATGGGGTGCCCTAATGGCCACATGTGTGCAGTCTACGACGCCCTGCACCCTTGGGAAGCCTGCCATATTTGCAAAGCCAACCGCACGCGCGGTAACACTTGCTTCATCCGTGGAAAAGTCGATGTAATTGTGCGCTTTTGCAAAGAGGGCATCAATGGCCTGCATGATGCAGGTGTGTGCGGCCAACTGGGAGATGCCGCTGATGTCTGCAGCTGATCCCTGGAAGGAGCCCGAAGCAAAGAAGTTGAGTGCGGTGGTGACTTTGACAGCCACTGGTAAGGGGTGTCCACCCGTTCCTCTGGGCTCCAGGTGTTGGTGCAGCATTGCGCAGATGTCAGCGACTACGTCTCGCGGAAGTCTCAGCCTCCTTTGGCACTGCTGCTCACTCATATTGAGGAAGCTCATCCTCTGCCTGTAAACCCGGTGTTGGGGGTATCTCCTGCGGCAAGGTGCAGGCCTGCGTTGACACCCTCTGCCCTGTGCAGCATCAGGAGGCTGAGGAGAAGGTTGGCGCTCCTGCTGTTGCTACTGCTGTGCCTGGTTGCGCTGCTGCCGCGGCTGCTGTTCCTCCGAATCTGACGACCAGGATGAGAGGATATAAATGGTTCCCATACCACTGATATATATCTCAGTCGAGGAATGGAGGTTGTGTGCACTCAGACAAAGTGGCCAGAGGGTCTTCCAAGGAGGTCACACAGCAGATGGATTTCAGACTCAACACTCACAAGATTAGTTGAGCTGCAAAATGTCTCCCAAACTTCAAACCTCTAAGTTGTGGTATGTGAAAGAATGAGAGAAAGCAGGACCGCTTTTAAGCTGCTCGAGCAGCTGGCAATGATTCAGGTCCTAGCTCAACCCGGCTCGATTCACCAGGCGTGTTTTTACGAAGGCGGGCAGCATGTTGAAAAACTTTCAAAATCTGATCAGCCTTTTAAAATAGGATTATCCAGGCAGTTAACGACCTGTTAACTGCCTTAACAGTCTGTCCTGCTGTTTGGTGTCGGGTCAGTTTGGGAGCGGCTGACCCAATACTTCCCAAAGTTGCGTGGAGGCGGGATGGAGGCGGGTTCGCAGCCCGACCCCAATTTCTATGATTTTTGCAACAGACCCGCCTCCAAACCCGCCCCCTCAGCGCTATTAAATTCGCGACCTACGACGTATTAGTTAGTATGACAAGGCATCAGCTAGATTCTTACACAGAAACTTATACACCCTTCATTAGTTCTGATGAAAACTATAATCTGAAACATCATTAATTACAGATCCTGTGTATTTCCAGCATTTTCTGCTTTATTTCATGTTTCCTGTGCTTCTTTTTTTAATTACCTTTTCTGCATGTGTCCACGCTATAGTGGTTATGCCTTGCTTTTGAGGGCTGTCACAATTTTTACATGATATCAAAATAATGTTCGTATTTTTAGTGTGATAAAATTTAGATTTACGGGCAGAAACATTAAAGTCTCACTGGCTCAAGCCGTGGAATCAGTTCTTTTAGTGACATTATTCACTTTCTCCTATGGATCTCTTGTGATTTTTTTTTTGGCTGTTAATTTAAATTCCCATTCCCAGAGCAGTAGGTGACCTGTTGGATATTGAATGTTGCCATTACAGCTTGTTCTCGATACCAGTTCCCGGTAAAATTACATCACTGATAAACAGAAATTCCTGTGTCAAGCCTATAATCCAGTATTTCTGGCCAGGAGTTTCCGTTAGGCTGCGCTGCTTTTTCCAGGGCACGTTGCCCGAAATCAGCCAAACCGGCGCAAAAGATTGTGGAATTTCAAGCGCAAATTACGTCCAGCGCAAATTGTGTTTCCGCAATCTTTCTCACTAGTTTAAAAAAAATCGTGCTGAAAGCTGGCCCCGCCCACAAAACTGGTCACACCTCCAAATTGAATTAATCACCATGGCGAGTTTCCGCTAATTGCGCACGTTTGGGGGCCTTTGAGGAGTCTCTTAAAATTAAGCTTTTTTTTTTAGGCGCAAAGGCACTAACAGGCACCTTTTAAAAATAACAATTTACTGAGAAACTAACTACTGTACACCAATGTAACCAGTAAATGGTTCTGTATAGTTTTTAAAGTCATTTTCAGTTATTTAAATCAGGTTACTCACAGGTGTAGGAAGAATTGAAAAGCAAAATATTATTTAAATGGAGAGAGACTACAGAATGCTGCGGTACAGAGGGATCTGGGTGTCCTTGTACCTGAAACACAAAAGGTTAGCATGCAGGTACAGCAAGTAATTAGGAAGGCAAATGGAATGTTGGCCTTTATTGCAAGGGGTATGGAGTATAAAAGTAGGGAAGTCTTGCTACAACTGTACAGGGCGTTGGTGAGACCACACCTGGAGTACTGCGTACAGTTATGGTCACCTTATTTAAGGAGGGATATACTTGCATTGGAGGCAGTTCAGAGAACGTTCACCAGGCTGATTCCTGAGATGAAAGGGTTGTCTTATGAGGAAAGGTTGAGCAGGTTGGGCCTATACTCATTGGAGTTTAGAGGAATGAGAGTTGATCTCATTGAAACATATAAGATTCTGAGGGGGCTCGACAGGGTAGATTCTGAGAGGATGTTTCCCCTCGTGGGGAAATCTAGAACTAGGGGGCATAGTTTCAGGATAAGGGGTCGCCCATTTAAGATGGAGATGAGGAGGAATTTCTTCCCTCAGAGGGTTGTGAATCTTTGGAATTCTCTACCCCAGAGAGCTGTGGAGGCTGAGTCAGTGAATATATTCAAGGCAGAGATGGACAGATATGTGAGCTACAGGGGAGTCAAGGGTTATGGGGAAAAGGCAGGAAAGTGGCGTTGAGGCCAAGATCAGATCAGCCATGATCTTATTGAATGGCGGAGCAGGCTCGAGGGGCCGAATGGCCTACTCCTGCTCCTATTTCTTATGTTCTTATGTTCTTATAGGTGGTGGACTAGACACTCGATCAAAAATGCTTATTTTTTTCTGATAAACCCATTTTCAGCTGTATTGATGAAACTCCACCAGGTTATCACTCTTAAATATTTCAGGGAATATTTTTCAAAGCAAAACAAATACGTTCTAAAACACTGCCCGATTGTGCTGGTTCAGGGCAGATTTTACATTTGGCAATATGCAAATGAGTTTGAGTGGAAACTTGAGCAAAAAAAATCACTTCTGAAAACGAGTGCAATTTTAAGCGCAATTTGTGCCCGGCTCTCCAATTGCGCCTAAAGCGAAAACTCTACCTCATAACGTTTATCCAACTAATGAGAATGGGGAAAGATTTCCTCTCTGTGCCAAATGTAACAAACTTGTAAATCCATTTGAAAAGAACAGGGTTACAATTCCATTGCACACAGATTTTACAAAGTAGGATCCTGGCACAAAGACTCTGATGATGGGAACGTATAATGGGAATTTCGATGGATGAAGTAGAGAGAAAAGCAGGGCTCACTGATGGCTGCGCTCAAATTCCTGACATATACTCCCATTGCACGATGCTCTGTGCCAGGAACAATAATTTGTAAAATGTAGCATATAGCGTCCAATGGAATCTCCCTCCCATGTGACTCCAGACCCACAGCAATGTGGTTGACTCTTAACTGCCCTCTGAAATGGCCGAGCAAAACACTCAGCTGTAACAAACTGCTACCAAACACAATAATAAGAATGAAACTGGACGGACCACCTGGCATCGACCTCGGCACCGGCTACTAACACGGCAATGGCACACCCAGCCCAGTCGACCCTGCAAAGCCCTCCTCACCAATATCTGGGGACTTGTGCCAAAATTGGGAGAGCTGTCCCACAGACTAGTCAAGCAACAGCCTGACATCGTCATACTCACAGAATCATACCTTACAGCCAAACACCTCCATCACCATCCCTGGGTATGTCCTGTCCCACCGGCAGGACAGACCCACCAGGGTTGGCGGCACAGTGGTATACAGTCAGGAAGGAGTGGCCCTGGGAGTTTTCAACATTGACACTGGACCCCCTGAAGTCTCATGGCTTCAGGTGAAGCATGGGCAAGGAAAACGTCCTGCTGATTACAACCTACCGCCCTCCCTCAGCTGATGAATCAGTACTCCTTCATGTTGAACACCACTTGGAAGAAGCACTGAGAGTAGCAAGGGCACAGAATGTACTCTGGGTGGGGGACTTCAACGTCCATCACCAAAAGTGGCTCGGTAGCACCACTACTGACTGAGCTGGCCGAGTCCTGAAGGACATAACTGCCAGTCTGGGCCTGCGACAGGTGGTGAGAGAACCAACACAAGGGAAAAACCTACTTGACCTCGTCCTCACCAATCTACTGTCGCAGATGCATCTGTCCATTACAGTATTGGTAGCAGTGACCACTGCACAGTCATTGTGGAGACGAAGTCCCGTCTTCACACTGAGGACACCCTCCATCGTGTTGTGTGGCACTACCACCGTGCTAAATGGGATAGATTCAGAACAGATCTAGCAGCTCAAAACTGGGCATCCATGAGGCACTGTGGGCCATCAGCAGCAGCAGAATTGTATTCCACCACAATCTGTAACTTCATGGTCAGGCATATCCCTCACTCTACCATTACCATCAAGTCAGGGGACCAACCCTGGTTCAACAAGGAGTGTGGAAGAGCATGCCAGGAGCAGCACCAGGCGTACCTAAAAATGAGGTGCCAACCTGGGGAAGCTGCAACACAGGACTGCATGCATGTTAAACAATGGAAGCAGCATGCTATAGACAGGGCTAAGCGATCCCACAATCAACGGATCAGATCAAAGCTCTGCAGTCCTGCCACATCCAGTCGTGAATGGTGGTGGACCATTTAACAACTAACGGGAGGAGGAGGCTCCATGAATATCCCCATCCTCAATGATGGTGGAGCCCAGCACGTGACTGCAAAAGACAAGGCTGAAGCATTTGCAACCATCTTCAGCCAGAAGTGCTGAGTGGATGATCCATATCGGCCTACTCCTGAGGTCCCCACCATCACAGAAGCCAGTCTTCAGCCAATTCGATTCATAGAAACATAGAAACATAGAAACTAGGAGCAG
Source organism: Squalus acanthias (assembly GCA_030390025.1). NCBI lineage: Eukaryota > Metazoa > Chordata > Chondrichthyes > Squaliformes > Squalidae > Squalus > Squalus acanthias. The sequence continues at coordinate 41,617,607 of CM059434.1, forward strand.
GAGTAGGCCATTCGGCCCGTCGAGCCTGCTCCACCATTCAATACGATCATGGCTGATCATCCAAATCCAGTACCCTGTCCCTGCTTTCTCACACAGAATCCCCATCAAGCCTGCACCGACACATATCCCACCCTATCCCCGTAACCCCACGTATTTAATTCCCCCTAACATATCCCATCCTATCCCCGTAACCCCACATATTTAATCCCCCCCCTAACACTAAGGGTCAATTTATCATAGCCAAATCAACCTAACCCGCACATTTTTGGACTGTGGGAGGAAACCGGAGCACCCGGAGGAAACCCACGCAGACACGGGGAGAATGTGCAAACTCCACACAGACAGTCACCCGAGGCCAGATTCGAACCCGGGTCGCTGGCGCTGTGAGGCACCAGTGCTAACCACTATGTCACTCCATATGATATCAAGAAACGGCTGAGTGCACTGGATACAGCAAAGGCTATGGGCCCCGACAATATCCTGGCTATCATGCTGAAGACTTGTGCTCCAGAACTAGCCACGCCTCTAGCTAAGCTGTTCCAGTTCAGCTACAACACTGGCATCTATCCAACAATGTGGAAAACTGCCCAGGTATGTCCTGTCCACAAAAAGCAGGACAAATCCAATCCGGCCAATTACCGTCCCATCAATCTACTCTCAATCATCAGCAAAGTGATGGAAGGTGTCATCAATAGTGCTATCAAGCGGCACTTACTCACCAATAACCTGCTCACTGATGCCCAGTTTGTGTTCTGCCAAGACCACTCGGCTCCCGACCTCATTACAGCCTTGGTCCAAACATGGACAAAGGAGCTGAATTCCAGAGGTGAGGTGAGAGTGACTGCCCTTGACATCAAGGCAGTATTTGACCGAGTGTGGCATCAAGGAGCCCACTAAAACGTTGAGTGATTATAATCAGGGATGCTCAAGAGGGCAGAATTAGAGGAGTGCCGATATCTCGGGGGGTTAGGGTCTGAAGGAGATTACAGAGATAGGGAGGGGTGAGGCCATGGAGGGATTTGAAAACAAGGTGAGAATTCCACCTTCCACCTAGAAGGACAAGGGCAGTAGGCGCATGGGAACATCACCACCTCCAAGTTCCCCTCCAAGTCACACACCATCCTGACTTAGGAGTATATCGCCGATCCTTCATCGTCGCTGGGTCAAAATCCTGGAACTCCTTACCTAACAACACTGTGGGAGTACCTTCACCACACGGACTGCAGCAGTTCAAGAAGGCGGCTCACCACCACCTTCTGAAGGGCAATTAAGGATGGGCAATAAATGCTGGCCTTGCCAGCGACACCCACATCCCATAATCGAATAAAAGAAAAATGTCACCATTGGGCTGGCCCACAGATTCCAAATGAGTTTATATTGCAAATTAAAAATATTGTGTAATTCTTTGCATTGCTAAATTTATATTATGAAATTCAGCATAAGCATTTAGTGAGCAGAATTTTAGAAATGTTATTTGATTGACCACATATATTCTATATACTGCAAAAGAAATTGAGAACTGAAAAGGACAAGCAGATTTAATTGACGAACTCACAGGATACTGGACGTACATGGACCGGTATCCTGCACATGCAACTAAACAACATGATTTTTGCTCAGTACCTCTACTAAATGATATTGTTTCAAAGTCTATTTTAGTAGTAACAAAGGAAACCCCACACCAAAAGTACACGAATGGGCCATTAATTAATCATTCACTATAAAAGGAAATGGTCTAAATCGAGTCACAGTGAAGCCAGGGGTGGGGAGAGAGATGAACATAAATCCTATAATATGAATAATCGAACACTTCAGATACCACAGGTCACAAGATAGATAATTGGTTAAATTTATGCAGACCTAAATAGCTCACTTAGTTCAAAGCCTTTTGAAGAGCAGTATGTTTGCACAGAAGAGAGTAACATTCAGGAGTCTGACGCCCTAAATCATTATAAATCAATAGCGTTAACAATTATATACACAAGCACGCACAAACGGACAGACACACACACACCACACACACACGTGCAAACAGACTGGCTGGAACTGCATTTAAATGTTAGGATCTCTGTACATATGATGCAGACGCATTGAGAATAAGCATAGAGACGAGGCAGCTTATGGCAACCAAGAACCAATGACAGCAGCAGTCGTGCTGCCATGGCAATTAGCTTTTCTCCATGGCAGCAGTTCAGCTGCAATGCTAACTTACACAGTCACACATCATGATTTGTTGTACAATGGATGGGGGCAGGAAAACAACAGAAGAAATTAAATGCCTCCTCCTGGACTTGTCTTGATGAAATCTGGTACAGAACTAGATCCCTCTCAATAACAGTGCACAGCAAAGTTTCTACACCCAATACACACAATCAGCAGGAATGGTCTCCTATTTCAAAAAAATATTAGAGGACAATATTGCAGAGCAATACAACTTACATACACCCTTGCCTGCTCCAAAGATGTAAAGATTGAAACTATCAGTACTTTTAGAAGTGCAAATTATATTTAAAAAAAACAATGATAGGCTTAGAGTTTGCAAATATCTTATTAGTATTTATTAAACACACGCATAAAGGATTACATGAATACTGCACTAAAAAACAGAACTTTTTTGAAGTCTAGTCCCGAATGAGCCGTAGTCTTATTTAGAATATGCAGACGTCCGACAAGACAAAACCAAGCTTTTACTAAACTGTACGAGTAGGATGCAGATCAAAAAGCTGCCTCTTGACGTTTGTAACTAACAAATAAACTAATTAAACATCACAACAAAAATTTGGCAAAACACCATGACCAAAAAGACACAAATCATTTCCAAATTCATTGTAATGTCGCTTGTTCATGACATCACTGTGATGACAATGACACAGGGCTCCTCAGGTTTTTCTCGTTCCCCGCTCAAACAAAATAAAATTTGTCTCTTTTTAATAATAATGGCACCTTTAAAATCAAGAGCACTCCTGAAGGGGCAAATCTTTCGTTGCTAGAAAGAGGAGCCAGGCTAAACCAGCAAAAGGTATTTTTAGCTAATTGTGCTGGCACAGTGCAGGCTGAAAGAGAACAGGTAAAGATCACTGTTCAACAGAGTACAAAGAAACACTAAGCTCAAGCAGTTTTTTTGCCCTGGTTATAATGCAGGACACAAGACACACTTTTAAATGCAAAGGCAGTTGATCAAATATCGTTGTACAATAATAACAGACATCTGTGCTTTTCTATCACAGGGAACAGAAACACAAGATGGATAAGAAGATACACATTGATTCAAGTACCTGTAAGGGATCCAGTCAGAAAGATGCTTAGAACTCATGTTTTACATCAACTGTCTGATTTTCAGCACAAAGGCCTGTATCATGAAAGAGTGATCCCGAGATCAGACTCCTGAAGGACATCTGCCACAATCCAAGCATTATCCAGCAGTACCCAAAATCTTCAACTTACTAGCTAACCCCAGGTACTGAGACACAGGCAAATAATGAGCAAGATTCATTAAACCACACCTACAGCAGCGATTCCACACTCCCGTACAAGCACACACACTCTGCCCCTCTCGCTCTCTTCTCAGCAAACCATCAGCTCAAGCGGCTGCTCATATACACAATAGGAGTGACAAAACAGGTAGCTACGGGCTTCTTTGTAACCAATTCAAACACAGCCAGCTTTGATGTCTAAAACCTTTTAAGATAAATCCTGTCTTGTCAAGCGGAAAAAAACCCAGAAAAATATTCCTTTGTTATGTCTAATTATTAATTAATTCCAAGTGTGTCATTCATTAGCATGGGAGGTGGGAGGGCTACATACAGTATCAATAAATGTGCTTTGATCTCCAAGGATGTTTTATATTTATGGGTAGGAATAATCTGGGATAAAGTGGCTCTGTATCATCCCAAATTATTTCTCATTCATGGCTATTGTTTAATTTGCCACCATAAGCACTTGCACACCAAAATAATTAGACACTGCAGCTTTTAGACCAACTGAAACAAATTGAGGAAAAATCCCTATTTTTTTCTAAATCATTTTTACATATTTACTGTGTTTAGAGTACATGGGGCAATCACATTGTAAAAGTGTTATGATCACTTCAAATAAAATGAAAGGAAAATAAAATCAAGTAAATATTCTCTAAAGATCTTAAGACACCGTACAAGCACCTGCACTGCATTTGAGCTATTGATTCTAATCCATTTGATGAACTACTGTAAAGCAATGGATTATTGATTGGATTCATATTTACATGTAAAGATGCATGAAGATGCACAACTTAAAAGGAATTATATTAAAACAAGGGCTAAAAATACCATCCAAAAATCACAAAGAATACAGAGATTGTAGTGAGTAGGTGAAAAAGGAGATTAGAAGGGCTAAAAGGGAATATGTAAGAGGCTAGCAAATAATATAAAAGGTAATAGTGAGGGCTTTTATAAACATATTAAAAATAAAAGAATAGTTAAAGAGAGGGTGAGGCCACTCAGGGATAATGGAGGGGGAGGGGAGGGTTCTTGTTCTGGAGGATGAAGGTATGGCAGAGATATTAAACAAAAATTGGTGGACCCAATGAGCTAGTGACCTCCGTCTGTGCAGTAAACTTCTATGCTTCAAATAAAAGGGTGACAAAAGACAATCAAGCCTATGCGTTCTCCTCTACTGACTAGACAGTGCAACACATGCGCTGGACTTCTCAACTGCTATTAATACTAACTACTGGGGGAAATAACAAAAACATTACTAGGTCTGAGCTTTAAAGTTTTTTGCATATTTAACTTGAGATATATTTTTTGCTAATTTACCCCACCAAGAACAATTCAGATTTCAGAAGTCAATCTGTCCATCAGGTAAGGGTGTGACTCAAAGGTTCCAATTCTTTCTTATCCCAAGGGTATAATTTTGCCCCTGCAACAATTTTTTTAAGCTATGTCTAAAGAGGAACACAAGAACAGGAGTAGGCCATTCAGCCCCTTGAGCCATTCAATTACATCATGATCTGTACCACAACTAAAATTTTCCCACCTTTGTTCCATCTCCCTTGAAACCCTTACCTAGCATAAATCTATCTACCTCAGTTTTGAAATTTTCAATTGACCCAGCGTCCACAGCCTTTTGAGAGAACGAGTCCAGAGTTCCACTACCCTTTGTGTGAAATAGTGCTTCCTGATTTCACTTCTAAACGGCCTAGCTCCAATTTTAAGATCAAGTCCTCTTGTCTGGATTCCCCCACCAGAGGAAACAGTTTCTCTGTATCTTCCCTATCAAATCCCTTCATCATTTTAAATACCTCGATTAAATCATTCCAACATTCATGAACAACCATAAGTGTAATTCGAGCCTTCTGATAGTTATTGAAGATAGAAGTACCTGGAAATCCCATTGCCAATTTGTGCAAGGCTGGCATATTCCAGGTATGTCACCGGAAAGATATATTTTTACTTGGTATGTTCTGAGATATTGTGGTTTCAACTTTTATTCTGGGGATTCTCTAAAAGGATCACAACTGCTCACTGTTTAAATGGAGTGTTACGTGATTTGAATAGGCACAGGAGCTTTGAAGACAGCTCCCAGTCACAACAACAGGTGAAATGTCTCTTACAGGAAAGGTTGCAAGGTGTGGAAGTTAGCTAGTTTTATTCTCTACGTTTTGCACTCACTGTACCACAAGTGCTTACCTTTATCCTCCGGCTATGTATTTATGCAAAGTATATAGATTCTCTATGCAGCAGCTAGGCGGGATGTAACAAATGCAGAATATTCTCAAAACCAGCAGCAATATTTATACCGGACATCACAACAAGTAACCCCTGAAATCCAGTTACAAAACAGAATCTGAAAAACCTTTTCAGGCTCAGGAGACCAGCTGGCTGTCCCCGAAAACTATTACATGCACTACAATAGTTCATTGGGCCACGTTACAATATCATGTGGAGGGCAAAAATAGTGCATGAGGGGATGTGTTACACTTGCACAGAGGGAGGTTGTACTACAATAACATTTTCATTCTCTTTACAATGCACTTCAATCAGAGATACGCTAATGGTGGCCACTTTCTCCCCTGCCCCCAAACAAACCTAAACTAGACAGGGAGCAGTTATGGGGCAGGACAGGACAAGGAATGGGATCATGGACTGAGCCCTGATATTCGCTTTGCTGCTGATGAAATTTACTGAAAACCTGAGCAGCATTAATAAGTAAGGGCTCCATATCATAAAGCACAAAAGCAAACTGGGAAAAAAAAATTGCATCTATTTATCAACTTGGCTCCATCGGTAGCACTCTCACTTCTGAGTCAGAAAATCATGGGTTCAAGCACTGCCATCCGCCCCCCCCCCTCCGCCTGGACTTTGAGCACACAATCTAGGCTGACATTTCCGTGTAGTACTGAGAAAGTGCTGCAATGTGGGTGGTACCAGCTTTTGGATGAGAAATTAAACCTGTTCGGGTAGAAGTGAAAGATCCCAGCCTAGAAATTGGATCGCACTCGAATTAGGGCGTGATACCGGTCCAGCGCTTGGTGCACGGGCCTAATTAGGTCGACGGCAGGACCATAGCAAATTGGTTCACTGGCCTTATTACCAGCGAGCTACAGGTGCCAGTCCCAACTCTAGAGGCAGCTCACTGGTCCTGGGAAGCACCAAGATACCGGCCGAGGTTATTAGGAGGGTCCGGATGGGAGAGACAATCGAGAATGCAATGGGCGTTATGCGCAATCCAATTTTGCAAAGTGGGCCTTGGACAGTTGTTAGGGCCCCTATTTGCATATGCCTAACGCCTGTTTTCAGGCACACACCCTGGATGCCTGTGCGGGAGCCTTTACCAATTTGGCGGGTGGTGCACTTTCATCACGGAATAAGCACGAGCACGCCTCCTGACACATTGAACCCTTAGGCGCCTGTTTTATGCCTGTAAAATTGATGCAGTATGATCCAATTTCTAGGTCCCGCCATGTCACTATTCAAGAAAGAGCAGGGGAATTCTCCTGGTGTCCTGGCCAACAGTCATCTCTCAACCAACACCAACAAAACAAATTAACTATAATAAAAACAGAAAATGCTGGAAATACTCAGCAGGTCAGGTAGCATGTGTGGAGAGAGAAACAGAGTTAACGTTTCAGGTCGATGACCCTTCATTAGAAAACAAATTAACTGATCATTCATCTAATTTCCTGTTTGTGGGACCTTACTGTGCACAAATTGGTTGCCATTTTTGCCTACAATACAACAGTGACTACACCTCAAATATAATTCATTAGTTATGAAGCACTTTAGGACAACTTGTGGATATGAAAGCTGTTATATAAATGCTGCCCTTCTTTATGCTCAGATTATGCTGTTGACATTTCTGGGGCACTCATTCAACTATCTGGTACAAAGCTAGACAGGTAGCAAGCTTACATATACTCTGTATGTCCAATACTTTCTACAGACAGTACTCTAATATTTTCCACAGCATTTTTACATAATTTTAGATCACAATATATGAGCCTTTTGCTTCTCAAAAAAGTGCATTTGTTCTGAAAGTGATCCTCACACTTCTTGATTTGCAATGAATTGTGTCTTACAAGGAAGGGGATTAAAAAGGGAGTGGGAAATGTCATTTGTCCAAATTCAAAAGATGTCTCTTGCCTGATGATTGCAGAGTAATATTGATAACGACAATAACATGTGCCATTTTCCTTGCTGAAAATAAGTAGGCATGGAAGTAGAGAACAAATGGTTAAGAATTTCTTTTAAGAGTGAATGTTTGGCTTTCTCTGGGAATCAGGTTTGGAAACTCAGAAATTTGGGTTCTATAGGTTTACAAAATTTTCATCAAGCCATGATCCCAACCCTTCCCTCACCTCTATTCTGCTCACTGTCCAGCAATGGTGACAAACCTATGTAAGATTCCTTTGAGTATAAACATATGTAAACATCTGTGTGACATGAATGCACTGTATTCATCTTTTGCAAGCACAGGCTATGTATTTATTAAAAGTTATTGCCCAGGTGGATTGTATGGATATTACCAAAACAATATATGCCTGCCAAATTGAAATGACATTTAACGCACTCAATGATGATCAGTCTCTGTAGGCTTCAATGTTCCAGTCCCGTAGAAGCAACGTAAAAAGGCTCCTCATTATGAGTATTTGCTTCAAAGGCATACACCAGCCTTTGCTCCTGTGACAGTCCACTTTTTAACCCAGAATTCGAGTGGTACAATTCCAAAACAATATTACTTGCTGAATTTAATTACAGAGTTTAGAAGAACTTTATCCATTTACATAGGCCTCAAATGGCTTTATAAGTACAGTAAACTAGTGAAGCCATTAAAGAGGTAAAGTATAACAGACATCAATAGCCTAGATTTTCCAATCGGGAGTTTCCACATGGAGTATGTGGCAATTCCAGGGAAATCTCTAGTAATACCGCCCCCACACCACCCCCCCACCCCTCAGCCCTACCATAGGAGAAACCCTAACACCAGTCGAGGATTCTCCCATGAGTGCACAGTTTGCTGCCACAGAGGACTGACATCCGAGGGAAGAACAGGCTATCTCTTCCCACTTTGATAGCTTGGTTATCGACTGGAGAGAAACATGCGGCAGGGCTTCATGGATCTCATTGGTACCATTAGTTGTGGTGTCTCACTCAGTGAGTCAGGTCTTCATGGACCTCATTGTTACCACCAGCTGTAGTGTGTCAGGGCTCAGCAAGGTGGGCATGGTCGGGGAACAGATGCTGATTCACACTGACAACACGGCCGGCCACGCCCCTGTAAGGATGGCATGTGCCAGAAAGTCTGCAGGGCTTGACTACCTGTGCAGTTTCTGACCTGTAGCTGGTCCGTCTCATGACTCAGCTGCCAGGAATCAAGGACCACCTCAATTACGAGGGGCTTCTATGCAGAAACAGCAGCCAGACACCTTCCGGCCCCTCAGGTAGCACCCAACTTTTACGTCCACCTGAGAGGACAGCCAAAACCCTCAGTTTAATGTCTCATCTGATAGACGGCACATCCAGCATTGCAGCAACTCCTCAGTACTGTGCTGAAGTGTCAGTCTAGATTATGTGCTCAAGTTTCTCGAGCGGAGTTTGAAGCACAACATTCTGACTCAGAGGTGGACGTGCCACCGACTGAGCCAAGGCTAGAGCTAAGAGCACATACATTACACACTCTCACCAAGGGGAAACAGCATGGGAGAAAACACTCGGCATTTGCATATGTAACATGATTTGAGATTAAAGGTCTGGAAGGCGATGTTAACTGACCTCACCCAGCAGAAATCACCTCGAAAAACTTACCGCCCCATTCTCACTTGACTCCTGCCCATCGGCATCTTAAATGGGCGCCCTTTTTAGGTGGCCGAGGCACCCAGCTGTCTCAGGCAGGAGACTCATCAATACATGCATATCAGGGTCCGATGATGTAATTGGATCCTAATCACATTTTAACCCCCCCCCACGCTCAGTGAAACCTGGTCTGCAGGAAGAAGAGGACCTATCAGGTAAAAGTTAAACATTCCTTTATGGAGTGCTCCTCCAAGCCTCAAAAGAAATGTCTTGGCCTCTGCTGCCTCGGGCTCCCCACCTGCGAGACCCTGCTGAAACCCCTCCACCACTGCAACTTACCTGGGAGTTTGCAAGCCCGATCTTCCACTTCTGGCAAGATGTATGTAAGATCTACTAGTTAAAATAGCCCAGGTCTCAAATTGATGAGGTCGGACAGGTTTGATGCTCACCGTGCCCCATCCCTCGCCCACCCAAAAACCCCTCTCAGTTAAAATCTCGCACCCACCCCCCCCCACTCTCCCCGTTTGCCCTGAAGCTGTGTGTTTGTAGAAATTGTTCTTCTAAAGTATGTGAACATGTTTCATTAGGTGGGAGGAATGGAAGATTTGTGAATTGTGTGTAAGAATTAAAGCACAGTGGGTAAAAACGCAGACAGGACTGTTAATGCTGTGACCACATTGCAAAGTTAAGAGGTTTCCTAACATGATGGCTTCTCACAACCAACATGGGGCTCTATGCTGCAGCCTCTTCAGCCTCCTCTTTGTGGTCCCCTTGCTGTGCCTGGGAACCTTGCTTCTCCAAGGTCTCCTGATGAAGCTTCTTTGCAGGATAAAGTTAGACAGCATGCAACATAGTTACATAATTTACCTTGATTGACACTAAGTGGCAATCTCACTGGGAGGGCCACAACATGGTCGATAAGGGAAAATAAAATCAGTAGAGTAGAGATGGCTTGACTAGGGGAAGATGGAAATATGGCACATTGTTGAAGTAGAATTGAATGCAACAGAAACAAATATATATCTAATTGTAAAATGCTGGATGGGGCTATATTGCAAAATGGAACTCTGGAAAAAGCAAACATGCATATCAATATTACAATGGGAGATCTTCTATGCGCTCAACTCAGCAAGCATTTCTTGTAGGTCACCATAGAAACAGATTCAACCTCGTACAGTCACCTGAGTTGTACAAAAGGGGCTGCAGGCAGAGTTCGGTCTCCCTCGTGGAATGGCACTGTGGGTTCTGAAGAGAATCTCTTTGAATAGACCAAAACCGGTTCTGTGCCAGACAGAGGGATGAAGAAAACAGCATTCAGCAGAAGTACAAAGTAACTGCTTGCTGTCTAGTTACTCTTTGCTGAGGGCTGCACCTATTCTTGGTAAAGGCTGGTGTGAGATGTGTTGCAGTGGGTAGTGCAAGATTAGGATTGTACTTTGGTATAGTGCAGCATGACAGTGTTGAAGTATTAAAGAGATTAAAGTATTAAAGAGATACATGATGGAAGTATGTGAATAAATTGCCCACGTTTGTGTCTGCACTTTTACCTGGACTTTTTTTTACAGTGTCAGCTTGGCTCAGCAGCACACTCGCCCTTGAGTCAACAGGTTGCAGGTTCAAGCCCCACTCCAGGATTTCAGCACACTTCAGTGCAATGCTGAGGGAATGCTACATTGCTGGAGGAGTCATCTTTCAAATGAGAGGTTAAACTGAGCCCCTGCTTGCCTATTCAGATCACTATAAAAGATCTCATATGACTATTCCAAGAGCAGGGAAGTTTTCCCAGTGTCCTGGCTAATAGTTATCCCTCAACCAACACCACCAAAACAGATTAACTGGTCATTTACCTCATTGCTTTTGGTGGGGCCTTGCTATGTGCAAGTTTGCCTACACACTAAAAGTAACAACACTTCAATAGTAATTAATTGGCTGCATGAAGTACTTTGAGATGTCCTGAGGCCATGCAACATGCTATATAAATGCAAGTTCTTCCTTTTATGTGCTTTCAACCCTGCTCCAGGAGTTGAGCACACAGTCTCGGCTGACACTCCGGTGCTGAGGAAGTGTTGCATTATTGGAGGCGCTGTTCTTTGGATGAGATGTAAAACTGAGGTCCTATATGTCTGCTCAGAGGATTGAAGATCCCATGCAACCATCCAAAGAAGTGTAGGCACCTTTCCCAGTGTTCTAGTGAACATTCCGCTCTCAATCAACACCACCAGAAACAGAATACAACAACAGCAATTGACATTTCCGTAGTGCCACTCTGTGCAAAGAGACACATTAGAGTGCTTTGCAGGGGGGCGAATAATAAGTGAACACCGGGGACAGGGAAATGTGTCATGATTGGGCACATCAAAGAGGAGAGTGCCAAGGACGTTTTTGAGAGCAGTGAGGATGGTGGTAAGACAGAGATGCCAGTTTGAGATATATGATAATGCGCTATATAAATGCAAGTCTTTCTTTTCTTCCATTATCTTCATCTATTGTTTGAACCTGACTGACCAGGCCTTGCCCCATTTCTATGCTGTCGAAGGGTACCCTTGCTAAAGAAGTATCTATGGTATACCTGACCTGGGAGTGCTTGATGCAGCTCGTGTGTCCAAAATGGAAAGTATTCATTCCCAAGTGCTAACATCCCTCAGCTTGACGAGAACAAAATTCATAGAAATTTTTTTTTAAAAATACCTGCTCAATTACTCGTGTATTTGCCATGATACACACACTCCTGCACCAGGGAGAAAAGAGTCACAGTGTGTTGTTGCCAGACTGGCCCTGAAGTGATGGGACACAGGTGTACAGTTCCCTGTATAGTGAGGTCTGGATGTCTGCGATGCCATCAGGGCAGGTAATTCTCCATAATGAGAGGGAGAAGATCAGAAGATGCATTAACCCAGGATGTTTTCATCAATTTCCTGGCCAAAACTCAGAGGTGTGTGCCACAAACTGGTTAGACATCACTTTCTTGTCACACGTAGCAGTGGGTGGGTGGGGAATGAGGAGGGGCGAGTTGCAAACTTGTAAACACGCCAAAAGTAATTAAATTATATTGCTTAGTCTGGAATTTCCTCAGAGTTGCTGCTGCTCCACCACACTTCTGGTAAAGTTACAGCAGTGGAGTGGGAGCGGCTCCGAGGAAGTCTCCGGCCAATATTACTTACCAAGTTTAACTGGCCACAGTTGTATCTTAAGCCTTTTACTTGTAAAAGCAGCAGCAAGGTACTAATGTTATTATTGTACCATATTGTCAATGATAAAAATGACCTTGCAACCCAGGGTTAGAAGATATGCTGTAATAAGTCCCAGGGACCGCCTACTCCACCAAAGAACACATTTGACCCATGTTTCACATATGTTTCAAATTTTTTTAAAAAAATTTATTCGTTTATGGGATGTGGGCGTCACTGGCAAGGCCAGCATTTATTGCCCATCCCTAATTGCCCTCGAGAAGGTGGTGGTGAGCCACCGCCTTGAACCGCTGCAGTCCGTGTGGTGAAGGTACTCCCACAGTGCTGTTAGGTAGGGAGTTCCAGGATTTTGACCCAGTGATGATGAAGGATCTGCGATATACTTCTAAGTCAGGATGGTGTGTGACTTGGAGGGGAACTTGGAGGTGGTGGTTTTCCCATGTGCCTGCTGCCCTTGTCCTTCTAGGTGGAAGAGGCCACGGGTTTGGGAGGTGCTGCCGAAGAAGCCTTGGCGAGTTGCTGCAGTGCATCTTGTAGATGGTACACACTGCAGCCACGGTACACCGGTGGTGGAGGGAGTGAATGTTTAAGGTGGTGGATGGGGTGCCAATCAAGCGGGCTGCTTTGTCCTGTATGGTGTCGAGCTTCTTGAGTGTTGTTGGAGCTGCACTCATTCAGGCAAGTGGAGAGTACTCCATCACACTCCTTACTTGTGCCTTGTAGATGGTAGAAAGGCTTTGGGGAGTCAGGAGGTGAGACACTCGCTGCAGAATACCTAGGTTCCCATAGGACTAAATACCCTCAGGTGATTCCACTTCTACTACATTTTTAACAGTACAGCCCAGTGATGGTAACCTTTCACTCTGTTGCCCTGCAGTTGGTGCTGTTATTCATCTACAAAGAAGTGACCCATTGTTTTCTTATTTCAAAACAACAGCAAAGCTTTGAAATTTTCCAAGTCAGTGGCCATTGGTCAAATATAGTTCTCTCAGACTTTAACAATTCAGTATCCTATGTTTTTTGAGTCACTACACTTGATGGCGTGAGGCTTCATAATGATTTCCCCTTTGATTCTACCCTACGTAAACTTGAGGTCATCCAAAACTCGGCTGCCCATGTCCTAACTCGCATCAAGACCCTTTCGCCCATCATCCCTGTGCTTGCTGACCTACATTGGCTCCCGGTTAAGCAGCACCTCGATTTCAAAATTCTCATCCTTATTTTCAAATCCCTCTATGGCCTCGCCCCTACCTATCTCTGTAATCTCCTTCAGCCCCACAACGCCCGCACCCCCCCACCCCCTCGCCCGAGATATCTGCGCTCCTCTAATTCTGCCCTCTTGAGCATCCCTGATTATAATCGCTCAACCATTGGTGGCAGTGCCTTCTGTTGCCTAGGCCCTAAGCTCTGAAATTCCCTGCCTAAACCTGTCCACCTCGCTACCTCTCTTTCCTCCTTTAAGACGCTCCTTAAAGCCTACCTCTTTGACCAAGCTTTTGGTCACTTGCCCTAATTTATCCTTATGTGGATCGGAGTCAAATGTTTTGTCTTAAAATACTCCTGTGCAGCGCCTTGGGACGTTTTACTACGTTAAAGGCACTATATAAATACAAGTTGTTATTGTTGTTGTTTTGCAGCAATTTTTCCTGACTCACCAAAGCCCCTCCACTACCTACAAGGCACAAGTCAGGAACACTCTCCACTTGCCTGGATGGGTGCAGCTGGAACACCACTCAGAAGCTCGACACCACCCAGGACAAAGCAATCTGCTTGATCAGCACTTAATCCACTAGCCTAAACATCCACTCCCTCCAACACTGGCATACCATGGCTGCAGTGTGTACCATCTACAGCATGCACTGCAGCAACTCGCCAAGGCTTGTTCAGCACCTCCCAAACCCACGGTCTCCACCACCTAGAAGGACAAGGGCAGCAGGTGCAAGGGAACATCACCTTCAAGTTCAACTTCAAGTCACACACCATCCTGACTTGGACATATAATCGCCATTCCTTCATCGTCACTGGGTCAAAATCCTGGAACTCCCTACCCAATAGCATTGTGGGAGAACCTTCACCACTTGGGCTGCAGCGGCTCAAGAAGAATCCGGCCCACCACCACTTTCTCAAAGGCAACCAGGGATGGGGCAATAAATGCCAGCCTTGCCAGCGACGTCCACATCCCGAGAATAAATATAGAAAAAAAATGTTGATTCCCCTAGTAAAGATGGAAAATGAACTCATCATAATAACGCTCTCATTTCAAACTCCTTGTGGGGTTCTTTGCAATCCAAGATTGAACTAAAGGGAATATCTTTAGTTAGGATTTAAAACAACATTGTATATATGGGCATTCAGCAGCTCAGCCCGTGCTTACAAAACTCCATCTTCAGTGCTATAGCTGGACTGCTCTGCCCTAAACCAGTTGCCAATTGATTCTTATCTCATACGGATTGTTAAAGGAGAATTTCTAAATTACATACACAAATTGATACGAAACATTTACAATTAGTGAAGTAAAGACTATCAATAAATCCTCAGGTCAAAACAATTGCACTTTGGAGGGTGAAGATTTTCTTTGTGTGCTATGTGTAACAAAGTCATAAATCCATTTATAAAGTATGCATTTACGATTTAGTTACAAGTACTATACAGGGGAAATCTTCCCCCAGAGTATTTAAATGTCACTCTGCTCTTACGTTTTATTGGATATTTTCAATCACAAGTAAATGGTTTAACAGTAATTTGAGTCATGTACTACTTTTTGGATTAACTAGTAATCATTCTCAAGTGAATTCCTGAAATGGGAATTTTACTTTAAAGGGTGAGTTTTGTTTGAATGCTCATGTTGTATTTAATGACAATTGGCCTGTAATTTAGACTGTTCAATATTTCATACCTGGAAGATCACAAGCTGATGTCCGAGCAGTTTTCTGTATCTGAAACACGTGAGTTGCAGCAACTGTCATCCATGATGTTACAAGAAGTTCCACACTATGATGAAGCATTTCATCTTAGGATGGAAATCAAACAAATACTACCTGGCTTACGCTGCTTTACTTACAACCAGGGAGCAGCATTACTGCAGCCAGTCAGATACATGTGAACCAGGCCATTCTACCACCTTGTGTGGAGGACAGTGAGACATTGTGAGAAACATAAATGCTGCAGGTGCAACTCAGTGTTCTCGAGCACTCCCGGATGTCTGCACCAGAATTATCAGAGACAAAACTTTTTTGTCCTGCTTTTGGAAGTCCTGGATAATGTCACGACTTCTACCTCCATTCCTTTGCATGCAGCAATTCAAACAAGGAGTTCACCATGACTTTCTGAAATGCAAGGGGGAGTTTTAACTCTTCCCGATTAGCAGGAAAGCAGCAGGGAACCAATTCAAAAGGAGCGGCTCCATTTTCCGCTCCATTCCCAGCGATTCCCCACTTAAACGTTAGTTTTGGCAACGGATGAGGCTCCCACCAGACTTTGATGACAGCCTCATTAATAAATGAAAATCAGGGTCCCATAATGTGATTGGGACCCCAGTGGCATTTTAACCCGCCCACCGCAGCCGCCCCACCAGGCAAAGCTGTCGGAAAGCTCGGGAGGCCACTGAAGGCAGGTTAAGAAATTTCCCTTAGTGGGGCCAGGAGGAGGAGTGCTCCTCTGGGCCCCACAAGGAAAGTCTGGGCAGCTGCTGCCCTGGGTTCCCCCACCTCCTTAGTCTCGAGACCCTCGGCACACCTCCCATCCCACCACTTACCTTGCTGCTGACAGCCTCCGGGCTGCACGATCTTCATCGCCCACCCATCAGCTGCTCTCTGCCCAAAATGGGCGAGCAGCTGGCCAGTGGCATTCACGTAAACCCCAGCAGTTCAAATCTGCCAGGGCTCCGACTCGCGCCACCTGATCGCACCACCTGATCGCGCCAGCTTCCCGCCAGGAGTTAAAATCGGCTCTATTGTTGCTGAAGCGCGCACTAGGCGATGGGGACCTGTGACCTGCTTATCGGTACCCAAGTAAAATTCCTCCAAGACATTGCGAACGCCCAATATTCCTTTTTTTTTTAATGAAAAACAAGAATAGATTACCATTTTTTTTCTATAATTGATGACCTGCTAATGAAATTATGGGAATGTACAGCTTTGAATTATGCAATTTCAGAAAGTGTAATTTCATCAGTGGGTGAATAAATACAGAGAAAACCAGACATTCTCTTGTCTTTTCTTTCATTAAAAAAAGGAATTTCACCCCAGCCAACCATGAGCATCAATTCATCAGACAGCTGTCTAGGTACAATTGTCTCTGGTTGCACCCTGTTGTTATGCCATCTGGTACAGAAAAAAAAAATTAAAATTGCAAGGGACATGAAGGGGCCAGAAATAAATCTAATCAAAGTCTAAGGATGGCGATGTGTGGACTTCAAACTGATTTGTTGCCGAAGCCCATTATCAATTTGGACAGAAAACAAGGCGCTTTTGTGTCCATTAAACTGACAGCAACAAAGACAGCCAAACAAAGCTGCTCATTGTAGTTGAGAAAATTATGAACAATAAGTAATAATTTACAGTCAGAATGATATTAAATTATAGACTGTAGATATAATAGTAAATGAATAGGTGACAGAACTGTACAGCACTCTGGGACTGAAAGCAATCAAAGTCCTTCTGTATTATGGTCAAGGTCCCTGAACACTGCAAGTGCAGTAATATATCAACACATCCTGAACCATGGCTTTTGGCTGCTCCCCTTCACTCTCAAAAACTTTGCAACCACTTCATTACATTCCTTACCCTGGCACCTGGGAGGCAACACATAACTTGGGACTTTCAGTAGCAATTAAAATCCCCTCTGGAATTCCCTTCCTAACCCGTTCTCTCTCTCTCTCTACTGCTTTCGCTCCTCCTTTAAGACGCTCCTTAAAACCTACCTCTTTGACCAACTTTTTGGTCATCTGTCCTAATATGTCCTTATGCGGCTTGGTGTCGAATGTTGTTTGATAACGCTCCTGTGAAGCACCTTGGGACTTTTTACTACTTTAAAGGTGCTATATAAATGCAAGTTGTTGTTGTTGAATCACTCACCAAGCACACAACACGACTACAAGCACCGAGTTTGAAGCAAAGAATGAAAACCAGATAGTTCTTGGTGAGTCTAAAGACAGAGAAATCCTGGTGCGAGAGAGGGCAGAAAGTCTGATTTCTGCCTGGGGGTGGGAATTTGGGAAAACACGGTTACACTGGGATTCTGCCCCATTTGTATTGACCTTTTAAATTCTGGTGGGGGAGCCATAAATGGATCTTCAACTCGCCTCCCCAGCTCGGGGTGTTCCCAGGCTTCCCCAAGAAATTCCACTCCATCCATTACCTGTCAGGCCCAACAAACCTATAACTGCTGAGAGTCGGCACAGATTCTGTGATGGGCCTTCCAAACAACCCAAAATGCAGAGAGCTGATCCTGGAGGAGGCCAATTACTTTGCAGAGATGGACTGTTTGGAGCCACTTTGGGGGAATTTTAACCTTAAAAAATGGGTGGGTTGGGGGCGTGTGGGTAGTTAAAGTGTTAAAAATCTGAATCCTGACCTGAACCTGCCTCCAACCTATCCACTTCCGGTTTTAACGGAGGGGAGGGGGGTGCAACCAATCCGCTGCCAGGAGGCGGGTTGTCTATTTAAATATTATAATGAGGCTGGAAGCCTCTGCTTAAATTCAAAATGGAGGTTAAACTTTAGCTGGTCGGGTTTTGCATGCCTCGTGAAACCCGCCAGCTAATGGAAGGTGAGGACTGCTGGATCCAGGGTCCCGACCTAACTCACCCCCTCGTGATCAGAGACCCCCCATGAGGCCTCCGATCCCCCCACCCAAGCCTCCGATCCCCCCCAGGTCTCCGATCCCCCCCAGGCCTCCGATCCACCCCGCCCCCCACCCCGAGGTCTCCCTGCCGCCAGGCCTCTAATCCCTACCCCCAGGCCTCCGATCCCCACCACGAGGCCTCTCCAACTCCCCTCATGCTCCTCCGGTCCTCCGATGATGTCTGCCTCCGCCCCCAGCCCGCACCCCTCCCGCCCCCACCGCCCCCCCCCCCCCCCCCCGACTCCTCGCATTCCCCGATGCTCCTCCCGGCCTACGATCTCTGCCTGAACCGTCCCCCCGCAACCACCCGTGCTCCTCTCGGCCCCAATCACTTGTGGTCCCCACCACCCCTGCCTCTCCTCCTGCTGCCCTCTGGACCCCGATCCTTGCGATCCCTCCCCCCATGCTCCTCTGGCCGGCCCCACACGATCCCTCCCTCCTTTATCTCTGCTGTAGAGATTAAGCCAATTAGTAGCTTATCTCTAGTCTTTCAAATAATCAGGATCGACTGCAAACCAATACGGTGGGTATATTGTGTTAAATCGGAGTTTAAGACGGAATATAACATGCTAGTTACACAGCAAAAATATACGACCGTGACAAGCAGCTGGTACCGGTCCCGATCGGACAGACGGCTGGCGGCGTGAACAGTTCTCTGGCTTGCGGCCTCTCTTCCTCTCAACTAAAACCTCCGAGTTGGTGAACATGGGATCACTCTCGAAAGAGCGTTCGACTAGCCCAACTTCTGCTTGGCTCTCCCCTCCACCGTCTGTGTGGGCAAGCCCTCAGGGTGTTATTTTTATTCTCTTTTTAGGGGTGGGCCGGAGGTCAAATTATTGACAAGACCATTTAACCTATAGAGGTTCCCCTAAAACCTCAGTACCCAATGTGGTGTCGAGTTCTTTGTTTTAATTCTTGGATCAAAGCCCTCCCCTAAAGGGGTCTCATGATCTCAGCCAATTTGTCTTATTAAATAATCTTTCTGAAGATTCTTCCTTTGGAATTAGTGTCTTATCTCCCTGGTCCCTATCCTCCCTGGTACAATTGGTATTAGGCCTGGCCTTGTCCTCTTTCAACCATGAGGCCCAAGCCAGAGCTGTTCCGCTTCAGCCGGCCGTTATCTCACTTTCATCTAGCAAACTGCTCCATCCTGAGATGGATACCTTGACTCCCCCTAAATTCCTTTTATTCTATGTCTTTCTATACTAATTAACTTTTAATTATCTTCACAAGCAGTTTTGTTAAGCAAACTCCAATTCCTACCTCAGCATTATATTATGGTTATTGGCAATAATAGAAGAAACGTAGGTATTCAGCCTTAGTTGGTCCAATTAGAGATACATAAACAATGTTGAAATCCTAACTTGAAAACAGCAGATAGTTAGCTTGGAAACAAGATTATTTATGACCGTCACAGTACAGAATGCTATAACACCCGTAGAGAACCAAAACACAAGCAGATTCTAAGGGCTCGATTTTCCAAGCCCCGTGGAGGCGGGTTTGGAGGCGGGAGTGGTGGGAAATTTGCAGATTCGGGGGGCACGTACCCATCCCACCCCCAACCCGCCTCCATGCCAATGTCCCAGGAGGCGGGTACCCGACCTGTGCTGGGAGCCGCCTCCCTGAGGCAGGAAGGGGATTAATTCCAACTAACTGCCTGATAACAGATAGTTAACAGGCAGTTTTTTGGCTAATCCCTATTTTTAGCCCTGAAGTGTGGGCTGCCCGACGGCTCCAAACCACGGCAAGTTAGCGAGGCGGACCGTCGGTCTGCAGGGCTTGGAGGGGTCGAGATGTCCAGTGTACAGGTGAGTGATGGGTGCATGAGTGCAGAGGTAAGTGTGTTTGGTGTGTGTAAAGTGTTTTAATAAGTTTTACTTACCTTTACTTTCTCCTCCAGGCTTCCTCCCTTCAGTTCTCGGGAGTCCCTCAGCTCACCAGCACAGAAAGCAGAATGGCCGCTGAGCTGTCAAAAGCTGCAGCCTCTGCTTTCTGGTCTGGAGAGCTCTCCAACTGAGTCTGAGTAGACGAACTCAAGTTAGAAGACAGATTGTCAGTGTTTGACAGCTTCACAGAGCTGTCAAACGCTGATATTTCATCTGTCAAAAGCTCTTGACAGATGAAATGTCAATCGCTGATGTCACCAGTATCCAGGTGTCCCTTAATTGGCCTGCTGAGCCCGCTGGGCGGGCTTAACAAGGTCAATCAAGGGAAAGTAGCGTGGGTTGGCCACAAATCGATGGAGGTGGGACTACAACCCAAAAAGTGGGAGTCCCGTCTCCATCACGTCCCCATTGACAAATCGAGCCCTAAGTATCTATCTAATTATTCTAATACTAGTCTGAAGAGACTTTTTGTCTCCAGTTCTAAAACCATCATGTAAACACAGCATTATTCGTGTCACAATTTTATCCGCATAACCATATACATTTTGGATTCCACCGGTTTCTAAAACTGCAGCCTATTGCCGCAGGCCTACCCTCTCAATCTGGCTGGCTGAGGGTGGGAAACAGAGGCTTCCCATGCAAATCAGGCCCTGCCATTAAATTCGGCAGGGCATGCGGGAAATCCATTCTCCCAGTTTTCCCGACCGCTTCGGATCCCTCCCCGCCGCCCCCCCCCACCCCTACCCCGCTCCCAACTCGCCTTCCCCATTAAAATTTCGCCCTTTGTGTCTAAGGAGATCTGTGCTGAGTCAGAGCAGAACGCCCCAGGAATTGATTACGATGAGAGTGCAACCACTGGGAAGGGGAAGGAGCTAAGTTGAGGATAAATTGCAGCAACTCTTATGTTGCCTTTGTCCACTGGCTCAGAAGCCCAATTCACACTGTGTTGATGGATGGGAATTTGGTGCATAAGGTACAAAAAGCCACTGGAGCAGAAATGGGAGAAAAAATTGTTGAAAATAATTTTTTTAAACCTCATTAGTTACTTCATTGAGTTGACATTTGACTGATCGTCTTCAGACTGAATCCCGGCCCTCCCCCAGAATCCCCAGGGCTCAGGGAATACCGATTGCACAATTGGACAACGTTTTTTGTGCCTGACTGATGTTAATATTCCTCTGTTAGACTGCAGAACGGAGAGCGTGTTTCCTTAAATAGAATCAGGGCAATTATCAATCTAAAGAGCTGTGATCTCCAAGGAACAGGTGTCCCTGGGCCCTGCAGCTCACAGGCCCGAGATAGTTGTGTTTGCAAACAATTTCATTAATTTTTCTTCCTGCTTTGTAAGGTATTCCTCTTTATATCCACTGCCATTCCATCCACTCATACCCGAAACAAATTTTTCACTCAATGGGACACACTTTGTGCCTGTTCTCAGGTGCTTTAACCCAACATTAGCAGTAGTAGTAAGAATGGGGCTTGTTAAACAGCAATATAACCAGCAATATTATCAACCAATGAACTTACCTAAAGTTGTCATACCTCCAGATTTTGCTGAAAGTCAGTCCTGGGATGTATGCACATAGCACATGTTGCACGCATAAGTCATCACGCACCATACACAATGATGTTACTTGCGTAACCGCAAGATATATTTTTATTTGTTCCTGGGATGTGGGCGTCGCTGGCAAGGCGAGCATTTATTGCCCATCCCTAATTGCCCTCGAGAAGGTGGTGGTGAGCCGCCTTCTTGAACTGCTGCAGTCCGTGTGGTGAAGGTACTCCCCCAGTGCTGTTAGGGAGGGAGTTCCAGGATTTTGACCCAGCGACGATGACGGATCGGCGATATACTTCCAAGTCAGGATGGTGTGTGACTTGGAGGGGAACTTGCAGGTGGTGGTGTTCCCATGTGCCTGCTGCCCTTGTCCTTCTAGGTGGTAGAGGTCGCGGGTTTGGGAGGTGCCGCCGAAGAAGCCTTGGCGAGTTGCTGCAGTGCATCTTGTAGATGGTACACACTGCAGCCACGGTATGCCGGTGCTGGAGGGAGTGAATGTTTAAGGTGGTGGATGGGGTGCCGATCAAGTGGGCTGCTTTGTTCTGGATGGTGTCGAGCTTCTTGAATGTTGTTGGAGCTGCACTCATCCAGGCAAGTGGAGAGTATTCCATCACACTCCTTACTTGTGCCTTGTAGATGGTGTAAAGGCTTTGGGGAGTCAGGAGGTGAGACACTCACCGCAGAATACCTAGCCTCTGACCTGCTCTTGTTGCCACAGTATTTGTGTGGCTGGTCCAGTTAAGTTTCTGGTCAATGGTGACCCCAGGATGTTGATGGTGGGGGATTCGGCGATGGTAATGCCATTGAATGTCAAGGGGCGGTGGTTAGACTCTCGCTTGTTGGAGATAGTCATTGCCTAGCACTTCTGTGGCGCGAATGTTACCTGCCACTTATCAGCCCAAGCCTGAACGTCGTCCAGGTCTTGTTGCATGCGGGCATGGACTGCTTCATTATCTGAGGAGTTGTGAACGGCACTGAACACTATGCAATCATCAGCGAGCATCCCCATTTCTGACCTTATGTTGGAGGGAAGGTCATTGATGAAACAGCTGAAGATGGTTGGGCCTAGGACACTGCCTTGAGGAACTTCTGCAGCGATGTCCTGGGGCTGTGATAATTGATCTTCAATCACCACAACCATCTTCCTTTGTGCTAGGTATGACTCCAGCCAGTGGAGAGTTTTCCCCCCGATTCCCATTGACGTCAGTTTTACTCGGGATCCTTGATGCCACACCCGGTCAAATGTTGCCTTGAGGTCAAGGGCAGTCACTCTCACCTTACCTCTGGAATTCAGCTCCTTTGTCCATGTTTGGACCAAGGCTGTAATGAAGTCGGGAGCTGAGTGGTCTTGGCAGAACCCGAACTGGGCATCAGTGAGCAGGTTATTGGTGAGTAAGTGCCGCTTGATAGCACTGTCGATGACACCTTCCATCACTTTGCTGATGATTGAGAGTAGACTGATGGGACGGTAATTGGCCGGATTGGATTTGTCCTGCTTTTTGTGGACAAGACATACCTGGGCAGTTTTCCACATTGTCGGATAGATGCCAGTGTTGTAGCTGTACTGGAACAGCTTGGCTAGAGGCGCGGCTAGTTCTGGAGCACAAGTCTTCAGCACGATAGCCGGGATGTTGTCAGGGCCCATAGCCTTTGCTGTATCCAGTGCACTCAGCCGTTTCTTGATATCACGTGGATTGAATCGAATTGGTTGAAGACTGGCTTCTGTGATGGTGGGGACCTCAAGAGGAGGCCGATATGGATCATCCACTTGGCACTTCTGGCTGAAGATGGTTGCAAACGCTTCAGCCTTGTCTTTTGCACTCATGTGCTGGGCTCCACCATCATTGAGGATGGGGATATTCATGGAGCCTCCTCCTCCTGTTAGTTGTTTAATGGTCTACCACCAGTCACGACTGGATGTGGCAGGACTGCAGAGCTTTGATCTGATCCATTGATTGTAGGATCGCTTAGCCCTGTCTATAGCATGCTGCTTCCACTTTTTAGCATGCAGGTAGTCCTGTGTTGCAGCTTCCCCAGGTTGGCACCTCATTTTTAGGTATGCCTGGTGCTGCTCCTGGCATGTTCTTCTACACTCCTTGTTGAACCAGGGTTGGTCCCCTGGCTTGATGGTAATGGTAGAGTGAGGGATATGCCGGGCCATAAGGTTACAGATTGTGTTGGAATACAATTCTGCTGCTGCTGATGGTCCACAGTGCCTCATGGATGCTCAGTTTTGAGCTGCTAGATCTGTTCTGAATCTATCCCATTTAGCACGGTGGTAGTGCCACACAACACGATGGAGGGTGTCCTCAGTGTGAAGACGGGACTTCGTCTCCACAATGACTGTGCGGTGGTCACTGCTACCAATACTGTCATGGACAGATGCATCTGCGACAGTAGATTGGTGAGCAAGAGGTCATAGTAGGTTTTTCCCTCTCACCACCTGTCACAGGCCCAGACTGGCAGCTATATCCTTCAGGACTCAGCCAGCTTGATCAGTAGTGGTGCTACCGAGCCACTCTTGGTGATGGACGTTGAAGTCCCCCACCCAGAGTACATTCTGTTTCCTTGCTACTCTCAGAGCTTCTTCCAAATGGCGTTCAACATGGAGGAGTACTGATTCATCAGCTGAGGGAGGGCGGTAGGTGGTAATCAGCAGGAGGTTTCCTTACCCATGCTTGACCTGAAACCATGAGACTTCATGGGGTCTGGAGTTAATGTTTCCGACTCCCAGGGCCACTCCTTCCCGACTGTATACCACTGTGCCGCCAACCCTGGTGGGTCTGTCCTGCCGGTGGATCAGGACATACCCAGGGATGGTGATGGAGGAGTTTGGGACATTGGCTGAAAGGTATGATTCTGTGAGTATGATTATGTCAGGCTGTTGCTTGACTAGTCTGTGGGACAGCTCTCCCAATTTTGGCACAAGTCCCCAGATGTTGGTGAGGAGGGCTTTGCAGGGTTGACTGGGCTGGGTGTGCCATTGCCGTGTTAGTAGCTAGTGCCAAGGTCAATGCCGGGTGGTCAGTCCGATTTCATTCTTATTATTTTATTTCGTAGCGGTTTGTTACAACTGAGTGGCTTGCTAGGCCATTTCAGAGGGCAGTTAAGAGTCAACCACATTGCTGTGGATCTGGAGTCACATATAGATCAGACCAGGTAAGGACGGCAGATTTCCTTCCCTATAGGACATTAGTGAACTAGATGGGTTTTTACGACAATCCGATAGTTTTCGCTCTCAATCTAGCTAAACAGAGCTATGACAAACTCACCGTCACGCCAGGAGGTGAATTTAAAACAGACATTCAGTCATGATCCATTTCTGGAGCAAAAAAAAGTTAGGACAGATCTATCCTAATTAATATATTTTTTTGCACCCTTAATGAGGATGTACTGAACTGTAGCTGCAATATTTCGGATCTCCTAGATGTACTGCAGCAATTCATTAAGGTTACTTCAACAGTACCTCCCTCCTCTGTGACCTCTATCACTGAGAAGACCAAGAGCTGAAATGTCATAGGAAGACTATCATCGCCAGGTTCTGACTTGGACATATATCGCCATTCCTTCAACTTGCTGGGTCAGAATCCTGCAATTACCTAGTCAACATCCTTATGAGAGCAGCATCACAAAAAGAACTGCAGCAGTTCAAGGAGAAGGTTCAACACCACCTTCTCAGGGAAAATATGGATGGACAAAAAATGCAACCTTGCCAGGTTGCCCACATCCTAAAAACAAATAAACAAAATACAGCATTCCAACAAATGTGGAATAAAATTACAGTAATGGTTTTCAATGCAATAAAGTGACTATTCTACTTTGAATTATGCAAAACATTTACTGTAAGGATCAATGGTACTCACTAAATTGTAGGTCCCTTGGGAACTTTGCATTAAAATAACAATTAAAATCCACATTAAAATAACAAGTTAAAGCTTGAGTGTGTATAAACAAAGATGCTTGTCATCTGTTCACAATAGGAGTCATTTTTAACCAGCACGGGCTAAAAACAGGCAGTATGGGATCGGCCATCCGTTATTGACTTGACTTCAATAGAAAAGAAAATCAGGTGGGATGTATAACGGGCGGCCCATTCGATATTGCCCATTTTACACTATCGGCAAAAGTTAAAATTACCCCCTCTATCTGTGAGGAAAAACACTCATGGATAGAATATAGCACACTCAATCAGGGTCAGCCTACAGTTTTTGAGGCCCCATGTGGCAGATGTATTTGGTCCCTTCAACCTTCATCAGCAAATATATTCATTTTACATGCAAATATAGTCATTTTATATGCAATTACCAAAACTTCCTATATGTTATTTAGGGGATTAGGTTGCTAATGAATCTCACTGTCCAAGAACCAGTCCCCTTCAGGAGAGACCTAAAGCCTTGGATATGACACACCAACAGACTGATCCCACACACAGAAGAATAGAGGCACTGTATGGCTTAGGCTCTGAGGCTATGTCAGAGGGACTGAATAATGGCATAGCGGGATTGGGTAGGGGAAGTCGAACTTTCAGAGTGTGGGACGGGTTGGACACTTTGTTACAAGGTGGTTCCACATATATAAAGTGACATGGACTCCAACCAATAGGACAACCATGCCAGAATGTCTCTTCACTGGACAACGTCCTCAGGAACCTGCTACCAAGGTGACTGAGAGTGCCTGTGTAATGACATGGAATCAGTGGGATGTGTCAGCCACGTACGGCCCACCGTCAAGGACATTGCAAGTGAGAGTCAAGAGAACACCTCACACTGGTGTGAATGAAAAAACATATTGGAGGATTCAAGCAGTGATGGCCCTAAGCCAGCCCTACGCATAGTCACACACAATCATTATTCCCACTTAAAAACCCAACCCATACAATAATCATACATATATCCTCCTGATACATGATAATCATACAGCTGACCTATAATAAATACACATACCACCCAAATACTAATCCTGCAAGTGACCCTTTCATCACAAACAAACAATCATATTTTTACACAACACCCCACACATGGATGTTTTAAACAAAAGGTTAATTGGATTGTGGTCAAATAAGTAAAAATATGTGACAAATTTTCAGTTGTGGGTTAGAGTCCATTCTCATTTATTGCTTGATTGCACAGGTTACGTTCAGGACATACCATCGTCTTTGACTGGAAATGAGGCTGACGGAGGGAAGTGCTATTCTGATGATTTTCCTACTTTTACTGCAACGGTGCTCAAAAATCAGTGGACTGTATGTAACCTGAAAAGCTGGAGTCCCTAAATGATTACTTCCATTAGTCTCTTAAATTGTTCATATCAAGAAATTAGAACGGCTTTTACATTCTGAGTAGTGTCTGAGAGGAGAAGAGTTGAATCACCTTTTCATGGCACAGTTATGTTGCCATGGCATTCTTTTAGTCCTATATTCATTAGCAACACTGGATAGCCTTGATGTGAATATACACATGATCCTATTAAAATATATTTGTTAATTGTGAGCCAACCAAGCATGTTGAGTAACCAAATTTACAGGTAGTTTTGATGGAGGTTTTCCAAACATGCACAAACATTTAGATTTGAAGATTTTCATCCTAGTTTTCTAATCCCTCCCTGACCTCTCCTCTCCCTATCTCTGGCACCTCCTCCAGCCCTACAACCCTCCAAGATTTCTGCGCTCCTCCAATTCTGGCCTCTTGCGCATCCCTGATTTTAATCACTCCACCATTGGTGGCTGTGCTTTCAGCTGCCTAGGCCTTAAACTCTGGAATTCCCTCCCTAAACCTCTCCATCGCTCTCTCCTCCTTTAAGATGCACCTTAAAACCTTCCTCATCTGTCCTAATGTCTACTTATGTGGCTCGGTGTCAAATTTTGCTTGATAAAGCTCCTGTGAAGTGCCTTGGGGCATTTTACTACTTTAAAGGCGCTATATAAATGCCAGTTGTTGTAGATCGAAAACCACTGTTAAATGCGAAGAAAAAGTGTGGATGAGTCACTAGCCATTCACTATAGGGACCAGGGTTTGAATTCAGCCCAGACTGATGGGATGAAAGTCTGCCATCTTCCTGCTAGCTGTAAATTAGTTTGGGGAGTTTCAACCCACGTCCTAGCAATCGAGTCCACAGCATACAACGGCCCACAGTTTGGCACTAATATGCATTTTACATAATATCCTTTCAAAATACATTACATTTTAAATACTAGTGAATAGGTAAACCCCAACTAAAAATTTTCAATGCGACTTTTAATTTTATTTCAACAAGAAGTAGCTACAGTATAGGAAACCCACTTTCTTTTTTGTGGAAGAAGAGATTAATTCTATTTGTGTGCAAGATGAAGGATTTTGGTGGTGGAGGATGGCACACTGGTACATCTTTACCCCCAGCATCAGCATCAAACATTCATGGTCAGATATATGGAACAGACAGAAAGTAAAGTTTCTCTACCCTGTCTCAACAAAAAGCGTAAAATATGTTGTTTTTGGCAAGACAGCAATTATAAAAACAATACATCATTACATCTATTGTGACAAATTTATCTTTATCATATCATTTTTTTTTTAAAACAATCTGATGCCAAGTTCTTATTTTTACCTTTTTGCCATTTTCATCTTCTGTGTTTATCATGCTATCAATGACAGCTTGGAAAATCCTATGGTGACGAACTCATAAGAACATAAGAAATAGGAGCAGGAATAGGCAATTTGGCCCTTCGAGCCTGCTCTGCCATTCAATAAGATCATGGCTGATCTACTACCTCATCTCCACTTTCCTGCACTATCCCCATATCCCTTGATTCCCTTAATATCCAAAAATCTATCGATCTCTGTCTTGAATATACTCAACGACTGAGCCTCCACAGCCCTCTGGGGTAGAGAATTCCAAAGATTCACCACCCTCTGAGTGAAGGAATTTCTCCTCAGCTCAGTCCTAAATGGCCAACCCCTTATTCTGAGACTGTGACCCCTGGTTCTAGACTCCCCAGCCAGGGGAAACATCCTCCCTGCATCTACCCTGTCAAGCCCTGTGATAATTTTGTATGTTTCAATGAGATTCCTTGACGACATGTTGCTACAGCCATTTTGTGGCCCTCTACTGTTGTGTGCTGATTGCACAGGATAAGGCGTCTCTGTTGGATAGATTCTTAACAATATTAAAAGAAGTAAGAAATAATAATCCAGGGCTGTTGGAGTATGCATCAGTATGATGCCTATCCATGTACAAATTCTTCAGATCTCTCTTTGTAGTCAATATCCAGGATCAATCTTGTGAAACATCTTTCCTCATTATAGTTGTTCTGGCTGCACACTTTTGTAATATTGATAAGGTTCTTATTAATGTATTCATCCAGTATCACAGTTCACAGGATTTCAAGCAATGCTAGTTCACAGGGAGTATGCTGATTGCAAGGTTTCGCTATCATTGTGGACAGCTGGCCCTTTGCACAGTGTTCCTGTACTGTGTTATTGCAGTTTTGTCAATTAACGCATTGGATACATTCAGAGGCTCTTGCTGTGTTACTTT
This sequence comes from Squalus acanthias, assembly GCA_030390025.1. Taxonomy (NCBI): domain Eukaryota; kingdom Metazoa; phylum Chordata; class Chondrichthyes; order Squaliformes; family Squalidae; genus Squalus; species Squalus acanthias. The sequence continues at coordinate 41,646,861 of CM059434.1, forward strand.
GAGCCACTGATAAATAACGGTGCAGAGTGGACGATGCAACAAGGTCACCTCACAATACTGGGGAGAGTTGTAATCAAACAACTGCATCTTTTGTTTCCTCCTTCTTCCACTAATTTTGTCCCATTACCTCATGCTGGCCTGAAGACCGACTGTTGTGTGGGCACCAGTCAACTTATGGCCATCTTTTATGTCTGAGCCCAGATAACGAGTGCCAGCAGATTATTTGATCTTGTGGGGCATCACAGATAAGCTCAATCCTGTCCTGGCCTGACATTCACACAGGCCAGTGTAGATTTTCTTCCCCCACCACACCAGCATTGGGTAGGAACAGCCTCCGCTGAGCCTGTCCAAACCTAGGAGCACTAGGTTTTCCTGTGCTGAGCTATTTACAGAAACTAGTACTAGTGGAAGGGACAGGAAAGTGAGAGGCCTGCAGCTGCATGTCGGGCCTCAGTGATCAACAGGCAAAAGGTCATAAGAACATAAGAAATAAGAGCAGGAGTAGGCCATATGGCCCCGCAAGCCTGTTCCGCCATTCAATAAGATCATGGCTGGTCTTCTACATCAATTCCACTTTTCCGTCATGGTTAGAACTAGACACCCTGGAAGGGGAGGGGGGAATTAATCTTTTTTTTAAATTCTCACTTACAGTCTTCGGTCTGCCCCCAGACCCCTGTGGACACTCTGATTGCTGGAGTTTTCTGGGCATCCCTGCATTGGGGTGCTCAAAAAGCGTTTGGTAGGGAAAATGAGGCAGGAGGATTTGAACATTTGTATTACTTCAACGGGCCTGCACTTACTGCAGGAACAGGCCCAGCTCTGCCCCCTCCCAGGCCCAGCTCTGCCCCCTCACAGGCCCAGCTCTGCCCCCTCACAGGCCCAGCTCTGCCCTCTCACAGGCCCAGCTCTGCCCCCTCACAGGCCCAGCTCTGCCCCCTCACAGGCCCAGCTCTGCCCCCTCACAGGCCCAGCTCTGCCCCCTCACAGGCCCAGCTCTGCCCCCTCACAGGCCCAGCTCTGCCCTCTCACAGGCCCAGCTCTGCCCCCTCACAGGCCCAGCTCTGCCCTCTCACAGGCCCAGCTCTGCCCCCTCACAGGCCCAGCTCTGCCCCCTCACAGGCCCAGCTCTGCCCCCTCACAGGCCCAGCTCTGCCCCCTCACAGGCCCAGCTCTGCCCCCTCACAGGCCCAGCTCTGCCCTCTCACAGGCCCAGCTCTGCCCCCTCACAGGCCCAGCTCTGCCCCCTCACAGGCCCAGCTCTGCCCCCTCACAGGCCCAGCTCTGCCCTCTCATTCCCAGGAACGCCCTGGAACTCCTGAGGTTACATAAAAGGGGCGGAGACTAGCGGAACAGATCTCCACCCCTTTTTCCCTGATGAGTATTCCCAGGGGCCAGGGGCAGGAAAATCAGCTCTTTGCTATCCATCGACCATCACCGGAGTGCAATCAAGAGTAGGAACCTTAGCCAGTTTTCTTCCGCTAAACCCTTTGCGCTGAGGTGAAATGTAGCCCCCCTACCAATGTTCTGGCTGAGACCAGCTGCCTCAGCACAGACTTCAGATCAAAGCTGGGACTTCGTTGGTCTGCATGAGTGAAGTGCTCATTGCTTTAAGCATCTAAATCATTGGAGAGTCACAACACTTGCCCCTTAATAGAAATTCACTGCCCTGTGAATGAAGGGTATTAAAAAGATTTTAAGCACTTACTTAGCGGCAGTAGCTATAACTTGTAATTTGAAGTCACTGTTTCAGAATCATAGTCAGGCTTATATTTGCGACTCTGGCCCTGTCCCTATTATAGATTCTTCCATTCAAGATTTTCTTTCCTTATCACATCCCCAAGTCTTCCAATAATTATCCGATGGCTATATTTTCTGCCCATTGATTAAGAATGACAGGAAATCTAGCCCATTCCCGACTTTTGTTTTCTGAAGGAGTTTGAGGATTTTTCTTCCCTTCCACATAGCCCTCCTCACATGCCAATAAATGAAAATGCACGAGGAAAAGTACAGAAATAGCTAACTAACTGAGAGGACACTCTTCTATATACAAGCACAATCTGTAAGTGAGTCAGCTCGCGTGCAACTTAACGTGCCATTTTTATTTCTGGTTACATGGTACAGACATTTGTGAATTAGTATTTAACAGAAGGCCAAACTCTACTGATTTCCTGTTTTTGGCTAATTTACTTTCTGTGACCAACTCAGAAATATTTTCTTTGTGAAATATAAAAATCGTGAAATATAAAAATATAAAAAAGATAAGGGAGCAATGTTGCGGCATCTATATTCTGCATCTTTCATGGGCCTCCCTTTAAAAAAAAAGATAATGGCCCGTATATTCCGATGCCTACGGGTGTGTACGCGCTGTGTACACACCCGTAGGGACATCGGAAATGCTGGTTTCAGGCATGCCAAGCGCATGCGCTGAAAACCAGCATTTCCGATCTGTCAAGAATGCTCTTGACAGATCGGACACCTGCCCTGGAGAAAGGCCTCTGCGGGCGGACAGTTCGGCCTTCTGCAGAACCTCCGCCCACTGAAAACCCTTAGAAATCTTACGCCTGGTAAAAGCAGATGTAAGGCCTGCTTTTACCAGCATAAGAGTTAAAAAAGTAAAAAAAAAACATTTTCACTCATTTATAATTTTAAAATACTTTTAAAAAAGGTAAGTTTATTTTTAGCCCCGTAAAAAAAGGTAATTATTTTTTCAAAAATTAAATTTTTGTTTAAAATATTTAATTTAATGTAATTTTAACTCATTTTAAAAACGTGATGTTTTTTAAAAATGTATTTAATGTTTTAGGGGGCTAAATTCTGTTGATTTGCACCTCCCATTAGTACCCTAAGAGGGCGCTAACAGGGCGCAAATCAACTAGCGCCTGGGCACGGCGCCACTAACGCCTCCCGTGAAATTCAGCGGGAGATTAGCAGCGGCGCTAACCGTTAGCGCCACGCCGCCGGCAATGATGTCATTGCCGTGCGCAGCGCCCCGCTCACGCCCCGGCTGTAATATTGGGTGGCGCCCCCCGACTTACCGCCGGGGTCAGGGGGGTCGGGGGGCCTACCTGCGGCCGGGGAAGTGCTAGTTAAAGGGGAGGTGGCGGGCGCCCATTTTTGTTGCTGGACGCCTGCCAGCACCTGCCCCCATTGCCGTCCCCGGCCCCCGTGAAGCCCCCCCCGTGGGGTGCCGGCTGCTCTCCTCTTGAGTGCCGGGCTCGTTTGCCGGCACTCCCGATCCCTGGTGGCCCAGCTGGGCACCGGGACGCACTGCGCCAGGCCCCTCCCCTTTAATAAGGGGAGGAAGGCCTGCAGTACCATGGCTCGACGTGCCGCAGCACATCGTGCCGCAATATTGGCTTGCAGCGCCCCAAGAGGGACGCGGGGCACTTCCAGTAACACCCCTCCCCCCTCTCGGGGCGCTACCTGGGAATATCGGCCGCGGGGGCGCTAACCTTTTCGGGGCGCTAAAATTAGCGTCCCGGCGAAGGTAGCGCCACCCAATTTTTACCCCATAGTGTCTTTTTTCAGTGATCCCCATTCATACTTTTGACAGGTCTATCTGTCAAAAATATGAAGGGGGGTTCCCTTCTTTCATTGACTCGCCTGGCCCACGTGATCCCAAGGATGCTTGCGAACCGCCTGCGCCCCTGGGATACATGGGCCCTGCGCATTTTGACTGTGGAGAGGCCCAGGATCGGAAATGGCCGCACCTCGGGAGCCCTCAGGTAAGGGCGTAGATTTTTTCCCGATAGGAGGCATCCGCACGCAGGAAGCCTCTTATCAGAAATTATGGGCCAAAGATTGGGAGTGTTGCCGTTCAACTAGAATACAATCAACTCACTCATAAAAAGTACTTCAATATAAATTATATCTGTCAGTTGGCTGATTGCTTTTCCAAATCAACTCAAACACATATTTAAATTCTAGGTTGGTTGATTGTGAGTGGATGAAATTGACCTGAAATTGGCACCCAGATTGTAAAGGGAATGGTACTGTGGCTTTAATTAGAGGCCCCCACCGTTGAGGTCCTTTCTGATGACATGCTTCCTACAGATTCTGTCCACTGATGATGATGAATGAGCCACAAATGTAGCTGAAGCCTATTTTATATTGTTTCTACATTAGTGTCATCTGTACCTAAACTTAAACAAGAACCAAGCTCCTCTGAAATATGTGTTTCAAATTTACTGCGTCGCCCTGCTTGTATGATTGTGTTATTATTTCTGCAAACAAGTACTAAAGGCACCATTTTGTAATATGCAGTAACATAGAAACAGGAGTAGGCCGTTCAGTCTGCTAAACCTATTCTGTCATTTTGTTAGCACGGTAGCTATCTATTTAAAAGGCATTTTAAACAGTCCAAGCTACATGCCCATTCTCTCATTAACCTATTTTATTAATGCTTTTTTAAAAAGCTCTATCTTCATTTAAAAAATTTGAAACCTTTTAACATTTCATCTGAGCAACATCTGAGCTGTGTATCATGTTCTTTACAAAGACGTCACATCATCGGAAACAATGCTGTGTTTCAATGCGGCTTATGACATTTTTTTTATGGGGTCATTTCGTTAAGACTCTACTGCCGGTGCAGACCTTTTTGAAGTGACCTCTTTTTATTTTGTAAAACCGTATGCTCTTTGTTCATACAACTTTTCATGAATTAAAAATAATGCTTCTGAACACAAGACATCTGTTCTATAGAGAGTAGCAATACTTTTGCCAATGTCATTTTTCATATCTTTCACAGACACATCCCATAAAAGCAATTGAAGGCGCCACAGCAACAAGTGTATGCAGAGCCAAGGTCTGGGACCATGTTCCAAGCTGCTTTCAAGCTCAAGAGTGAAAAAATATCTGTGCGTTGCAGTGGCTTCAAATCCCAGTTATATATACTTTTTTTCTGAAACTTTTCTCACAATGAACCAAGTCAATATATAGTTTGTATGACTAAAACAGCACTTTGTACCAGTGTCAGTGCTCTTTTGTCATTGAATATATAGAACTGGCCAATCAACCATTCACCCGTGTCAGTGGAACAGTAGAATACTGTGCATTATAAACTTCTGCTAAGCAAAACAGAAAAATACAGCTACTATAACTTACAGGAGGCATTTACTCTTTCTTCAAGAGAAGAGAAATTAATTGCAAACCATGGAATTACACAGATTTGGTGCCTCCACTATTTACTGGGATTCTGTGATATGCACTGGACTGGCAACATTCCTAAAATAAAGGGATGAGGGGTTCCATTGCAGGAAGGAAATTAATATGTTCTTATATAATGGCCCAGAAATTAGACTCGGAGGCTTGCCGCGGGGGTAAGGATCCCGCGCGATATTACATACCGCGCCTGCCGTTGTGTTTCGGGCCCACAGGAACTTCGGGTCCTGGGCCTCTCCCTGGTGCCAGCGCGCAGTGCTTGCGTGTCCCAGGGGCGCAGTTAGTGCGATGCGACTCCTGGGATCACGTGGGCCATGGTGAGCCAATGGCAGCAGACCATCTTTCATTCATAGATTTGACAGGAAGACCTGTCAAATCTATGAATACAACTCGGCCCCAAAAGAACAGCTAAACCTCAAATAATTTTTTTTTAAAACCATCACATTAATAAAATAACTATAGTTAAATAAATTAACCACTTTAAACAAAAATTTTAATTTTTGAAAAAATTTAAATTCTTTTTAAAAGTTATAAAAATAAACTTACCTTTCTTTAAAATCTCTAAAAAAGATAAACCTGTTGAAAAAAATGTAAAATTATACTTAATTAACTACTTACCTTGTTCAAAAGGGGTCTTACGCCTCCTTTTTACTTGTGTAAAATCTTCAATACTTACCCTCGCGTTGAAACCTGAAAAAAACCTAAGTGTGTTGCGTGCGCGCAGCCTCTAGTGCGCACGCGGTTCACCTAGGAACCGCCTCCTTCGCCATACCCGAAGTGCCGGTTTCCCACGCATGCGCAGTGCATGCAGGAAACCGGCACTTCGGGAACGAATACGGGTGAGTACGCAGCGGGTACTCTCCCGTATTCGGCCGAATTTTTGGGCCAATATTTTTCTAATAAATGCAACAACAAAAAAACCTAAAACCTTGCATAGGTATACCAGCTCTGCTGGGGGTGCTAACTGTAGCAACTGTACTGCATTTGGCTGAAACATAGCTCGCAGGTAGTGACATGTTCCCCCCTCCCCTTCTGCCTATACTTTCCACCACCTGCCCCGCCCAAACCACATCAGTGGAAGTGTGGCCGTTATCACCAAGTCACACTTTTGTCTCTCCCCCAAGCCCACTGGTACCTTCGTCTCCTTCGAGCACCTCAGTTCGTTCCAGACCCCTCTCACTTCTCCTTTAAATTCCTAGTTGTTTACCGTTCCCCCCCCTCTATGCCCCCCAACCCCCACAAACCCCACCCTGAGTTTCACCCCAAGAAATCATTCCTCCTTTCTTCCCTGTACCTCAGCTCTGAGCGATTCTTCATCCTGGGTGATTTAAATCTGCATCTCGGCTCTCCTTGCTCTATCTCATAGAACCATACAACACAGAAGGAGGCCATTCGGCCCATTGTGTCTGTGCCGGCTCTTTGAAAGAGCTATCCAATTAATCCCACTCCCCTGCTCTTTTCCCATAGTCCTGCAAATTTTTCATTTTCAAGTATATATCCAATTCCATTTTGAAAATTACGATTGAATCTGCTTCCACCATCGGTTCAGGTAGTGCATTCCAGATCGTAATGCTGTGTAAAAAAAAATTATCTTCATTTCCTCCCTGGATTTTTTGCCAATTATCTTAAATCTGTCTTTTCTGGTTACCTACCCACCTCCCAGTGGAAACAGTTTCTCCCCATCAAAACCCCTCATGATTTTGAATACCTTTTGAACACTAATTCTCCCCTTAACCTTAACCTTCTTTGCTCTAAGGAAAACAATCCCAGCTTCTCTGGTCGCGCCACATAAATGAAGTTTCTCATCCCTGGTCCCATTCTAGTAAATCTCCTCTGCACCCTCTCCAAGGCCTTGACATCCTTCCTAAAGTGTGGCACCCAGAATTGGGCACAATACTCCACCTGAGGCCTAACCAGTGATTCATAAATGTTTACTATAACTTCCTTGCTTTTATACTTTATGCCTCTATTTATAAAGCTTATTCTCCTCTGAATTCAATGCCCCCTGTCCTCCCTAAACCTCTTTCCGTATAAGCTCTTGTAACAATTTTCACAACCTCCTCTTCAACCTTGCCATCTTTTGTCACCTGTCGACTCCCATGGTCTCGATTACAGACAAGGCCATCCTTGACTACGTTTTTGTATTCTTCACAACCCACATCCCTCTTCCATCCCTACTTGTGACTGCATCCACCCCTGCAAAAAATTCTCCCAAAGTCACTTGCAGCTGCACTTTCAAACTCCCAACTGCCTAGCTTTTGGCCCTCCATTCACCATGATAACTCTCTGAAGCTGTCAATTTGCTCAACCATACTCTCACCTCCACCTTTTATGCCTTTGTCCCCAGCAAAACCTTTACTTTCTCTCCCATCCCAGTCGTTCCCCCTGTTATGGTCCATTCTTCCCTCCCTCAAGTCCAAGATGTGAAGATTTGAGCGCATCTAGTGCACAATTGGTTTAGCCATTCATCACCAGATCTGACTAAACCACATCAACAGTTGTCAGGCCTCACTGTCCTCTGCCAAAATTGGCCACTACTCCAGATCATCCTGGAGAACAAAGACAACCGCCATAAAGATAACAACCAATGGAGCTTCTTTTCTCCACTGCCAACTGTCACCTTAAACCCGTCTCCCCTGCCCTTTCTAACCTTACCTCCAACAAGTGAAAGGCGCTCATGGACTTCTTTGTGACTAAGATTGAGATTGTACGCTTAGCTGTCTCTGCTGCTTCCCCTTCTCCAACCAAGCCAAACCTCCCCCAGACTCCCTCCTGTCCTATCCCCAAATCCTCAAATCTCTCTATATTATCACATCTCCATCTCCCCTCATGCCCTCTCCAAGCACATCTCATCCATGAGACCTACCTCCCGCTCCCTTGACCCCATAAACTGCTGACCACCCAACTTCCCTTCCTGGCCCCCATGCTAGCTGATATTGTACATGGTTCCTACTTCTCAGCTATTTCCCTCTCCCTTTCAAGACTACCATTATCACCCACCTCCTCAAAAAGCCCACCCTCAACCCCACTGTTCTTGCAAACTACCGCCCCATCACCAATCTCCCTTTCCACACCAATATCCTTGAATGTGTTGTCGCCTCCCAAATCCGTGCCCATCTTTCCTGCATTTCCTTGTTGGAATCTCTCGAGTCAGGTTTCCGTCCCTCCCACAGCACCAAATCAGTCCTAACCAAAGTCACAAATAACGAACTCTGCAATGTGGCCACGGTGTATTAATCCTTCTTGTCCTCCTCCTCCTCTTTGCACCCTTTGATGTGGTCAACTATACCATCCTCCTCCAAAGCCTTTCCTCTGTTACCTATCTCAGTGGGACTGCCCTCGCTTGTTTCCAATCTTACCTATCCAATTATAGCCACTGCATCTCCAGCAATGGCTTCACTTCCTGTCCCTGCCCCGGCATCATTACCTCCAGAGTCCCCAAGGATCGATCCATGGGCCCCCCTTTCTGTTCCACACTTACTTGCTGCCCCTTGCGGCATTATCCACAGACATGGGGTCAGCTTCCACATGTACACTGACAATACCCAGCACCCCCCTCAATCACCTCTCTCGACTATCCACTGCATCTGTGTGTCAGACATCCAGTCCTGGTAAAGCCACAATTTCTTCGAGCTAAACATTGGGAAGACCACAGGCATTGTCTTTGGTCTCAATGACAAACTCTATACCCCTGCCACCAATTACATTCCCTTCCCCAGCCACTGTCTCAGGCTGAACCAGACTGTTCACAACCTCGGCATCCTATTTGACTCTGAGTTGAACTTCTGACCTCATATCCTCTCCATCACAAAAATCATTTACTTTCACCACTGTAACATCGCCCACCTTCATCTGTGCCTCAACCCATTTGCTGCTGAAATCCTCATCCATGTCTTTATCACTTCCAGACTTGATTATTCCAAGCTTTTCTGGCCAACCTCCCATCCTCCACCCTCCGTAAACTTCAGCTCATCAAAACTCTGTTGCCTGTATCTCTATCCTGCACCAAGTCGTGCTCACCTACCACCTCTGTCCTCAATGACCTACATTGGTACCTGGACCCCGACAGTTAAAATTTAAATTTATAGTCCTTTGTTTAAATCCCTTCATGGTTTTGTCCCATTCCTATCTCTGTAACGTCCTCAATCGCTACAACACCTCCCCTCCCCCCCAGCCCATCAGAACTCTCCGTTCCATGACACTGGCCTGTTGTGCTTCCCCCCTACCCCACCCATCTCTTCGTCCCACCATTGTCAGCTGTACCTTCAGCCACACAGGCCCTACACTCTGAAATTCCCTCTCTAAATCCCTTCACCCCTCCACCACCCTCTCCTCCTTTAACACCCTCCTTGGAACTTTTCTCTTTGAACAAGGTTTTGTCACTCCTTCTTTGGCGTGGTGTCCAACTTTTTGATTATGTCTCTGCGAAGAACCGTGGGACATTTGCTACGTTAAAGCCACTATATAATTGGATGTTGTTGCCACCGCCACCATCCATACCTCCTATGCTGAGAATAATGGTTGTATCAACTGCATTGACTGTAGTTATTCCACCGCTCTACCTCTCGCTCCTCCTTCAAGTTGCTCCTTAAAACCTACCTCTTTGATCAAACTTTTAGTCACTTGTCCCAATATCTCTTTATGTGGCTTGGTGTCAAATTTTGCTCTTGTGTTTTACTACGTTAAATGCACTATATAAATCTAAGCTGTTGTTGACCATGTTCTGAAAAAGGTACTGACTGCACTATCCTGGTGAAATATTGAGCAGATATTTATAATAGTCTCCAAGGTAATATTGCACTGGTAACTAGAGCATAGATAATTCAGACCTTTCAGCAGAACACTTGAACTACGTTTATCTAACCTATTAATCCTCCATCCATAGTCACTAAATTTCAATTACTGACCCTCAATTCATTTTTGTCAAGAGATAGGATGGATACAGCAGCACCAGGGATGTTGGTAATATCATAAGTTAACAGTTGACTTGAAAAACACATTTTCTCCTGGAGTTCTTACATAATGTAAATGTGCTGATATCAGGGGAGTTCTACTGGGTTGTTACTGAGGTAAATAGGTTAAGACAATCACAATCTTTTCCACATTAATTCATTTGCTGAATGAGCTTCAAGGACCTCCATTTTATTAAGTTATCGTGTAATTCTGTACCTAGAGAACAAGATATCATTTAAAGTCACTACTCCAAGTAAATCTAGGCTTCTTGGAGTGTGTCTGTAGGAAATAGTTGCTTTTCCTCTTCTCTTCGGATCTCATTTACTGGGGACCACTGCTTTGGACAGCAAGCAAGAATAATTATTATTTGCAGTCTCAATACAGCCAGCTCCGCAGGGAACCTTGTCTATCGGTAAAGTTACTATCTCCAGAACAATACTAACTACATATATTTTTGTTTTGGTAAGGGAGGGGAGGTGAGTAAATATAGTCATTATTGTGATTTATTATCCTCATATTTAAATCTCTTTATGGTCTCGCCCATCCCTGCCTCTGTAATTGCCTTCAGCCCAACAACCCCTCCAGAACTCGCTGTTCCGCTAACACTGGCTTCTTGTGCATCCCCCTACCTTCAGCCATCTAGGCCCCTCTCTGCAATTCCCTTCCTGAATCTCTCCTCCTCTCCATCACCCTCTCCTCCTTTAAGACTTTCCTTGAAATCCATGTCTTCAACCAAGTGTTTGGTCACCCCCTCCTAAATATTAACTTTCTTTTCTCTCAGTGTCCAATTTTTCTGATTACACCTCTGTGAAGCAGCCTGGGACATTTTTCTATGTTAAAGGCACTATATAAATACAAGTTGTTGTTGTTGTTATGGAGGAAAGCCTCTGGGAATGAGGACAGTTTTAACTAGACATGGTGGGATGAGAAAAGTTACATTTTGACATTTTGGGAAAAGTTATTGCACAGCTGCTCAATACCATTGGGTGGAAGCAACTACATTTAACAGACAACCACCTCAGCAGCATCTCAGCTCTAGCATGTTTTAATGAAGGGTCTTAGCACAAGTAAATTGCCTTTCATCTGGCACAGTGAGTGTTACCAACAGTACTCTGTCTTTTTAATATCAATACAAGGGACTATTGTCAAGCGGGGTACAGCAACAATGTCAAAACCCTGCTTTCAGCACTTACGGGTATGTTTTCTTCTTTTGCTCAAAAAGAGCTAATTACTCTATTTTTCGGTCTGTTTAAAGACCATGAGGCCAATTTTCATTTTCCATGGACTTTGGGCCTGTTCCTTCTGGCTCCACAAAAATTATTCTGAAAACCTACCTGTGCTGTTTCTGGAGTTAAGGACGTGGTACCAATGGGCAGAGTCTGTGCGGTGCACGCTCTACCCATTGGTACCTGAAAATTGTATCAGGATACCATGTATATCATAGGACACCTGTTTGTATTCCTAAATGAGGCACGCTGGCATTTCAGGGCAGGCGCTCTGACCACCCATTTCCAAGACCAGGTGGATATGGTGATGGACAAATTAGGAGGAGGAAGAGAGTTCAACGCTACGATATTCAGGCACTACTGCCATATTCCCATCCAACAGAGGCAATGAAAATCATCCCCCATCAATCAAAACAAAGGGTTCTCCCATGTTTTCTTCGGGCAGTTTGTTCCAACACAATTTCAAAAATGAAATCACCAAAAAGCTAGCCAAATCATGATGTACATGTTTGCTTCACACTTTTTAAGCAGCTAAATTGGCACTCAACTGGATACATTGTGCATATTTCCTTCACTCAGCTATGAAGTGCTTAAATTTACTCAAAATGGCCCAGTTAAATTTTTGTAAAGCTCGTTTTACAAGGTGGGACATAAATGTCTGCTCGATAGCTTGACCGAAACATGTGCCCTGAACCAGCTCTCCCTGGCAATCCTGACTCAATCCAGCTCCTTTTAACAGCCCTTACCCAACGATGGCTAAAGTGGAACTTAAGAAGTGGTAGTCACCCAATGTTCCTTTGACCCAGCCTAATAACTTGAATATTGTCTTCCTTCTTTACTAAAGTGAACACACGTCATCTCTCTTCAGTCACTCTCACTCTTCTAGCTCTTTTCCCATTTTCATTCTACTTCAAAATCTGCCTCCTTCCCATCCGTCCGACCTTCTTTCTTTCTCTAATCTCCAAATACGTTTCCTCAGCCTTCCTTTCTGGATGTGTTCCCTTCCATCTCCATCGTTCTGTATTCCATTCTATAATCCTGTTTTTTTATACAAGTCTAAAATATAGCCGCCTCTCCTTAAATGTCAAAACATCTTGCTCAGTCAACAATATTTTGTCTTTGACCTTCTAACTCTGCCTACTATCTAAGCCCCATGTTGACTGTGCTTGTTAAATCACAGCTGGGTTATGATTGGCTGTACTCTGTCAGAAACAAAGCAATACTGATGCAAATATTTGTGAACTGCACATTGTTTGAGAGCTTCAAATTGCCTGTCCTCTGCCTGGATTGGATTTGCAGTTTAGCAGCAAGAGAACTCTGTACTTCAAGCCTGGATCATTTTTATATTCCTCACTGTTGAACAGAAACAACAAGCAGTTAAATACACCACAGACATTTGGTGGTGGGGAGGGGGGAAGCTGATTTTCATCTCCATTATACCCTGTAAACTGCCGCACACTGAACTAACAGACCTGAGCTCTGTACAGCTGCAGCTCTGCCTAATGTGCACATTTTTGTTTGCCAATAAACAGAGAGGTAGTTCCTCCCTGAAACAGGCAGTAGCTTTATTCTAAAATGAGTGGGTGTGGGGTGACATCAATTTGTCCTGCGCGCTATTTTCCGACCGTCGTGAATGCAAACTGCTGAGTGCACTTCATGCTCTTACATATAATGGACTTCCAGGATCGCTATGAGCTGTATGCAGGAATAAGTTTAAATGACATAGTAGAAACATCCAGGGAACAGGCGTATGCCCACTTTGGCACTGGTTTGCCTTTTTTCTGCAGCCACTTATGCTTTCATGAGACTTTGGCCAGAATTTTCCAGGGTGGGAGGAGGCGCGGTCGGAGGCGGGTCAGGTGGGAAAGTTGTTATTTTTGGGAGCGGGTCGGGATCCCGCTGTCATCCCGCTCCCACGTGCCTTTCCCCCAGGCGCGTCCGTCAGCGTGGACCCGACCCGACCGGCAGAGGCGGGCGACCCAATTTAAAGTATTAGTACAATAGCAAAATACTGCGGATGCTGGAAATCTGAAATAACAACAGAAAACGCTGGAAACACTCAGCAGGCCAGGCAGCATCCGTGGAGAGAGAAACAGAGTCAATGTTTCAGGTCTGGGACCCTTCATCAGAACTGGAAAAAGCTGGAGATGTAACAGATTTTAAGCAGGTGCAGAAACAGGGAGGGGGAGGAAGGAATTGAAGGAATATACTGTGCTTAGGTAAGAGGCAGGAAAGATAAAATGTTGCAAATGGGAATGGCAAAATCATACAGCATAAAAAATGGGGGCAGGGGTTATAGTTTGAAATTGTTGAACTCAATGTTGAGTCCAGAAGGCTGTAAAGTGCCTAATCGAAAGATGAGGTGCTGTTCCTCGAGCTTACGTTGAGCTTCATTGGAACAATGTAAGAGTCGAGGACGGAGAGGTCAGAGTGGGAGTGAAACGGAGAATTAAAGTGACAGGCGACCGGAAGCTCAGGGTCACCCTAACGGACTGAATGGAGGTGGTCCGCAAAGCGGTCGCCCAAGCTGCGTTTGGTCTCCCCAGTGTAGAGGAGACCGCATCGTGAGCAGTGAATACAGTATACTAAATTGCAAGAAGTACAAGGGGAACCCTATCGTGGTTCTGGGAGGGAGGGGAAGGGGTGAGAGCAGAAGTGCTGAAAATGGAACGGACTTCTGCTCTCACCCCTTCCCCTCCCTCCCAGAACCACGATAGGGTTCCCCTTGTCCTCAGCTTTCACCCCACCAGCCTCCACATTAAACGGATCATCCTCCGCCATTTCCGCCACCTCCAACATGATCCCGCCACCAAACGCATCTTCCCCTCACCTCCCTTTTCAGCATTCCGAAGGGACCGCACCCTCCGCGACACCCTGGTCCACTCCTCAATCACCCCTAACAGCCCTTCCCCTTCGCCCGGCACCTTCCCATGCAAGCGCAGGAGATGCAACACCTGCCCTTTTACCTCTTCCCTTCCCACTGTCCAGGGCCCCAAACACTCCTTCCAGGTGAAACAGCAATTTACTTGTACTTCTTGCAATTTAGTATACTGTATTCGCTGCTCACGATGCGGTCTCCTCTACATTGGGGAGACCAAACGCAGATTGGGCGACCGCTTTACGGAACACCTTCGTTCGGTCCGTTAGGGTGACCCTGAGCTTCCGGTCCCCTGTCACTGTAATTCTCCGCTTCGCTCCCACTCTGACCTCTCCGTCCTCGACTCTTACATTGTTCCAATGAAGCTCAACGTAAGCTCGAGGAACAGCACCTCATCTTTCGATTAGGCACTTTACAGTCTTCTGGACTCAACATTGATTTCAACAATTTCAAACTATAACCCCTGCCCCCATTTTTCATGCTGTATGATTTTGCCATTCCCATTTACAACATTTTATCTTTCCTGCCTCTTAGCTAAGCACAGTATGTTCCTTCAATTCCTTCCTCCCCTCCTTAAACCACCCCCCCCTGTCTCTGCACCTGCTTAATATCTGTTACATCTCCAGCTTTTTCCAGTTCTGATGAAGGGTCCCAGACCTGAAACGTTAACTCTGTTTCTCTCTCCACGGATACTGCCTGGCCTGCTGAGTGTTTCCAGCGTTTTCTGTTGTTATTAAAGTATTAGTAGCTTGTTGTCAGACGCTTAAGAGTGGTTTTAACCTTACCTTTTAAATTTAACTGGATGGCCACGGGAAACACGCTACTCAGGAACCATGTCTGTCAGTCTGAGGCGGGAGTTGAGTGGCCATCACTCCAGCTGATTAGTTGACAGCATCAAATGTACTATAAAACCTCCCACCTCACAGCTGATCACTTTCCTCAGCAGAAGCTGTTTCTCACTGCGTTCCTAGCACAGATTCTGCAGGCTGCAGTCTTTCCAGCAAAGTCTCCATCCAGTGTCACCTCATTGGAAGAACCTCTCTCACCATTGACAGATTGCTTCTACCTGCCATTTATTCCATCAGCATTTGGAGGGAATCATGGGAGAACCTGGGTGCAGCCCTCTGCCTCTCTGCAGTCATTGTCAGTGTTTGCAGCATTCCAGTCCTGTAGTGCACTGACAGCACGATGATAAATTGACAATCAAATCTAATTTGATTAACACTAAACTAATTAATTAAATTAATTAAATAATGGGAGAACAGGAGATGTGTTGCTGCTGCAATATGTGGGAACTTGTGGACATTTTTGTCCAGGGTGACTACATCTGCGTTAAGTGTCTGCGGCTCGAGGAACTTCAGCTCCGAGTTGACGAGCTGGAGTCTGAGCTGCAGACATTGCGAGACATCAGGGAGGGAGAAAGTTACCTGGACCTTTTGCTCCAGGAGGCAGCCACACCCCTTAGATTAAATACTTTAGAATTGACACATGGTCAGGGACAGGAGGGTGTGACTGCGAATGAGGCAAGTACGGGGATCCAGGAGGTAGTATTGCAGGAGCCTCAGTCCCTGCACTTGTCCAATAGATTCGAGGTTCTTGCAACCTGACATGAATCTTGTCATTCATGGGAAATGACTTGTGACATAATACTGGGCGGCCTGCTGGTGGTGCTGTCCAGGGAGAGTATAAATACTCAGGCATGGGCCCAGCTTGCTCAGGACATTCTTTAACAGGAACTAGTGAAGGACAATGAGATCTCCATGTTGTAAAACAGTTGATTAAAGCTTTGTTTAATGCTTAGACCAAGTGCCTAGTAGTTTTCTTATGCCACAACCCATGTGGACAAGTGCGGGGACTGCGGGGAGGACGGGCAAACTGACCACGGCACCGTGGTACAGGAAGCCATTCAAGTGGGGGGGAGTAAAAGGAAGGTGGTTGTAGTAGGTGACAATATAGTTAGGGGGATAGACACTGTTCTCTGCAGCCAGGAGCATGAGTCCCGAAGGCTATGTTGCCTACCCGGTGCCAGGGTAAAGGACATCTCCTCCGGGCTGGAGAAGAACTTGGAGTGGGAGGGGGAGGATCCAGTTGTCGTGGTCCACGTTGGTACCAACAACATAGGTAGGACAAAGAAAGAGGTTCTGCTGAGAGAGTTTGAGCAGCTAGGGACGAAATTAAAAAGCAGAACCACAAAGGTCATAATCTCTGGATTATTACCTGAGCCACGAGCAAATTGGCATAGGGTCAATAGGATCAGGGAGATGAATGTGTGGCTCAAAGATTGTTGTGGGAGAAGTGGGTTTCGATTCGTGGGGCACTGGCACCAGTACTGGGGAAAGAGAGAGCTGTTCCGTTGGGACGGACTACACCTGAGCCACGTTGGGACCAGAGTTCTAGCGAATCGAATAACTAGGAAGGTAGATAGGGCTTTAAACTAAATAAGGGGGGGGGGAGGGTCCCAGTGGAGAGAAATCTAGAATGCTAAAGAGAAAAGACAAGGAAGCAGTGCAGGAAAGTGATTGGGGTAAGGATAACCAGATTGTGTCAGGAAGGGACAGAGCGTACAAACAAAAGAGTGCACTAATAGGGTCTGGGGAAGAAAAAATGGTAATACGACAAATAGGGCCATAGTACAAAAAAATGTTAAGATGTCTAAAAATGTTAAAAAGACAATTCTAAAGGCACTGTATCTGAATGCACGAAGCATTTGGAATGTAATAAGGTAGATGAATTAACAGCGCAAATAGATGTAAACGGATACGATATAATTGCGATTACGGAGACATGGCTGCAGGGTGACCAAGGCTGGGAGCTAAATATCCAAGGATATCAATATTTAGGAAGGACAGGCAAAAAGGAAAAGGAGGTGGGGTGGCGTTTTTAGTAAAGGATGAAATCAGAGCAATAGTGAGAAAGGATATTGGCTCAGAAAATCAAGATGCAGAATCAGTCTGGGTGGAGCTAAGAAGCCAAGTCCATGGCACTACGAGTGGCTCAGCTGCACAGGAGGGGAGGAAAAAGAGTGGGAGTGCAATAGTGATAGGGGATTCTATCATAAGGGGAACAGATAGACGCTTCTGTGGCCGCAGACATGACTCCAGGATGGTATGTTGCCTCCCTGGTGCCAGGGTCAAGGATGTCACTGAGCGGCTGCAGGACATTCTGAAGGGGGAGGGTGAACAGCCAGAGGTCGTGGTCCATATCAGTACCAACGACATAGGTATAAAGAGGGACGAGATCCTGCAAGCAGAATATAGGGAGCTAGAAAATAAATTAAAAAGCAGGACCTCAAAGGTAGAAATCTCAGGATTACTCCCAGTGCCACGTGCTAGCGAGAGCAGAAATAGGAGAATAGACCAGATGAATGTGTGGCTGGAGAGATGGTGTAGGAGGGAGGGATTTAAATTCCTGAGGCATTGGGACCGATTCTGGGGAAGGTGGGACCTGTACAAGCTAGACAGGTTACACCTCGGCAGAAATGGGACCAACATCCGCGCAGGGGGGTTTGCTAGTGCTGTTGGGAAGGATTTCAACTAGTTTGTCAGTGGGCTGGGAACCTAAATGTGGGCCCAGAACGGAGAGAAACAAAGCTGGAAGTGCAAGTTAGAAAAGTAGTCAGCAAAACTAGTAGGGAGCAGAAACAAAGGCCAACAGTAAAGAGGGTCAAAGTGCAGAAAAATATTAAACAGGCAAAGTTGAAGGCACTTTATCTAAATGCACATAGCATTCGCAACAAGGTGGATGAATTAATGGCACTAAAAGAAGTAAATGGGTATGATGTAATTGCCATTACAGAGACATGGTTGCAGGGTAACCAAAGCTGGGAACTGAATGTTCCAGGGTACTCAACATTTAGGAAGGACAGACAAAAAGGAAAAGGAGGTGGCGTAGCGCTGCTAATAAGGGATGAGATCGGTACGGTAGAGATAAAAGATCTTGGCTTGGCAGATCGTCATGTAGAACTGGAATCAGTCTGGGTGGAGCTAAGAAACAGCAAAGGGTGGAAAACATTGGTGGGAGTTGTGTATAGGCCACCAAACAGTAATGGTAATGTAGGGCACAGTATCAATCAAGAGATTAGAAGTGCATGTAACAAGGGCAATACGGTAATCATGGGGGACTTTAATCTACATATTGACTGGGCAAATCAAATTACCACTAATGGTGTGTAGGACGAATTCTTGGAATGCATGCGAGATGGTTTCCTGGATCAGTATGTGGAGGAACCAACCAGGGAACAGGCCATTCTGGATCTGGTACTGTGTAATGAGAAAGGGCTAATCAATAATCTTGTGGTAAAGGGGCCTTTAGGGACAAGTGACCATAATATGATTGAATTTTACATTAAGTTTGAGAATGATGTAGTCCAATCTGAAACTAAGGTCATCAATCTAAACAGAGGAAACTACAAGGGTATAAGGGACAAGTTGGCCATGGTGGATTGGGAGACTACACTAAAAGGTATGAAGGTGGACATACAATGGCTAACATTCAAGGAAATAATGCATAATTTGCAACAAACATATATTCCTCTAGGGCATAAAAACCCAAAAGAAAAAGTGATCCAACCATGGCTAACAAAAGAAATTAAAGCTAGTATTAAGTCAAAGGAGGAAGCTTATAAAGTTGCCAGAAAAAGCGGTCAGCCTGAGGATTGGGATCTTTTTAGAAATCAGCAAAGGGGGACCAAGAAATTGATAAAGAAAGGGAAAATGGAATATGAGCACAAACTAGCGAAAAATATAAAAACGGATTGTAAAAGCTTCTATAGGTATGTGAAAAGGAAAAGACTGGCGAAGGTAAATGTAGGTCCTTTACAGTCAGAGACGGGAGAATTTATAATGGGGAATGAGGAAATGGCAGAGAAATTAAATAAATACTTTGTCTCTGTCTTCACGGAGGAAGACACAAAAAACCTCCCAGAAATACGAGAAAACCAAGGGTGTGACAAGAATGAAGAACTGAAAGAAATTATTATTAGTAAAAAAACAGTACTAGCAAAATTAATGGGACTAAAAGTCGACAAATCTCAAGGACTGGATGACCTACGTCCTAGGGTTTTGAAAGAGGTGGCCATTGGAATAGTGGACGCATTGGTTGTCATCTTCCAAAATTCTATAGATTCTGGAACGGTTCCTGCAGATTGGAGGATAGCAAATGTAACCCTGCTATTTAAGAAAGGAGGGGGAGAGAAAACGGGGAACTACAGACCTGTTAGCCTCACATCAGTAGTTGGGAAAATGCTGGAATCTATTATAAAGTCGTTTTCAGCAGCAGGATGGAGCCAGCAGCGGGGTCGCGACCCGCCATGGCCACCACCCACACCAGACCCGCCCAGGTAGGCAAAATTCCGGCCTTTGTTTCAATTGTTTAGTTTCTCCTACAGCTCCACTGCTGCCACCAATGGGTTTTCCCACAGGGAATTTCCCATCTCCGATTCTTTTGGACGAAGCTGAGGAAGACCAATGGGGAGATGCCAGGCAGGACAGACCGCACCAGAGGTGTTCTGTGCCCATTTACCAATACCCTCACACCCACATCTCCAGAGAGAGGAGCACATGTCGCACTTTGTCAGAGGATGAGTGCAAGTGGAGGCTCCCTTTCCCATTGGAAGCTGGGATAGCAAACCCAATAGCATGAATATATGTGAAGGCCTGACTAACCGTAATGCTAGTTGGTTCCTTGGACGCATCCCAATCACAATGTGTTGGGCTTTAAGTTGTACTGTATGAGAGAAGGCATTCTCGAGTGATCAACACTTAAAATCATAACATACTGTGATTCTTCTCCGAACATTAGTGTCATCCCAAGGCACATCTGAGTTTGAACCTGGAGTTCTGAATAATTATGCAAATGAGCGTAGACTGGAGAACTTAGTGTTATTTGCACTTATGATTCAGGTGGGTATTAAAGCAGTATGAACCAAATTAGTACTAATTTAGACCTGAAGACAAAAATCAGCTCCAGTGTCATCTATATCCACAGCTATAAATAGTATCATCTTTAAACTATGCGCTGTTGTCCTTTTATAGCAAAGGCTTGATAGACTACTGCATCAGTCCTTCTACAAACTATACTCTGTAATGCACTGAGCTAACAGTGTGGATGTGAAATAGCCAATTAGAACATAAAGATGTAAGGAGACAGCAATGAGATAATGTTCCTCAGGTAAGGTACCTGCCACCCCTAGCTGGTCGGGCCTACATGTGATTCCAGTTCTACAATATGTGGTTGACTCAACACCCTCAGGGCACCGAGGGATAGGCAATAAAAGTTTCCGCTTTGGGCGCAATCGGTGAGCCTGGCGCAAATTGTGCCGAACATTACGGCCGTTTTGAGAAGTGTTTTTTTCTTCGTGGGCGGGGCCGGCTTCTAGTGCGAGGTTTCTTAAACTTCCGCAAAAGATCGTGGAAACTCTTAGCGCTGAACGTAATTTGCGCTTAAAATTCCGCGATCTTTTGCATGGGTTACGCTGATTTTGACAGACAGACAGACAGACTTGCATTTATATAGCGTCTTTCATGACCACCGGACGTCTCAAAGCGCTTTACAGCCAATTAAGTACTTTTGAAGTGGAGTCACTGTTGTAATGTGGGAAACGCAGCAGCCAATTTGCGCACAGCAAGGTCCCACAGACAGCAATGTGATAATGACCAGATAATCTGTTTTTGTTATGTTGGTTGAGGGATAAATATTGGCCAGGACACCGGGGAGAACTCCCCTACCCTTACTCTTCTTCGAAATAGTGCCATGGGATCTTTTATATCCACCTGAGAGAGCAGACGGGGCCTCGGTTTAACGTCTCATCCGAAAGATGGCACCTCCGACAGTGCAGCACTTTTGGGTGAATTATGCTGAAAAAACCAGCGCAACCAAGCAGAAAATCTACCCCTGTCTGTTTAATGTTGCCCACAAGCCAAAAACAGATAAAATAAATAAAAGATAATATATTTCAATCGAACTACTTAATTCCTCATTCTGGACTTGCACAGACCATTTTTATCTCTCTTCTCCCCCACACCAAGCCTTTGACTTCCTGTAGAATCAGAGGTTTGTGCAGTTTCTTTCTGAATAAGCATAAGACATGGAATGAGAAAAGATTGTCCAAACTATCAAGTTTCATCCCCCACTGACCATATATCTATCCCATCATGCACTCCCAGCTGGGAGCAGTACTGAAAGGGAAGCTAGGTCAGAGAATTGGTGTTAATGTTGTAGCCCTATCTCTGATACACAAGGCACAAGTAAGGAATGTGATGGAATACTCTCCACTTGATGTAGGCATAGAAATCAGGCAGGGGGATTGTGAATAATTAGTATTGAGAGGGAGGAGGTACTAGCGGTTTTAGCGGGCTTAAAAGTGGATAAATCCCCAGGCCCAGACGAGATGTATCCCAGGCTGCTGTGTGAGGCAAGGGAGGGGATTGCAGGGGCTCTGACACAAATTTTCAGAACCTCTCTGGCCACAGGGGAGGTGCCAGAGGACTGGAGAACAACAAATGTAGTACCATTATTCAAGAAGGGTAGTAGGGATAAACCAGAGAATTACAGGCCAGTGAGCCTAACATCAGTGGTAGGGAAATTATTGGAAAAAATTCTGAGGGACAGAATTAGTCTCCACTTGGAGAGGCAAGGATTAATCAAGGATAGTCAGCATGGCTTTGTCAGGGGGAGATCATGTCTGACCAATTTGATTGAATTTTTCGAGGGGGTGACTAGGTGTGTGGATGAGGGTAGTGCAGTTGATGTGGTCTACATGGACTTCAGTAAGGCTTTTGACAAAGTCCCGCATGGGAGACTGGTCAAGAAGGTAAGAGCCCATGTGATCCAGGACAACTTGGCACATTGGATCCAAAATTGGCTTAGTGGCAGGAGGCAGAGGGTGATGATCGAAGGTTGTTTTTGGTGACTGGTAGCCTGTGTCCAGTGGTGTACCGCAGGGATCGGTGCTGGGTCCTTTGCTGTTTGTAGTGTACATTAATAATTTAGTTATGAATGTAGGAGGTATGATCAGTAAGTTCGCAGATGACACAAAAATTGGTGGGGTGGTAAATAGCGAGGAGGGAAGCCTCAGGCTACAGGACGATATAGACGGGTTGATCAGATGGGCAGAACAGTGGCAAATGGAATTTAACCCTGAAAAGTGTGAGGTGATGCATTTTGGGAGGACTAACAAGGCAAGGGAATACACAATGAATGGTAGGATTCTAGGAAGGACAGAGGATCAGAGGGACCTTGGTGTGCATGTACATAGATCCCGGAAGGCAGCAGGACAGGTAGATAAGGTGGTTAAGAAGGCATATGGGATACTTGCCTTCATTAGCCGAGGCATAGAATATAAGAGCAGGGAGGTTATGATGGAGCTGTACAAAACGCTAGTTAGGCCACAGCTGGAATATTGTGTGCAGTTCTGGTCGCCACACTATAGGAAGGATGTGATTGCATTGGAGAGGGTGCAGAGGAGATTCACCAGGATGTTACCTGGGCTGCAGCGCTTCAGCTATGAAGAGAGACTGGATAGGCTGGGGTTGTTTTCCTTAGAGCAGAGAAGGCTGAGGGGGGACCTGATTGAGGTGTACAAAATTATGAGGGGCATAGATAGGGTAGATAGAAAGGAACTTTTCCCCTTAGTAGAGGGGTCAATAACCAGGGGGCATAGTTTCAAGGTAAGGGGCAGGAGGTTTAGAGGGGATTTGAGGAAAAACTTTTTCACCCAGAGGGTGGTTGGAATCTGGAACTCACTGCCTGAAAGGGTGGTAGAGGCAGGAACCCTCACAACATTCAAGAAGCATTTAGATGAGCACTTGAAACGCCATAGCATACAAGGCTACAGACCAAGTGCTGGAAAATGGGATTAGAATAGACAGGGCTTGATGGCCGGTGCGGACACGATGGGTCGAAGGGCCTCTTTCTGTGCTGTATAACTCTATGACTCTATGACTATGCCTGGATGAGTGCAGCTCCGACAACACTCAAGAAGCGCGACATCATCCAGGACAAAGCAGCCCGCTTGATTGGCACCCCTCTACCACCTTAAACATCCATTCCCTCCACCATCGGCGTACCGTGGCTGCAGTGCACTACAAGATGCACTGCAGCAACTCACCAAGGCTTCTTCGGCAGCACCTCCCAAACCCGCGACCTCTTCCACCTAGAAGGACAAGGGCAGCAGACGCATGGGACCACCAACACCTCCCTGTTCCCTTCCAAGTCACACATCATCCTGACTTAGAAGTATATCGCCGATCCTTCATCGTCGCTAGGTCAAAATTCTGGAACTCCCTACCTAACAGCACTGTGGGAGTACCTTCACCACACAGACTGCAGCGGTTCAAGAAGGCGGCTCACCATCACCTTCTCAAGGGCAATTAGGGATGGGCAATAAATGCTGGCCTTGCCAGCGACACCCACATCCCATAAAAACGAATTTTAAAAAATCCCTTTATCATTTTAAACACCTCATTCAGATCAACCTTCTAAACTCAAGGGAATATAAACCAAGTTTATGCAACCTGTCCTCATAATTTAACCCTTTAAGCCCTGATATCATTCGCCTAAGTAAAAGTTCTGCACGATCTCTTCCCGATCTCCAAAGGTTTTGAATCAAAACTCCAGAATATCTATCCATCCTTATATCTCCAGCATTTAAACCCCAGACAGTTGTCTTCTGTAGCTGACATTTGTTTGGCCTTAATGCCATAGGAAGCACGTGTTGAATGGAATATTTGATGATCTCGGTCTATACTTCGTCTTATAATCTTCAATGCCATTTCTAACCAGATAGTTGCCCAGCTCTTTTTTATTTTTAAAGAGTTATTTGATATTAACATCTGCTCCAGTCGAATGCAAACTCAATATACTACTTAGCAGCCCGTTCCATATGATAGCTGTATATACTTATGTTAAGACTTAAACCACCCAGCAGAGCCCAGATGTTCCACATCAACATTAAGGTATTATGAGACAGAGTTATTACACTTTATGGATTTCTGTTCTTCTTGAGCAGAGATGTATTATCCTGTATGTCATCTATTCCATGCATTTCCTTATTATAGGAACAGACATAAAAGAGCAAGAGACAGGCAGAAACAGAAGGCAAGTACCTTCCATCTGAAATGTGTATAGGGCATTAGGTCATCTTCATTGTGCTCAGTTTCTAGTTTATCAACCAGCTATAACTTCATCTCACCATGATTAGATCAAGCAGGTCTGAGCTGGGTTGTGCGCATCACACTCTATCACTTCTTAAATCATTTGAACCTCTGACCTGAAGCAAGCGGCAATGCTTTGTTAACAGGAAAAGCATTGAAGCAGCGACTATGGAAAAAAAATGCAAGCAACTCAGCCATGGCTGTGGCCCAAGGGAACACAAAAAGAACAGCTAATCCCAAAAAAACTACAGGTCGTAATATCTTCTGACAGATTCTCTCTGCTGCTGATTTGGGGCACTTTGGAGCTTACTTGAATTTGTCACTTTCTCATCACTGTTAAATGGAGGGAGAAAATTGAGAGGTCGCACAACACCAGGTTATAGTCCAACAGTTTTATTTGAAATCACAAGCTTTCGGAGCTATCGATTTGCTCCTTCCTCAGGTGAAGTGGATTTCAAATAAAACTGTTGGACTATAACCTGGTGTTGTGCGACCTCTCAATTTTGTCCACCCCAGTCCAACACCGGCATCTCCGCACAATGGAGGGAGCACAGCCAGGGGTCATAGACTGTGGTTTCCCAGGAACAGCCACTCTAAGAGGGGTGGGGTATATCAGGATATCTAGTCGGGGAGCAGTTAGAACAGCATGCAGCATTCTGGCAATATCTTGAAACCTCAGCAATGTAAGTAAATTAACAATGGCATTACCACTGAAGCAATATACAAAGCAAGACTGGTTGGTCTTGGTTTCAGCAGAGAAGCAAGAGGGTTACGGAATTCAAACATTTCTCCAAGCACAAGAAGTTTGTTGAGGATGGGGTGGTGGATGTGTAGCACTTCAAACCATAGAAACAGACAGCACAGAAGGTAGCCATTGGGCATATTGCGCCTGTGCCAGTGCTAAGAAAACAATAACTTGCATTTATATAGCGCCTTTCATGTCCTCAGGACATTCCAAAGTGTTTCACATCCTTTAGGAGCATAGTCACCATTGTGATGTAGGTAAATATGGTAGCCAATTTACAGACAGGCCTGCAATGCGAACTCACAGCCTTCTGGTTTGGAGGCAACTGTAGGACCACTTGATCTACTGGCCCCATGAAAACAATATAGAGATTAATAGGCCAGGTGAACTAAGGAGATCATACATGGATTTAACACATCTTGTCTATTTAATTCATTCAGCAACAATCTTTAGCATTGAAACTCCCAACTTGTTTCAAATAACCAGTGGCTTCTCCTCACTCTACAAAAAAAATCTTCCTCCCCAACTCCCTGTAACCCACAGATTCTGTCTAGTTCTTGTTGAAAGAAAAGGATTAGATAAGCAAAAACAATACAAGTGTAACCTGAACATTATGTATGTCAAATGGCCACAAGTCTGTGAAGTGTATAGACAACACAGCTACCATTGGAATCTATTGGATTGCAATGGTCATGTTTGTATTAAAGCAATATCTGTTTGATGTCAGGCATAAACTAGGTCAAGCTGTAATCTCTAAAAACCAACTATGTTGAAAATGTATGTTATGTGAAGGCAAGGATCATTAATGTAAGGAATGTGAACATTACAGAATGGAACACTTTCCTTTTCTTCCTCCAGTGTCAACATCATCAAGTATTTTAAGCGAGGTACAGACTGAGTTATACGTGTGGTAAAGTTCTCTGAATTCCTTGGAGAGTAGTTTTGAATGTAAAACATACTACAATTATATGTTGTTGCAGTAAACATATGCATCAGGTTTGGAGAAGAGGAGATCCACTATAATTTTGCCATAGTTAACGCTCTAACAAGAAACAAAAAAACTGGGACAAAGACTGACGCACATCTTCAGATTGATGCTTATTTTCCAACAAGCCAAGAAATTCAACTTCAGGTGCAGAATTATTTGGGCAGCACAGTGAATCCAATTTCCTCTATAATTGTTTAAGTGTCTACACTTTTTACAAGGAATTGTGTTCATTGTTTTCAAGGACTGTACACAAGCATGGATCTCTCATGGCATTGCTCATGATAAGGTGGATGATATGCTGTTTTATAACAGGGGTATTATACCACATAGTGCACAATGTATTTTTGTGCTACGGTGGAGATGTCTCCATTAATGCCAAAAAATGGAATTGTTGTTAAGCAAGCACATGTTTAGTTAAGAATTGTTTGGTCTGAGAATTTTGCAATGCCTGCTCCAGGTCAAAAGCACCTAGCATTTAGTAACTGGCTTATTTTTCCCTCTTTTTCAAATTATTTTGCATCTGTTAAAAATGGGATGTCTGGTGTGCATTGACAGACCATTTTTAATATATTACTAGTAAATCTTCTCTGCTCATGGTAAGACTGGAGTGGGGGGAGGGGTTCTTTTTCCCCAGATACTCTAGGCGATAAGGAGCCTCCAAGGTGGCTAAAATGGGGTCTTAAGCTGATATGCCAGCTCAGCCCCCATTTAGCACAAGACGCCATCTTGGTAAAGGAGTTGAAGCTTGTGCTAGGAATGGCTGCCCGGAGGATCATTAAGCAACTGATTGCCACTTAAATTGCCTACTCATTAAGGAGACTGCACGGCATTTTGGTGACTAGTGCTTGACCTAACGCCCTCTCCTAACAGCGAACAGCTGATTGGGAGGAAGCAAGTCGTTGCAGCGGATTTCGAGCGCTACTTAAAGGCATATCACCTTTTACTGTTCACTTGCTGCTGGAGGTTTGAAGAGGACTTTTGAAACACATCGGGAGACTTTCTGGGACACTTTGTCAAGACTTCACCAACACTCTATCAACATTTATTCTGTAATTCACTGAGGACTTCACCTGAAAAGAGTAAGTGCTGTGCTACTCTACCTTATAGGAGTCACCAGGAGAAAGGGAGTGTTTGGTCATTGGGCTCTTGCTAGGGGACAACCTTGGTCTGGAGAATGAATGGGAGGAGGAGATGAGGCCAGGCAGAGCAACACCAGCTGCTGGAGAAGAGGGGGACAGGAGGGCGAGGTGGACTCCTTGCCCCCACTGTGGGTACAGGACATCCCTCCTCCACCAGGACCTCCAGCGCCGGGCCCGGGAACCTGTGCGCCCTCTCACTCGGTCCCTGAGCCATCCTGAAACGTGCCACTGTGCGTCAGCCAGCACACTCCACACCTTCAGTGGAAGTGGGTGAGTGGAGCCCACAGATACTGCACCACGAAAATCGCGTCTAATCAGCGCTTGAGTGCTAAACCTGCAGGTGTCTCTGTTTTAGCACCTCTGGGCAAATTCAAATTATGGTATCAGCAATTAGGACCAAAATTGCGTGCTAAAACCAGACTTTCAAACAGGCACCCATTTAACACCTGTTTTCACCCTTTCACCAAAATAACCCCAAGGATGTACTGGTTCTAGGACATGGAAATTAAATGACATGTAAAGTAGAATGCAAGTGCATGCCTCTTTAAGGCTTGAAATGAGTGGTGGGTTCGTTTGAGTTCAGGTTGCAGGTGAGAGCCTTGAGTTTGTTTGATCAACGGGAGAATTAAGAATTTGAAAGATTGTTGAACAGGTATGTTGTTGGAGAGGGGAAGGTGAACACAGCAGTGTTTTGCGGAGATAAGAAAGAGAGCTGAATACAGTGGCTAGAAAATATAAATTATACTAATTGTTACACAGAAGAAGTACAAAATGGAAACAGGCTATTTGCCCAACCAGTCTGTGTCGGGATTTATCCTCCACATGAGCAAATGGTCCCAATCTCATTTACCCACCGTTTCCACTTCCTTCATCCACCTATTCAATCTAATCTTGAATATTGACATCGTTTCTGTCTCAACCATCAACCCTGGCAGTGAATTCCACAGCCTCACAACTATCTGTGTGAAAAAAAGAATTTTCTCTTCTCTATTCCAAAACAGTCCGGCTGCTTCTATCTACCATGTCCCATCCTTCCATAATTTTAAACACTTCTATCAGATCACCCTGTAATTTGGGTTGTTCTACTGAAAAATGCCCCCAATTTTTCAAGTCTTTCTTCATATTTGTATTTCCTCATACCAGTCAGCATCCTAGCATTGTACCCCCTCTGAAGCCTCAATTATCCATGGATCTCTCATGGCATTGCTCATGGTAAGTCACAGGATACATTCTCTGTCTACCTGTCTCTGTCATCTTTGTGTTGCTGGTTCCCTCTCTGGCTTTCTCTCTATCTGTCTTTTTCTCTCCCAGTTCCCACCCGCCCCCTCCCCCCAACCAACACCAATCAGACACTTTCTTGGTGTTCTTTTCTGTTACTCTCTCGATCACTTTGTCTTCTTTTCTGATTCTCTCTCTGTCCTCTTCTATATCTTTTTTTCTTTTACTTTCTCTACCTTTTTTTTGGTGTGAGGTGTGGCCACCAGTCGGCAGGAGTGCAGCCAATGCTTGGCACACTGCCAGGGCTGAAGGCCGGCAAGTGGCACATTCTTTGGAAGCTGCGAGTGGCAGCAGGAAGGGTCAGGTATTGGATCACATTTCAGGTGGCTGGTATGAGGCACTTGTGGGGAAGGGTTGCAACACGGTGGCATAGTGGTTAGCACTGGTGCTTCACAGCGCCAGGGACCCGGGTTCGAATCTGACCTCGGGTGACTGTCTGTGTGGAGTTTGCACATTCTCCCCGTGTCTGCGTGGGTTTCCTCCGGGTGCTCCGGTTTCCTCCCACAGTCCAAAAATGTGCGGGTTAGGTTGATTTGGCTATGATAAATTGACCCTTAGTGTTAGGGGGGGATTAAATATGTGGGGTTATGGGGATAGGATGGGATATGTTAGGGGGAATTAAATACGGGGATAGGGTGGGATAGGTGCAGGCTCGATGTGGGGATTCTGTGTGAGAAAGCAGGGACAGGGTACTGGATTTGGATGATCAGCCATGATCGTATTGAATGGTGGAGCAGGCTCGACGGGCTGAATGGCCTACTCCTGCGTCTATGTTTCTATGTCTATGTTTCTATGGCCTGTGGATTGGGGGTGCCTTTGGGGCTACAGGTGGCAGCTGAAAGGTGGCGATGGGATTGGGTCTGAAGGCTGTATTTTCTGGTGGCGAGTGTGGGGTGCCACTTGGGGGAGGGATGCAGCAGGGACAGGAAGCGATCGTGACAGAGGAAGAAAAGAAGAAGAGGGTGACACTATGGAACATAACACCAGAGAGCCATCTACCTTGGAAACATAAATCTCAGAGATGGGAAGACTGAAAGGTAAGTACAGTACAAGTACATGGAAAATTTAAACCTTTCCAGCTTGAACATAGTATGCAGGCATGACACTCAGGAGTGATGGAAGTGGCATGGCATGACCTTTTCTGTAAGCACCAAAGTGTCTACAATACATAAGACTTTAAATATATGAATTATATGTATTGGTTTTGAGACATCAGACACACGTGAGGTTTCACACCATTGCACATTCAAGTTGTGTCATGCTTTAAAGAAAAGAACAATTTCCTGTGGGTTGCTTCTGACATCTAATTACCTCATAACCTGCCGAAGAGCAATTGGCCCCCAACTGGCTTCAGGAATGATGCGGAGATGCCGGTGTTGGACTGGGGTGGACAAAAGTGAGAAGTCGCACAACACCAGGTTATAGTCCAACAGTTTTATTTGAAATCACAAGCTTTCGGAGCGCTGCTCCTTCGTCAGGTGAAGTGAAGGCACCTGACGAAGGAGCAGCAGCTCCGAAAGCTTGTGATTTCAAATAAAACTGTTGGACTATAACCTGGTGTTGTGCGACTTCTCACTTTTGGCTTCAGGAAGGCAGACCAATTAGACCCTGAGGTCTTAAAAGGGAGACATAAGGTTACACACAACTGAACCTTAGCAACAGAATATATTCTGTGTTACAGGGTATAATGTTCCTTGCATCACAAAAGTGTATCATGCGGCTTACCATAAGCAATGCCACAAGAGATGTGTCATTAGTAATTATCTAATGACTCCGAGGCACAGTTGAAAATTCTAAAACTTACTGAAACTTTCTGTTTGCCGGGAACCTCCTCAGTACCACATATATATCGGCCGTCACTATGTTCTACAGGTAGAGTACAACAGAACTCTTTGATGACACTGGAGGAGGCCATCGCTTTCAAATTATAAAAGCACAAAACAGTAGCTGAAAATGTTGGACATGGTTCAGGATCAATTTTGTCTGACGTCTTGCTGTCTTGCTTGCTCAGGCTTCTGCAGCGTGACATTTAAAGCAAATCTGCAATGGGCAGACCGCACACAGGAAGAAAAAGCTGCTGTCGATTTAGGTCATACATGTCAATCAACTGCTGGGAAATGAATTCTCATTACAAGGACCAATTTGTAAATTACAGCCTCTAACCTTCCCTCTAATACACAATAATAAAATCTCCCTCCAGACAGCAAATCAGCACAGTACCACTCGGGTTGCCAACTCTGGTTGGACGCATTCCTTGAGGTTTGATCATGTGATGCTTGATCAGACGACACATGGATGTAATTTGCAAACATTATTTCATTGACCCTGTAAAGGTTGGGTCCCCTGTAGTTGAGTGTCTGTGCTCCCCTTGAGCCTATAAAAATGTTTTTATTCACTGGCAGGGACAGACTAGGTATTGGGAAATTTCTCGAGTGCCCCCATGAATGGTTCGCTACCACCCCGAGAGGTGCATCCTCTAATCCCCAGCCCCCCGAGAGTTCAGCTCTGTGATCCCCTCCGCCCCCCCCCCCCCGAGAGTTCAGCTCTGTGATTCCCTCCGCCCCCCCCAGAGTTCAGCTCTGTGATCCCCTCCCCCCCCGACAGTTCAGCTCTGTGATCCCCTCCCCCCCCGACAGTTCAGCTCTGTGCTCCCCTCCCCCCCAGAGTGCAGCTCTGTGATCCCCTCCCCCCCCCGACAGTTCAGCTCTGTGCTCCCCTCCCCCCCAGAGTTCAGCTCTGTGATCCCCTCCCCCCCCCCGAGAGTTCAGCTCTGTGATCCCCTCCCCCCCCCGAGAGTTCAGCTCTGTGATCCCCTCCCCACCGAGAGTTCAGCTCTGTGATCCCCTCCCCCCGAGCATTGAGTTCTATGATTCCGCCGCCCCCATCCCCCAACCATTGCACTCTCTGATTCCCCACCACCTCTGAGAAATCGAAGGTTGTCAATAATCTGAAACAAAAGCAGAAAATGCTGGAAACACTCAGTAACTCAGGTAATCCAGGAGGGTGGGCAGCCCTGCCACATACAAAGATTCACAGACACTGGGAGCTGAAGGGTGGGAATTTAAATGCCATTTCATCCTCCATGTGAAAAACAACAGAGGGAAAAAAATTATTCAGGGGTAGAAAAAAGTCCAGCAGTAGTTCCCAACCACTTCAGTCCCAAAATTCTCTGATAATTTACAAATGGAAAAGGGAACTGATTGGAACCAAGTTACGACAAGTACTGAACTAAAATGGTGACTGCTTGCAGCCAAAATACAAACACCTGTTACTGCTCAATCAGGCTTCAGCACAATCTAACATTCTAACAGAAACTTGCCCCATGCCTATTGGTCGCCATGCCTGTCCGTAAAAGCTTTGGCTCCTCTTATTGGTGCACTGGCGCTCCTCATCAACTCTGCTTCCTATTTGCTCCCGGGTTGCTCGCAGCAGTTCCCGGGAGATCGATCCTCAATTCCGGAAGGGTTGGCAATCCTAAATTCAACAAGCCTGGATTTTTTTTTAATTCATGAAACCTGTCCTCATAATTTAACCCTTTAAGCCCTGGTATTATTCCAGTGAATTAGTACTGTGCCCCTGCCAAGGCCAACACCTCCATCCCAAAGTTAGTGTCCTAAACTGAACACAGTGCTCCAGACGGGGGTCATAGAAACATAGAAGATAGGAGCAGGAGTAGGCCATTCGGCCCCTCTAGCCTGCTCCGCCATTCAATGCGATCATGGCTGATCATCCAAATTCAGAACCCTGTCCCTGCTTTCTCCCCATATCCCTTGATCCCTTTAGCCTTAAGAAATATATCCAACTCCTTCTTGAATATATTTAATGAATTGGCCTCTACTGCCTTCTGTGGTAGAGAATTCCACAGGTTCACCACTCTCTGGGTGAAGAAATTCCTCCTCATTTCTGTCCTAAATGGCTTACCCCTTATCCTTAGACTGTGACCCCTGGTTCTGGACTCCCCGACCATCGGGAACATCCTTCCTGCATCTAGTCTGTCCAGTCCTTTCAGAATTTTATAAGTTTCAATGAGATCCCCTCTCATTCTTCTAAACTCCAGCGAGTATAAGCCCAATCGACCCAATCTCTCCTTATACGTCATTCCTGCCATCCCAGGTATCAGCCTGGTGAATCTTCGCTGAACTCCTTCCATGGCAAGAACCTCCTTCCTCAGATAAGGCGACCAAAACTGCACACAATACTCAAGATGTGGTCTCACCAAGGCCCTGTACAACTGTAGCAAGACATCCTTGTTCCTGTACTCAAACCCTCTCGCTACGAAGGCCAACATACCATTTGCCTTCTTAACCGCCTGCTGCACCTGCATGCTTACCTTCAGCGACTGGTGCACAAGGACACCCAGGTCTCGTTGCACTTCCCCTTCTCCCAATCTATTGCCATTCAGATAATAATCTGCCTCCCTGTTTTTGACACCAAAGTGGATAACCTCGCATTTATCCACGTTATATTGCATCTGCCATGCTTCTGCCCAGTCACCCAACCTGTCCAAATCATACTGGAGTTTCTCGGCATCCTCCTCACAGCACACACGCCCACCCAGCTTTGTGTCATCTGCAAACTTGGAGATATTACATCTAGTTCCCTTGTCTAGATCATTAATATATATTGTGAATAGCTGGGGTCCAAGGACCGATCCCTGCGGTACCCCACTAGTAACTGCCTGCCACTCGGAAAAAGACCCATTTATTCCAACTCTTTGCTTTCTGTCTGCCAACCAGTTCTCTATCCAAGTCAATACCTTGCCCCCAATCCCATGTGCCTTAACTTTACATGCTAATCTCTTATGCGGGACCTTATCGAAAGCCTTTTGAAAGTCCAAATACACCACATCCACTGGTTCTCCCTTATCTATTTTACCAGTTACATCCTCAAAAAATTCCAGTAGATTAGTCAAGCACGATTTACCTTTTGTAAATTCATGTTGACTTTGTCCGATCCTGTCACTGTTTTCCAAGTGCTCTGCTATTACATCTTTTATAATGGACTCTAGCATTTTCTCCACTACCGATGTCAGGCTTACCGGTCTGTAATTCCCCGTTTTCTCTCTACCACCTTTTTTAAATAGTGGGGTAACATTAGCTACCCTCCAATCCATGGGTATTGTTCCAGATTCCATCGAATATTGGAAGATGATCAGCAATGCATCTACTATTTCTAGGGCCACTTCCTTAAGTACCCTAGGATGTAGATTATCAGGCCCTGGGATTTATCGACCTTCAATCCCGCCAATTTCCCTAACACCATTTCCCTACAAATACTGATTTCTTTCAGTTCCTCCCTTTCATCAGACCCTATGTTCCCCAACATCTCTGGGAGGTTATTTGTGTCCTCCTTTGTGAAGACAGAACAAAAATATGTATTTAATTGGTCTGCCATTTCTTTGTTCCCCATTATAATTTCCCCTGATTCTGACTGCACGGGACCTATGCTTGACTTCACCAATCTTTTTCTTTT
The DNA here is from genome assembly GCA_030390025.1 of Squalus acanthias. NCBI lineage: Eukaryota > Metazoa > Chordata > Chondrichthyes > Squaliformes > Squalidae > Squalus > Squalus acanthias. Next base: position 41,680,851 of record CM059434.1, read on the forward strand.
CACATATCTATAAAAGTTTTTACAGTCAGTTTTTATGTTCCATGCAAGCTTCCTCTCATATTCTATTTTCCCCCTCTTAATTAATCCCTTTGTCCTCCTTTGTTGAATCCTAAACTGCTCCCAATCCTCAGTTTTACTGCTTTTTCTGGCCAATTTATATGTCCTGGTCTGACCCAGGCTCTGTACAACTGATGCATCACTTCCTCCCCTTTACATTCCAACTCCCTTGAGATAAAGGCCGACATTCTATTAGCCTTTCTGATTGCTTTTTTACCTGCGCACTAGCTTTTAGTGATTTGTGTTGATGGACACCTTATTGGCAGGCTGGACTGAACTGGGTTGGGGGGTGGGGAAAGACCTGCTTATTACAATGGGAGAGCATTGCGCTTGATTCCTGCACCTCCAAGTGTGACTGGGACCTTAATGTGAACAGTAGGCTGTGGTTAGGAGGAAGCTGAGAAAAGAGCAATTTAAATTTTTACTTCAAGGGTGAGAGGTAAACTGGAGGCTGACTGAGTCTCAAACAGGAATAAAATAAGTAAAATTAAACTGTTTGCTTTGGACCAGACCCTTCTAAAGTAGTGAAACGTACCTTTCAATGCTGCCCTCTGCTGTAAGAACTCCAGTCCTTACCTTTAATTTAAGATATACATTTGTACGTCTGCTCCAACAGCCTGCTTTCCAATTTACTATTTACTGCTTTTGTACGGATTTTGGCACTGTCCTTAGTAAGGTTGCATTTGTGAAATATAAAATTACAACAAACAGATTGAGAGAGGTTGTTTTTTGGAACCGTTTGTCAGCATATACTGATACCCAAATGTTGCCAACTGCTCACGTTCTGAGTGAGCATTCAGCACTTTGGATGCCATTCGTGCCACTCGTGGTGCCTGGTGTGTTCTGCAGTCCAAGGCCTCAGCCACCGCGTCAACTGGTTTTGGCCATGTGGGACCTGCTGGGTAACAGGACCACCATTGCACGTCCGTCATACAAACTCACAGCACATGCACGCCCAACCTGCTTTTTAGAAAGCTCCATAAAATACATTTTTACATCAAAATAGTTTTCAATTTGATCTTCAACGTTCTAATTAATGAATTGAGATGATTTTTTTCTAACTGTGTTTCGCAGCTTGATTCAAGCCTGTCATTTTGAGGTGAACTTCTGTATAGACAGAGAATGTAGAGCAGCGTGAAGTGATGCATCTTGGAAGGACTAACGAGAAGATGTAATGTAAACAAAATGATATAATTTTAAAGGGGGTGCAGGAACAGAGAGCCCCGGGGTTCACACGAAACTTTAAAGGTGGCAGGACAAGTTGATCAGGCTGTTAAAAACCTTGGGGGGGAAATTTTGGTTACTTTGCGCCTCCCATTAGGGCCCCGAGGTTAGCGGCGGCAGTAGCCGGTAGCGCCCCGTGGCGCTGCACCTCCGGCGATGACATCATCGGCGTGCGCAGCGCCCCACTTGTGCCCTGGCCACAAACTTGGCTCGCGCCCCCATACCTACTGCCAGACACTATGTCTGATAGGGTCAGGGGGACGGTCTTGCGGCCGGGGAGGCGATAATTAAAGGGCAGGTGCCGGGCGGCCATCTTTTTTTGGGCCGCCTGCCGGCCATCTTTTTTTGGGCCGCCTGCCAGCACCTGCCCCCTCTTGCCTCCTGCTGCAGGGTGCCGGCCGTGATCGGTCAGCCCGGTACGCCTCTTAAGTGCCGGGCTCTTTTACCGGCACCCCGCTCCCTGGTGGGCCAGCAGGGCCCCGGAGCGCGCTGTGCTAGGCCCCTCCCCTTTAATCAGGGGAGGGAGGCCTGCAGTACCGCGGCACTATGTGCCAGCGTGCATGGTGCCACTGCACGCAGCGCCGCGATATTCAATGGGAGCGCCCCAAGAGGGAGGGGGTGCACTTCCAGTAGTGTCCCGCTTCCTGCTTGGGGCGCTACTATTGAATTTTGGGCGCGGGGGCGCTAACTTTTTCGGGGTGCTATAAGTAGCAAAGTTATCGCCACAAAGGCGGTGCGAGCCAATTTTCCCCCCTTGGCTTTATAAATAGAGGCATAGGCCTTGATATAATTGGGGAGGCAGGGAGGATGCGGGGAAGCCTGATAGCAGGCGATGAACCCGACGAGGTCAGGACGTGGAGGCCCTGCCGCACTTAACGGCAGGGCCTCATCTAAATATAAGAGTGTAGAGTCCTGCACCAAAGCCGGCCAGATTGACAGCCTGGCCAGCGGGTGGGAGCAGGAATTTGCAGCAGGGGGCCACAGCCGGGAACTCAAGGGAACAGTCCCTGACAGTTTGTGGGGGGTCTGGTCATGATCAGGTGGTCTAGTTGAGATCAGGGGGAGAGGGGAGGCACTGGCCACGATCGGGGTAGCCCAGTGCAAGGGAGGCCCAAGGCTGCCTTCCTGCTGGTGACCTGCTCGCCTGCTCAAATGAATAGGTTAATATGGGGACACAGAGGGAAGGAAGCAGGATCAGAGCAGGTAAGTGACTCTCGTTATTTTAACTGCCCCTGCCGCACCCCGGTTTTCACCAGGTGGGGGAGTTAAAATCGCGGCCATAGAGTAAAAAAGCAAGGTAGTTATGCTAAACTTTAGAAATCACTGGTTAGGCCGCAGCTGGAGCATTGTGTCCAATTTTGAGCGCCACACTTTAGGAAGGATGTCAAGGCCTTGGAGAGGGTGCAGAGGAGATTTACCAGAATGGTACCAGGGATGAGAGACTTCAGTTATGTGGAGAGACAAGAGAGGCTAGGATTGTTTTTCTTAGAACAGAGAAGGTTAAGGGGAGATTTGAAAGAGGTGTTCCTCTGGGGAGTCTGAAGTCTTTGAAGAGAGATCGTAAGGCCAGATAGCCTCCGTAGGTGGGAACCATTATGTAAGAATATTTGTTATATCATAGTTTAGCACAGCAGTCCAACTGTTTATTATTTTCTACTACTCAAGGCACTAACTATATTTAATAACTACTGTAAAAAATACATACTGTATTGTTGCTATTTGCCTGTTCTTTTATTATTTAATAAGCGTGGTTGGCTGTTAAAGCCTAAACCAAAGTCTAGTGTAGTATTATTCTGCCACCTTCTGCAGACAAGGAGGATCAGGGGAGATCAGGCGGTGGAATAAATAGCTGCAATAAACTGAAGAGGATTCTCCTTTCATTCCCTGGGCAAATGAAAAAGCTCCCTGGGCTACAGGGATCTGGGACTTACTTACACAAGTAGTGTGGAACACAGAAAGCAAAAATATCTAGAATTTAAAAAAAGTAAAGTAACCTCAAAAACATATTGGGAGGGGGAGTGTAGGATTGTAGTGAAATAAAATAGGTTTCGTATTGAAGCCAACTTACCGCCACAGATCAGATCTGAGATCAATTAAAAACTGGGAAAATGATCAGTTCCTTATACTGTATAAGCCAGTTTACTTTTTCGCAAAGTGGGCGTGTTTATAACAGGAATTAACTGCAAGTATTTCACTTCGTCAAATCACAGGTGAAATATATGACTTTGTGTACAACAATGTACATGAACGGAAATAGAAAAAACATAACGTCAGAGCTACACATTTCTATGTATTCAACAAATAAGTAATTCAATTTGACTGCTATAAGAGCAGTTTAGATTGGATGGGCCGCTAATCTTAATATACAGCATTCAACATGCTTATTGATGCAAGTTGCAATTTTGCATGTCCTTGAATCTTAAATCTGTTGGATATACATAATGTGCTTTCTTCTTACAAAAGGCTGCCAGACTTCTTGTTATCAGAAATGGGATAAATTGAATTTTGTGCATACTTCTAACTAGAAAATAACTACTATTCCACTGACACCAGACTGTTGTACATTCCAACAGTTGTAACACTATCCCTTCTATCTGCAGATGATCAGCTTGCTGTACAGTCTATACCATTGCTGCCCAATACTGCCAAGTTATGAATAGTACATCAGGGTCAGCATTACCTAGATCTTTCAAGTTTTATTTTTAAATTTATACAAGTTAGAAGATCTAGTAACTTTGTCAATGATAGGTTGCTTCAATATAAAGAACATACTTTCAACAGTTGGAAAATATTGCAGAAAATCCTCTTTTCAATTTGCTCTAATTATGTTCACTTCGATATGGTTCACTATTGATTAGAAAAGTGTGCATATGTACCGCAGTGAAGGGTTTAGACTAGGGTGACCATACAAGATCTCATTTACAGAATCAGTCATCCTTTCTCACAGAATCCAGCTTCACATCAGCAGACTGCAGTCACCTTCTGTGCCTTCCACTGTCCCTCCTATCTATGGAAATGTACTGTTGAGCAATGCAATAACAAGCAGCTACAGCTATGTGCTACAAGAAAGCATATGGGTTTAATTCAAACCTTCAATCCTGATATCTCCAAAGGTCAGAACAGGAATCGACTAAAATCCATTCACGTACGGCTACTGAAAAGCTTTAGTATTCTGTACTTAATTATTGACAGACATTGTAAAAACATTGAAATATTCTGCTCCAGAGAACATGCATTGTTATAAGGTTGTACAACACCTCCCAAATCAAACATTCAGATTAAATGACTAGTTATTAATTTAGTATATATTTGACATGCAAATCACCCCATGTAACATCACTATGATTCTGCGAAGACAAATTGTTCTGCAGTTTGACATGGCAAAGATGAAAATGAAATTAAAATGAGCTCGATAATAATCAATGCCTTAATTAGGTGACATCATGAATTAGGTAACAACTGAAAGTATCTTGAAAAGCAGTTGAATTCAATTTAGATGGGGGATAATGCAATAGTGGGGGGAAAATGACAGCAACACTGGTGTTTAGCATTATGGAGCAGTGGGTTGTTGGTTTGCACCTCCAATTCTTCCTGCCATTGCGTTCTTGAGTCCAGTCATATTGTAGGGAGGTTCCCCTCACACATCTCTGAGTAACCAGTTGACAGCAGCAAAGGAAGAACTTGGAAGTTAAGAGTGGCCAAAGGAGAACAAGGAAATAGGGGACAAAATAACTTTTCTACCAGCCACCTGCTATCTACAGGGACATTTTATTAATTTATAACCAGAATGACACTCATTTTCTCAGAGATAATGCAAGGCTGAAGTGACAGATATCTAGCTTTTTAATCGAGGAGGGAAGAAAAATGAGGTAGAGAGAGAGCGAGACTGGCCAGATGGACTGTAGACTCTGCCAGTTTTGTACTTTCCTGTGACAAATAAAGAATCAACAACAGAGCCAAATTCAATACACTTTTTGTGACATTTTCTATGTGTATGATTCTCTCCCTCCACTTCCCATACCAGCAGCTCAATGTGATTTATAATTAGTATCGAATTAAGGGCAGTTTTGTTGCTGTAAATCAATATAGGCTAGCAGTTGGATTGAGAACTACACAAACCTATTTCACATGGTTGACCAACTATTGATTGTCTCCTTGCGGTGGATGTAAAAGGGGCAATTTCCTAGTTGGGGTTAAAAAAGCCCACACTCCTGAGCGTGCAACGCTCTGATAAAGTGACAGCCTGACTCCTGTGCGGCTGGCTCATTTGAACAATTTAAATGTGCTGCCTGAACATTTTCCCCCTGCTTAGAGAATTCTATTGTATATTTGGAGAGTGGTGACTAGGGAGTGGAGCAGCTCTTAACTGGCTGCTGCACTTCTTAAAGATGTGCAGCTGCTTTTGGTTGCAGGCTGACTAAACATAGCTGGAAGAGCTACAGAACAGTTCCCTTTGAGGAGGTAAGCCGAGAGGTTTCATTGGAAGAAGTTGCCCTGACAAAAGGCATCTAATATCTTTTTTTCAAATGCCTATCACTCAATCAATGACTAACAAGCAGCCACATCTGTCCCCCTGCTGCAAGGCACTGTTGTTTGCTTGCAGAGGCTGGGGTATCAACTGGGGAGCACCTTGATGGCAGTTTTCACACTCCTTAGAGGTAGCCAAACACCTTATCCCACCCAGATCCCTGGTCCTCCACAGTGCAAGCCAGCAGCTAATGCATGACAAGAAAAGAGAAGGACGATGATTTGACTTGAACTCCACTGCGGTGTTTATGCTGAGCACTGTGCTTGCAGCTGAGGGCAACCGGCGGAAGTAAGCAGCAGTTCAGCTTGTCAAGTCAAAAACAAAAACCCAAGTGCAATTCTCACAAATATGGCAACCTAATTGTAAGTGGTGTATTTTTGGAACAACTCACAGGCCTCCCAGCACCTATTTTATATGAGTGCTCAACAAATCAGGTGCTACACTGCAGAACTGCACAAAGAATTCACTGTATATCAATTATAACAGTGTTGTATATTTCTGCAGGTACTAATGAAGCCAGTGTATGCTATTACCACGGCCACGGATTCGGACGTCCAGTGCAGAGTGCGCTGAGGCCTACCCAACTGATTATGTGGACCACATGTGCTGCTGGCTGGCAACACTGGCGAATCAGTTATAAGGATTCTGATCTTGATCTGGGAATGTGGGCAAAGGTGTTAAAAATATGGAAAATTTGTTTCCCTCCCCCTTTCCCATGATTTACATTATTTAGGGCACTCTCTCCTTCTTTCTGTGTCCCACATAGCACACATCATTCTCTGACTGGGATGGCACACAGCCACCCAATCTTATGGCTTTGCCAATGTCTCATGAACCACACACCAATCTGTGGCGATGGGATTTGTAGGCCTGCCCTCTGATTTTCTTTCCCAAAGATGTCACACAAGAAATTGGTGTGGGCAATCATGTCCACCACTGTGTGGTACCACATGCCAGGGCACCAACATACTGCTCCACTGGACTACCATTCAAATTGTTCAAACAGTCATAGGTTCAAGCTTCAGTATAGAATTGAGCACATAATCTAGGCTGACACCTCAGTACGAAGGGAGGACTGAACTGTCAGAGGTTCCGTCCACTGGGTGAGATGTTAAACCAAGGCCCCTTTCAGATAGAAGTAAAAGATCCTCTGGCACTATTTGAAGATGATCAGGGAAATTCTGCTGGTGTCCTGGCCAACATTTATCCCTCAACAACGCCTGGTGACTTACTTCATTTGCAGTTTGTGGCACCTTGTTGTGAGCCAATTGGCTGTCATGTGTGCCTACAAGACAGTGATTACACTTCAAATAGTAAGTTATTCATTATGAAAGATGTGAAAGGCACTATATAAATAGAAGTTCTTGTTCTTTTTAACATTAAATTGCAATTCATTTTTAATGTTGTAAAAAATGGCTTATGTGCTTTGAGTGGAAAATGGAGTAGCAATATATAATGTGCAAAAGATTTAAAAGTAAATTATTAAAACTTTCATAAGTGACCCTGCAACTTTTAATGTATGTCTCAACCTAGTTTAAATGTATTTAAATATTCATCTTTTCAAAGAAATTATCAAATCTCCTTTAAATGGCAAATGTAGTTATCACCCCCTGGAAAAATTACCCTTTTACTTTACACGTTCCTAAAAGACACGATGGTCTGAGATTTTTTGCTTCGTCATTTGCCAGCCTGGAATTTTCCACCCATTAAAAGTGAATAGGCAGAAAATCATGGGCTGGCAAACAAACAGAAAATCCACCACATATTGCTTTACATTCTTTCCTCTCCATCCCATAGTTTCTCCTGGCACCCTTCACCATCACCTGCGTGAGAAGGCTTGTTCCCCTCAATTGCCGATACCATCTTAACAGGGAGAGAACAAGGAGGTGTGCAAGTGTGAGCTGTGGTGACTCACCTACTCCCCCCATATCTGGGGAGGCTGTAACGCCTCTCTCACACTCCTGGAGCAGATACAAGTGACACCCAACCTCCAATTTCGCTCTCTCTTTTCTCGCTCTATTTCATCAGCACCGCTTTAGTGATTGGTCATTTTATCCAGGACCGCATGACTGGAGCTCCTTATCTTTGATCTTCACCTTTCTCTTACAATCTGCAGGCTTTAAAACTCAATTGTTAGGAACATAGGAACAGAAGTAGACCATTTAGCCTCTCAAGCCTGTGCCACCATTCAATAGGATCATGGCTGATCCCATTACCCCTACTCTTTGTTTTCTACCACCTAACCATAGAACATAGAACATAGAACATAGAACAGTACAGCACAGTACAGGCCCTTCGGCCCTCGATGTTGTGCCGAGCATTGTCCGAGACCAAGATCAAGCTACCACACTCCCTATCACTCTGGTGTGCTCCATGTGCTTATCCAATAACCGCTTGAAAGTTCCTAAAGTGTCCGACTCCACTATCACAGCAGGCAGTCCATTCCACACCCCAACCACTCTCTGAGTAAAGAATCTACCTTGGACATCCCTTCTATATCTCCCCCCATGCACCTTATAGTTATGCCCCCTTGTAACAGCTGCCTCTACCCGAGGAAATAGTCTCTGAACATCCACTCTATCTATCCCCCTCATCATCTTATAAACCTCTATTAAGTCGCCTCTCATCCTCCTCCGCTCTAAAGAGAAAAGCCCCAACTCCCTCAATCTTTCCTCATAAGACCTCCCCCCAAACCAGGCAGCATCCTGGTAAATCTCCTTTGCACTCTTTCCAATGCTTCCACGTCCTTCCTATAGTGAGGTGACCAGAACTGCACACAATATTCCAAATGTGGTCTCACCAAGGTCCTGTACAGTTGCAGCATAACCTCACGGTTCTTAAACTCAAACCCTCTGTTAATAAACGCCAACACACCATAGGCCTTCTTTACTGCTCTATCCACTTGAGTGGCAACCTTCAGAGATCTGTGGATATGAACCCCCAGATCCCTCTGCTCCTCCACGTTCCTCAGAACCCTGCCGTTGACCCTGTAATCCTTATTCAAATTTGCCCTACCAAAATGAATCACCTCGCACTTATCAGGGTTAAATTCCATCTGCCATGTTTCGGCCCAGCTCTGCATCCTATCAATGTCTCTTTGCAGCCTACAACTGCCCTCCACCTAATCCACTACTCCACCAATCTTGGTGTCATCAGCAAATTTACTGATCCACCCTTCAGTCCCCTCCTCCAAGTCATTGATAAAAATCACAAACAGCAGAGGACCCAGCACCGACCCCTGTGGCACACCGCTGGTAACTGGTCTCCAGTCCGAAAATGTTCCATCCACCACCACCCTCTGCCTTCTATGAGATAGCCAGTTACTTATCCAATCGGCCAAATTTCCCTCTATCCCACAACTCCTTACTTTCTTCATGAGACGACCATGGGGAACCTTATCAAACGCCTTACTAAAATCCATGTATACGACATCAACTGCTCTACCTTCATCTACACACTTAGTTACCTCCTCAAAGAATTCAATCAAATTTGTTAGGCAAGACTTACCCTTCACGAATCCGTGTTGACTATCCCTGATTAAGTTGCCCCTTTCCAAATGGTCATAAATCCTATCCCTCAGGACCTTTTCCATTATCTTACCAACCACCGAAGTAAGACTAACCGGCCTATAATTACCAGGGTCATTCCTATTTCCTTTCTTGAAGAGAGGAACAACATTCGCCACTCTCCAGTCCTCTGGCACCATTCCCGTGGACAGTGAGGACCCAAAGATCAAAGCCAGAGGCTCTGCAATCTCCTCCCTTGCCTCCCAAAGAATCCTAGGATATATCCCATCTGGCCCAGGGGACTTATCGACCCTCAGGTTCTTCAAAATTGCTAAAACATCTTCCCTCAGAACATCTACCACCTCCAGCCTATCCACCTTTATCACACTCTCATCCTCAAGAACATGGCCCCTCTCCTCGGTGAACACTGACGAAAAGTATTCATTCATCACCTCTCCTATCTCTTCTGACTCCATGCACAAGTTCCCACTACTGTCCTTGACCGGCCCTACCCTCACCCTAGTCATTCTTTTATTTCTCACATAAGAGTAAAAAGCCTTGGGGTTTTTCTTGATCCGACCCGCCAAGGACTTCTCATGCCCCCTCCTATCTCTCCTAAGCTCTTTTTTTAGCTCATTCCTTGCTACCTTGTACCCCTCAATCGACCCAACTGAACCTTGTTTTCTCATCCTTACATATGCTTCCTTTTTCCTCTTGACTAGACATTCAACCTCTTTTGTGAACCATGGTTCTCTCACTCGGCCATTTCCTCCCTGCCTGACAGGGACATACCTATCAAGGACACGCAGTAATTGCTCCATGAAAAAGCTCCACTTTTCGTTTGTGCCTTTCCCTGATAGTTTCTGTTCCCATCTTATACTCCCTAATTCTTGCCTAATCGCATCATAATTACCCCTCCCCCAATTATAAACCCTGCCCTGCCGTATGGCCCTATCCCTCTCCATTGCAATAGTGAAAGTTACCGAATTGTGGTCACTATCTCCAAAGTGCTCTCCCACATACAAATCAAACACTTGGCCCGGTTCATTACCCAGTACCAAATCCAACGTGGCCCCACCTCTTGTCGGCCTATCCACATATTGTGTCAGGAAGCCCTCCTGCACACACTGTGCAAAAACTATCCCATCCGAACTGTTTGACCTATAAAGGTTCCAATCAATATTTGGAAAGTTGAAGTCACCCATGACAACTACTCTGTGACCTCCACACCTATTCATAATCTGCTTTGCAATTTCTTCCTCCACATCTTTATTACTATTTGGGGGCCTGTAGAAAACTCCTAACAACGTGACCGCTCCTTTCCTATTTCTAACTTCAGCCCATATTACCTCAGACGGCAGATCCCCCTCGAACTGCCTTTCTGCCGCTGTTAAACTATCCTTGATTAACAATGCTACTCCTCCACCTTTCTTACCAACTTCCCTACTCTTACTGAAACATCTATACCCCGGAACTTCCAACAACCATTCCTGTCCCTGTTCTAACCATGTCTCCGTAATAGCCACCACATCGTAGTCCCAAGTACCAATCCACGCTCCAAGTTCTCCTACCTTATTCCGGATGCTCCTTGCATTGAAGTAGACACACTTCAAGCCATCTTCCTGTCTGCTGGTACATTCCTGCGACCTTGATACCCTCCTCAGTACCTCCCTACACTCACCACTAGCTCGTGGACTACAGCCCTTTTTCCCATCCCCCTGACAAATTAGTTTAAATCAGCACATGAGGTATTACATAGAATTTACAGCACAGAAACAGGCCATTCGACCCAACTGCTCTATGTCGGTACTTATATTCCACACGAGCCTCCTCTCACTCTACTTCATCTTACCCTATAAGCATATCCTTCTATGCCACCATTAGTACAAGGCACTCTCTTCTCTTAAAATCAAGATGGAAGCAGTCACAGCAGTGCAAGAGATAAACAGAAATACAGGAGATAAATTAAGTGCTTCCTTAACATCATCACTGGGAATTTCCTCGGGGCTTCTCCCATTCCACCGCAGCAATTTTGGCAGAAACCTCACTTACACACGTAAACGAGGTTTCCGCTGAACCTCAGCTGAAGTTATGGCACCAGAGCAGAGAGTCCCTGAGAGAATTCACCCACTATCTATCAGTAAACAGCCATCCTTCTTCATAGCTTTTCTTAATAGCAATCAATATCTGCAACAAAGAAGTAATATTCCAGACAGCAGCTGCTGGCATCAGTTTTCACAAGCCGTTCATCACAAGATCTATTGAGCTTTGTGCATCATACTTTCAACAGCTGTGAGGGAAAAATAACTTGTACTCAGTCTCTGTGCTGTCATTATTTGTACAGTTTGCAGTATTTTTTTTCCCATGAGATATGAATTTTACCCACCTGAGTGAGCAGAGTAAAGATAAAAATAAACTTGCATTTATATAGTACTTTATCACATCCTCAGGACATCTGAAACCTCTTCACATCCAATTAATTACTGCTTAAATGTAGGCAAATATGGCAGCCAATTGCACACAGTAAGGTCCACAAACAGCAAATAATGAATGATCAAATAATCTGATTTTTGGTAGTGTTGGTTGAGTGAGGAATGCTGGTCAGGACACCGGGAGATCTCATTGCTCTTCAAATAGTGTCACAAGATTGTTCACATCTACCTGAACAGGCAGATGGGGCATTGTTCATGTCGTTAAGTCCTGGAGGGGGGCATAGACCATGCAAACATGCTGAGGTCTCGCTCCAAACAAGGCGAACTCAATCATCAATATTTCGAACTTCTTAATTTGGTCAAATGGTGAAAATGATTAGGAACGTAGAAGCTAAATGATCTCAGCTATCTGACTGAAAGCTGGTCTTTCCCAGTTACTTTAAAATATGAGAGATCAAGGAGTAGAAATTGGACCTCGTTGCACCTGTAAACGAGGGTGTAAAAGGGGCGCAGCGAAGGCCAATTTTAAGGTCCAATGTCCCGCGCCCAATGGATGCCTGAAAAATATCCAACCTGATAGAACAGGCAGTAAGCCCCAGTCATAGATAAATGTCTAACACTGGTTTTAGACCCTCTTTGCTAAATTCCCTACTTTGCTTGGGATTCTAAAACCCAAAGGGTACATTTTTAAAAAAATGTTATTTTAAATCTTTGCTGTGGAGACAGGAGGAGCAAGAGTGTTTCCCTGACTCCACGGTATCTCGATCGCCCCCACCACGTTGCCGCTGCTCCCTTGGGACTTACCTTCGGGCCGCTGTTGGAGAGGCAAGTGGTCGAATATTCAGTTCTTCAAATGAGCGAGCTGCCTGTGGAGGCACGACTGGTGGCAGCAGCTCACCCAATTAATATTAATGGCCCCCAATTTCAGGCTGGCCTCGGGCCTCCTGGTGCGGGCAACGTCGCCTTCCCGCCCGAAACGGAAGCCGACGATTTTATTGTCTCACTACTCAGTTGCTCACCTGTTTATGTGTCTCACTGCGTCTCTAAGAGAGTGAACAAAACCAGCAAACCACAACTGCAGCATGAAATTCAGTGAAATGTTTCAGCAACAGAAAAAGTCTGACTTGAATTTAAGATCATTTTGATTTCAGGAAGAGTGAAGTTCAAACTTTTGATTCTTTACTAACAACATTTTAATTTTGAACACCTTCAGCAAAAACAGTCAAAATAAATTCAAAGTTGGAGTTATTAGATCATACGTAACTTAACAGCATGGAAAGATCAATTATGATATTTGTTCAGGAACTCATAATGGCCTACAATGACATTATCAAATAGCGACCGTGATCACTTGCGTTATCATTGATCAAGTGGTTGATTTATTTCCACCAACTGCTTTTTCTCCCCAAATTTGAGAGTCAGAGTCTATGGGACTTGCGGGGGGTAAAGCTCAGCTTGGGTAAATAGCACAAAACGGGCAATAGCAAATCAGCAGCCAGTTTTACATTGGCTCCATATGCAAAACCTCAGTGCCCACCACCATCATTGCTGGTTTTCCTGCTAGCTATTCTTCGTCTTCCACAGATATTTTTCTCTAAACACGCCATTTTTCAGTCCCATAAGCCTCCCAGACTGACCCTGCTCAACCTGGCCTATGTGCTTTCTGACCAAACTCAACCCACCCAAACTACTTCCATCTGTTCGGCCTGATCTGCTTCCTGGTTTGGCCCAATCCAGCCCCATGTTAATTCCAGGCCTAGCCTGGCCCATCTCAATTGCTTCCCAGCCTAGCCTGATGTGCCATCCCACCAGCAACTCCAGTGCCCAACTTCCCTTAGTCCTTACCCATAAAGGTCAGCAGCCAGTACTCTGGCTCTGCTCCTGCCCATGAGAAATACTACAGACGTTGCAAAAGGAGAAACAGTGTTTAATATTTATGGAGATTTCATTTTTAGTTAACGTTTTTCTCAAACTCTCATGTTTTATGAGTTACAGAACTGGCTCAATTGATAAGTGCAGCACCCGTTATGGCACTGAGTCATAGAGACCAGAAAGGCAGCTTTGATCCCCAATTTGTGCTGAATTAGCTGATCTCAGCTGAGGTTAGCAGTATGGCCATAACAATTGGCCTCAATGCTTCTAGTCTAGAAAGGAATAAAATCACCCATGGTTTCCGTACTTAGTGACTCCCTATGAAGACATTGGGTGGGATTTGTCTCACAGTTGAATAGTTTGGTAACTTTCACTGTTCGAGCTCACACAAGAAAGATGGCCAACTTGGGCTAGGTTCTGGGAGTTGGTGATACTGGTGGAACCTTACCAAGTATGAGTTGGCACCTTCAGAAGAGAGGAGACAAGTAAAGGTTTTCCTTACACTTCATACCATCACAGGAATAGTCTGACCTTACTATGTAGAACCGTTCTACATTTCACTACTTACTGATAGAAACATAGAAACTAGGAGCAGGAGTAGGCCATTCGGCCCGTCGAGCCTGCTCCACCATTCAATACGATCATGGCTGATCATCCAAATCCAGTACCCTGTCCCTGCTTTCTCACACAGAATCCCCATCGAGCCTGCACCGACACATATCCCACCTTATCCCCGTAACCCCACGTATTTAATTCCCCCTAACATATCCCATCCTATCCCCGTAACCCCACATATTTAATCCCCCCCTAACACTAAGGGTCAATTTGTCATAGCCAAATCAACCTAACCCGCACATTTTTGGACTGTGGGAGGAAACCGGAGCACCCGGAGGAAACCCACGCAGACACAGGGAGAATGTGCAAACTCCACACAGACAGTCACCCGAGGCCAGATTCGAACCCGGGTCCCTGGCGCTGTGAGGCACCAGTGCTAACCACTATGCCACCGTGTTGCCCCACTTCATGTAGTCGTCAGATCTTCCCATGCATGTCCAAGGTGTGCTTGTACACAGGGAATTTTAGGTTGAATTGGAAAAACTTTTTTCTTACAAATGCAAATGCCTGAAATGTCCATCGTGATCTCCTGAACTACCACTGTTACTTCAGCAGAAGATCAATGGAAACCCCAGAGAAACAGCATAAATAACCAAAGACAACTATTTACGTGGTTTCTCCAGAGTTTCTGCCGATGTTATAGAAGGAGATTCGGAGAACCGCGCAGGAATTCTCTCCCAAAGTGTTTTCTTCTATCGTCAGCTTCAATTCATGACAAGAGTGGACCAATCTGTGATGGAAAGTAAGGAGAATCCTGGAATTTAAGAGATAGTTATGATCTAGTTTAGGCTACCTATTACCTTCAAATTTTGGATACACTATTGGGTTTCAAAAAGCATTGTGTTCAAGCACACAAGAGCAATGTTCAAACTAAATAAATAATTAGTTCCAACTGTTTGCAACTGAAGTATTAAGATCTGAACAAATATCCAATTCTGACTGAGGTACAGAACCAAAATAATTCATGGCTGAATGATGTCACGAAGCTCACAGGGTTTCTTTTCTCTGCTATTTGACTAAGATGCTTTTTATAAAACTTTCTCTGTCTACACGAATGTGAAATGGGGCTGGAAGTCTTCCAATGAACTCTTAAAGTTGCTTTCAATACACAATGATGGAAAACAAGGAAACTACAGAGTCTGCGGAAGTGGCAATGCTGCCCAAAAAATCCTGACGGAAGACACAGCGCTCTACTGAGTCCAACCCACTCATATGCAAATCATATGTAAACTAGCTGCTGGAAAATTTCCAGCTTCCTTATCAAGACCTAATTTGTTCCTGAAATTATCAATGATTCTTATTGAATGGAACTCTAGCTGCAGCTAACCTTTTCTTTCTCCAGAGTGCAAATGGATTCTATCAGACCCCATTACTTTCAGAGACAAACGCTGGGACTTTCCTCTGAGCTGATCCCATGCTGCCGCCAAAACTTGTCCAAAAGTGTGGCGGAAACCTCTTTTACATGCTAAATGCGCATCATCAAAACAAGCAGAACACTATTCCTGCTACGAGGGTGACAAACCTCAACACTTTAGTTAGTATTGCAGTTGCCTAATAAACATTTCCAAACTATTGGATTTACCCTGTACTCCCAACCCACAAATCAATCATCAAAATTTGTGTACACTTATGGGGGAGAATTTCCATAGCGTTCTCCTGATCTCGAACAGTAACTTTGGCGTAAACCCTGAAGAAACGTCAATAATGGATGTTTTTGGCAGTTCGTGCTATTTTATCTGGGGTGTTGCGCCGCAGTTACAGCGGTGGGTTTGGGGGACCCCGCGGAAATTCCAGGCAATAGTTACTTCACATTTTTAGTCACATGCACCAAACTGGCAATACTGACACAAACGATATGCTGCACATAATTCTGTGAGTCACAAGGTAATTATGGGCCCGCCTCCACCTCTGCTTCAGCTCATCTGCTGCTGAAATCCTCATCCATGCTTTTGTTACCACTAGACTCGACGATTCCAATGCGCGCCTGGCTGGCCTCCCACCTTGTACCCTCCGTAAACTTGAGCTCAACAAAACTCCGCTGTCCGTATCCTAACACGTACGAAGTCCCGTTCACCCATCACCCCTGTGCTCGCTGACGTACATTGGCTCCCGGTCCGGCAATGCCTCGATTTTAAAATTCTCTTTGTTTTCAAATCCCTCCATGGCCTCACCCCTCCCCATCTCTGTAACCTCCTCCAGCCCTACAACCCTCCAAGATCTCTGCACACCTCCAATTCTGGCCTCTTGTGCATCCTTGATTTTCATTGCTCCACCATTGACAGCCGTGCCTTCAGCTGTCTAGGCTCTAAGCTTTGGAATTCCCTCCCTAAACCTCTCTGCCTCTCTATCCTCCTTTAAGGTGCTCCTTAAAACCTATCACTTTGATCAAGCTTTTGGTAACCCATATCATCTTGTCACTAATATCTTCTTATGTGGCTCGGTGTCAAATTTTATTTGATAACGCTCTTGTGAAGCGCCGTGAGACATTTTACTATGTTACAGTGTTATATAAGCGCCAGTTGTTGTTGTTGTAGGAAGGCCATGTAGACCATCTTAGTTCATACATCCAGAATGACCCTAAAGCCAGCAACTGCAGCATCCAATTGGTTCTTAAATGACGCCAAGGTTTTTGCCTCTATTACGCTCTCCTGGAGTCTATTCCATATGTTGATCACGTTGCAGGGCCGATTTTGTACAGTTTACCATCTAATATACCTCCATAAGATTGTGTCTCTGTCCCCGCCCGAGATGCCTAAAAGATGGGCCCCGTGAATTTAGCAGTGGGACCAATGCCTGCGAAAATTGGGCACATACTGAGGCATTTCTAGATTAGTATGTTTTGCACCCATTTTACGTTCAGACATTTCTACTGCAACGTGTTGTAAGACTTAGCACAGTACATTTGGGTAATCACTTATTCAAAGAAGTCAGAGAGGTTGGTCAGACAGGAAATTCTCCTTCTGAATCCGTGCTGACTACTGTTTACTAAGTTATTCTTGTACAGATACACCTGATAATCAATTCCATTATTTTACATGGAATTGAAACAAGACTGTAGATTCTGTAATTGCTGGTTTCTTGACTTTTTGGCATTTTGATTCTGTGCACTATGTTGGCCCATTTTCAATCTTTCGGTACTGCCCTAGTATCCAGTGACTCCCTCAATAATTGTTGATGTAAAAAATGATTCTGCCTAGAGTAATCCAAAATGTCTCATCCCTCTCCTGTCTGTATATTTTGATCAGTTTTGTCTTGTTTTTGACTTCCAACTTAATGTCCTTATATTACAGACTGACTCCATTTTATTTTATTCTCTCCCCTTTTTTGCTCTCTGCTGATCATGACATCTTTCTTTTGTTTCATCTTGAATCTATTCCTAAAATACAGTCACCATGGAACCATTGACATTAATTGTGCAAAGTATGGTGTGACTGGTGCCACACAATTCCTGTGCTTTACATTTCACAATACACAAATCTGAGGAATCTCTACTCTACGCCAACATTTCCGATTTTTTTTATTTAAAAAAAGTCTTGTTGCATGGCAAGTGGGTTCAAATCATGCTGGTGTGATAGGCATTAAAACGTGTAGTGTTCGACCACCCTTTAGAAGAAAGCCTTCAGTGATCATTTTTATGTGCCTGGCCATAGCACAGATGTAGCAAGAAAGATTGCTGAGGAGGAAAGTTAAAAGTCTATCACAGCACTTTACCAATAAAGCAATGCATTGTCATGTTAGTGCTGCAGTGTGCTAAGATATCTGCCATCAGTGTCACGCAGTAGCCGATGATTTCTGGATTTTGATCACAATCTCAGTTTTTAAAGAATAATATAAGCTGCAGAGGAAGTTCAACTGAGAACATTTGCTAATTTAATAGGAGAAAAGCTGATCAGAGAAAAATATTTACAAACTACTGTGGTGCCAAATATATCAGTGGCATATTTCTAGAGTTGCACAAGGGCCAAACACCATATACCAGTGATTTAGTCAGAACTTTGTTTGCTTCTAATTATTTTCTCTGATTGCCTCAACTTCCGAAAATAAAAAGTTTGTTTTGCACAAATACAGATACATGCCTCACCCTGGAATGTGTTGATGTCACCACCTGTGGGTTCAGTCGGGGGAGCTATGGCATGAGATGTTCCGCTCCTTGGCTGTATCCTAGTTTGTGTCAGCATTTGATCAATGTAAAGTATGAACCATCTAGCCAGCTTTCTTATTGTTGTGAAGTTCTTCTGGACATCTTAAAGAGTGCATGTTGGAAACATGTTTAACTCTTTACGGTAAGAAAGAACTTGCATTTGTATAGCGCCTTTCATGACCTCAGGACATCCGAAAGT
Source organism: Squalus acanthias (assembly GCA_030390025.1). NCBI lineage: Eukaryota > Metazoa > Chordata > Chondrichthyes > Squaliformes > Squalidae > Squalus > Squalus acanthias. The sequence goes on from CM059434.1 coordinate 41,699,425, forward strand.
GCTTCAAAGTCAACTTGCACACAGCAAGGTTCCACAAACAGCAATGAGATAATGACCAGATAATCTATTTTAATAATGTTGGTTGAGGGATAAATACTGGCCAGGACACTGGGAGAACTCTTCTGCTGCACTTCGAATAGTGCCATGGGATCTTTTACATCCACCTGAGACGGAAAACAGGGCCTTGGTTTAACATCTGACCCAAAAGACAGTGCAGCAAACCTTCAGCACCACATTGAAGTGTCAGCCTAGATTACGTACTCAAGTCTCTAGAGTGGGACTTTGGCTACCTTTGGTTCAGTGGTAACACTCTCGCCTAAGTATATCAGGATTTAAAATGAACTTTAGTTGTGGCTTGAAAGTTTTTTAAGGTGAATTGGCACAGCAGATAATGATTCAGGCTTCACAATTCTGGATTGTTGTCTGTCTCTTATTCTGTTCAATTCTATTTTCAGTTTAGGTGGTTTTATGGCCATTTCAGTTTGGGACAAAATGGATCAATTGTGGAACTGCTATGACAATCCTAGAAATCACAGGACTCTACTGAAGTGTGTGACTACTAAATGTATATTCCATTTAGTCCTGCACTCATGCAAAGACAAGACTCGCTCCCTATTTATCTGTATACATATTGGTCCAAAAATTAGTGCCGCTACGCGAGAGTACGCACTGTGTACTCTCGCGTATTCTGTCTCCAATTGCCGGTTTTCTGCATGCACTGCGCATGCGCTGAAAACCGGCACTTGGTGAATTCAAAAGGGGGCGGTTCCTAGGTGAACCGCGTGTGCGCTACAGGCTGCGCGCACGCAGTGCACTTAGTGCTTTGGACGCGCAGGTAAGCATGGAAGATTTTAGACATAAAGAAAGGAGGTGTAAGACCCTCTTTTAACAAGGTAAGTACTTAATTAAGTATTATTTTGAATTTTTTTTAACAGGTATATCTTTTTTAGAGACTTTAAAGACAGGTAAGTTTATTTTTATAACTTTTTAAAAGATTTTAAATTTTTTCAAAAATTTAATTTTTTGTTTAAAATGGTTAATTTATTTAACTATACTTATTTTATTAATGTGATGGTTTTTAAAAAAAAATTAATTGAGGTTTAGCTGTTCTTTTGGGGGGGTATAGTATTCATAGCTTTCACAGCCGTGCTGTGAAAGCTATGAATGAAAGATGGTGTGCTGCCATTGGCTCTAACTGAGTCACGTGATCCCACAGCTCGCACGAATTAACTACGCCTGTGGGATACGAAAGCCCTGCACAGCTGCTATTATATTTATAATAGAGGAGGCTCGTCAGTGCAGTACTGAGGGAGTGCTGCATTGTTGAAGGCGCCGTCTTTCAGATGAGACATTAAACTGAGGCCCCATCTGCCTTCTCAGGTGAATATAATAGATCCCATGGCACTAGTCCAAAAAGAGCTGGGGAGTTCTCCCAGTGTCATGGCCAAAATTTATCCCTCAACCAATACCTAAAACAGGTGATGTGGTCATTCATCTCATTGCTGTTTCTGGGACCTTGCTGTGCACAAATTGGTTGCCACATTTTCTACATTACCGAAGTGACTACACTTCAAAAGTACGTCATTGGTTGTAAAGTGCTATGGGACATCCTGAGGTCGTGAAAGGCGCTATATAAATGCAAGTTCTTTCTTTCTTTCTTGTACCTCAACCCAATTCCTACTTCCCTCAGCATTCAGTTTGTGTTAACGGCCAGTCTAAAATATAAATATACAGTATATAGACCAGGAGCGTTCAACGTTTTGAAGCAGAGATCCGTGTGCCACAACTAATATGTGGGCTGTGTCTGATTAAATCTCTTTTGAATTAGGCAGAATCATGATTAAGCACCATATCCAATGCCCAATCTAATTTACATTTCTTGTATTCCTTGGATAATATCATTTCCACCAGACGCAAGATATTTTTAAAAAAACAAAGACGGGAGTAGAATATTATGGGGCATTAGTAACATTGAATGCATTCCTCTTTGGCATTGCTAAGTGATTTTGCAGTAATTCTGGCCTCCCAAAAATCACTGACTGAAAGGAGAGCCAATGGCACTGCTGTCTCCAGCTCCTAACTCATCCGCAACATACTGCAAAGCCTCCCTGCAGGGGAGAGAAAAAATACTAATTCGCAACACTTGCTACTGGAATGCTGAACTATTATATGGAATTGTTTATATCTCCCCGTCTTCTGCTACAACACATACTGGATTTCTTCTCACATTAAGCAAGTGTAGAGCCAAATCCAGCACTCAGTAGCTTCCTGATAATAAAGGGCATTGTCTATTTCTAATATAAGCATGGAATGGCTGGTATTCTTTATCAAACTGTCCTGTTTCTAAACCAGTGGCAGTCACTGCTGAATCTGCTGCTTGCTGGCTCTGTGCACCATATTGAGAAACATGCTGCTGTTTAGCCCTGAATTTGCACTGGAGCCCTGTTCTTCTTCTCCATGATCCAATCCTACGGATACTAAGCAGCAAACTACGATGGTAAGAACATCAAAAGTCTGGAGAGAAAATGGTTCACTGTTGCAAGTGAGAGCTTGTCAGGTGTGCGCTCTGAGGCTCGCCAGTGATATCTGATTTATTCCCCGCCAGATCAGTTGTCCTGCCAATAACTTTTCAGAGGGCAGCATTTTTTTTTATAAGCACTTATCTCTCTCGCCTGTAATTCACTGCTGGGTGTGAGAGAAATCAGATCTCATTAGGAGTGGACCATTTTTATTTTAGAGGAGTGGCTTTGTGGACTGTGTTGTGTAAAACTTCAGTGGGATAGGTGAAATTACAAAGGGCCACATCTGGCCTGGAGACTATAAGTTGGACCCCAGTGCATGTCTAGTTCATCCTGAATGCATAATGAAGTAATTCCTACTGCAGTAAAAGTTGATCTTATGTTCAAGATAGGTATATTTACAAAAGGGAAACTATTCATTCAGTTGAGGCTCTCATTGATCCCATTTCATTGTTCTCATTAATGGTTAACCTTGTTCTGCATTAAGCCTTAGACTACTGGAAGGTTCAGGGAGATGAGCTGAGCATTTTTGTAAGTTTTCAGCTCATGTATGGGAGCAAATTCATCCAATACATGCAAGGGTTAAGGCCATCCTGGGGACACTTTTCAAAATATACATGAATGTCATCGAACATACTCACTTTATAGCATTTTCAGTGCCTGGGGAAACTAAACACTTGCTCTTCCAGGAAAATACATTTGGATGTCACACATCACTGGATTTTGGAAGCCAGCCAGAGTCCACGGTAAGGATTGCTCTTCAAACAATCGAGCTGGAGTTTTGGTCTGCAATGGCTCTTTAAATTGAAAGTTTATAAACCAACGTCTTCATTTTATTGCATTCTTTGGGTAGGGTTGCCAACCCTCCTGGATTGCCCTGGAATCTCCAGAAATTGATGACTTATCTCCAGGACACTGCTGTAAACAACTCAGGAGAAAAATCACTGGGGCAATAAAAAGATTGTGTGTTTTTATTTTAATTCTCTTTGAACACTTTTGTTTATTACTTATAAAAAATATCAGATAAGGGAAAAAAGACTGTTTGACGGACAGTCAAGATCATCCAATCGGTTAATGTAGAGGCGGTTCACTTTCCGACTGTTTGGGAAGGTGGCGCGTCATGAGGACGGACATTGGCGAGAGTGTGGGGGCAGGGGAGTTTGGAGTCAGGAGGTCATGTAATGACACCTTCAGGAATAAGTCCAACCAGAGCTGGCAACCCGATTCCTGGGTCACAGTGCACTGGTTTTCAGTTTCCTAATCAATATTACAGAACTGCAGGGCACGATCTCAACTGTGGTATTTGTAGGATTGGAGTCCTGCCAGATTCGAATAACTTCCGACTAAATGTTGTACCAACAACCTCAGAGGAGAGAATTGGCAACAGAATTTCTTGAAATCAATGAATACATGTGGTCGAGCAGCTTCCCGGTCACAGTCCCCAAATTCAAAAGTGTTTTGCATGGTTTGCCACCACTGAAACAATAGGTAATCGGCAACAGCTGAAGAAAAGTACTGGGCATCAAACTCAACTCCTATTACACCGAAAAAAAAAATTCCCCTTCCACTCCTGAAATGGTGCCAGCAGACCTCTGGTACCTCACTTGAGTGGCCCGCCTTCATGTGTGAGATTAAATAGTGAGTGCTAGCAGCTTATTTTACTGTATAGGGGTGGGGGCATTTCAGTGCTATTTGTGATATCTTTTGTCTGCTCCCAGTTGCAAACTGGCTATCAAAGACTAACACTGCAGAGAATTTGTGTGGAACTTCATTGTTAGCTTAGTGTGGTGTGCAGTGTGGAATGATACTGGACCATTTAGAACAGAAAGACCCTAGGTTTCGTCACTCATCTGTGTTGAGTTCGGTGATCGTGGTTGGGGAAGAGGAAACGGGTTTTGAGATTTCCCATGTGGGCATTACATGAGGACTTGGCAATTGAAAGTATTCACCCCAGGTTGCCTTTCTGCTATAAATCGAATATGAGGCTATAGTGTGTAAGGAAGGGACAAGGCTCTTCATTGGGAGGGTGTGCTGCTGAGAGCTGATTGAAGCACAAGGCAGCTAAAGTTAATAAGAAAGCTCTAAACTGGGGATGAAAATGGATTAAAGCACTCCGCAAAAGTTCTTGCGTTTTAATCAGTTCAAATCCTCCAGGATTAAAATCTGAAAGTTAAATGAGGTAAACTCTGAAGTTAATAAAGGCATTTTTCAGATCAAAGGACTGTAGAGTGGCCAGGAAAAAGAAAAGAACAAACTTGCATTTATATAGCACCTTTCACGACCTCAGTACTTCTCAAAGTGCATTACAGCCAATGAAGTACTTTTGAAGTGTAGTCACTGTTGTAATGTAGGAAACACGGCAGCCAATCTGCTCACAGCAAGCTCCCACAAACAGCAATGTGATAATGACCAGATAATCTGTTTTGGTGATGTTGATTGAGGGATAAATATTTGTCAGGACACTGGGGATAACTCCCCTGCTCTTCTTCGAAATAGTGCCATGGGATCTTTTAGTCCACCTGAGAGAGCAGACGGGGCCTCAGTTTAACGTCTCATCCGAAAGATGACTCCTCCAACATGCAGCACTCCCTCAGCACTGCACTGTAAACCTAATTTTTTGTGCTCAAGTCTCTGGAGTGGGACTTGAAGCCATGACCTTCTGACTCAGAGGCGAGAGTGCGACCCACTAAGCCATGACTGACACTGATGTGTGTTACTGATTGTCATAATGATTTCAGAACAGAGCAATCGTGATTGAATAGCTATGTCTGGACTTACTACCAATATTGTAGATTTTATAAATTGAAGAGAGAGTACATTTTTGGAGGCAGGGCAGGGAGGTAAACCTACTGGCGATGGAGCACGCGATCAAGTGTCACATGATCAAATCACCAGGAATACATCCAACCAGTGTTGGCAAACCTCCCAGACTCCCAGCTGTTTCTCCACCAGCCGGTCCCATTTCCGGTCACCCCTAAGTGGGAGATGGCTCTGTGCCAGGTGGTAACATCACAGAGCCTGAGGCTTCTCCACAGCAGCAGCTGGTGACATCACAGAGCGGGAGGGGGGTAAGGGGCCTGCTGTGCTGAGAAATTTAAAGGGCAAAGTTACCCGGGCTGTTAGCAGCAGTGCTCGGGAGATTCATGCCCCAGCCCGGGAGGTTGGCCATTCTATATGTAAGTCTCTCTCAGCCTGAGGCTAGTTAACCATAAGGCCCTGTTGACAAGAAATTCACATAAAAGTACATCTATAATCAGAACCAAGAAAAAAAATGAAAAATATACCCTTAGTACAAACATTATGGATTAAACTATTTTACACCCACATGCTTTTGTTGGAAAAAGAACACAATATTGCTCTAGATAAAGGTTTGGTGTTACATGTCTTTGTGTTCTTTGTACTGGAATGTACATTTTATCCAAATTTATTTTAACAATAGCAAGTCTGCAATGTGTGTTAACAGTGGCTGGTGTTAGGTGATGCTGATGAAGACTCTAGTCAATAAGTAACTAGTAACAACTTCACTGCAGTTTTATATAAGCCCTGAAAATGGAAGCTGCTCTTCCACTTAAATGAGTCACTTTGAAGTTATTTTACAATACAATGATGCTTCTCTGCAGGGAGATAAAGGCACATTCATCCCAGCTATTGTAGGATCCATTCCTCTCCACCCACGGTAAAAATTGGACGATGAAATATAAAAACCCAGAACTGCAGAGCCCGCAAAAAGGGCTCGGCAATAAAGGGTTAATTCAAACATTGCAGCCGGAACTACGACTGGATCACAGACAACCTAAAATCTGAACAAGAACATTTGCATATTCATGACCCTTAAGGGATTACATTGTTCACCTTGGACCATGGTATCAATGCAGGCCTAGGACAATGGGCCGGGCCTTGAACCATTTGAATACGAATGCTAACAGAAACCAACAACTTTGCATATGCGATAGCAAAATACTGCAGATGCTGGAAATCCGAAATAACAACAGAAAACGCTGGAAAAACTCAGCAGGCCAGGCAGCATCCGCGGAGAGAGAAACAGAGTTAACGTTTCAGGTCGAAGACCTTTTGTCAGAACTGGAAAAAAGCAGGAAATGAAATAGATTTAAAGCAAGGATAAAGCTGGGAAAAGGGGGAGGGGCTGAAAGAACAAAAGGAGAGATTAAGAGACATTGAGAGACATTAAGAGATAATCAAGGCAAGAGGAGGTCACTTTGCATATGCAGTCACTTTGGGAAGGTTGCATTGTCAGAAAGGTATCTCTAATCAAGGGACAATTCACACATTTTGAAACGGCCATCGTATGCTCAGGAGGGGGCCAGGAAATGTGTTTCAAGATTGCAAGTTGGTTTTGGTTGAAGTAAAAGATCACTTCGAGGACAGTGGTGTGGGAAGCCAATGGCAGAACAGCGAACAGAAAGATTCGGGCCTACAATCAACTCCAAGAGACAGCCGATCGGGAGTGGTGATTGTATGTTTGAGTCTGAGTAAGTTTGTGAGTTTCAGTCAGATCACAATAAGGGCTTTGTGATTGAGTCTGGGTAACTTTATATGTAACAGTCAAATCGCAGACGGGTTTAACTGTGTCATATTGTGTCGATGCAAATGACCCTTGCGTAGGGGTTTGTATTTTGGGGTTGTTAGCCTGATATAAATCGTAGGGATTTATACTAGGGAAGTGTTTGTTTGTGTTCAATAAACGAATGAATCAAAGGTTGAGCCAAAACCCTGTGCCGTGTGTATTTTGTTCTTATAAATCCTGACGTCCAAGAACTGTGTGTAACAGGGGACCAGTATCGGAGAAAACCCCTTGGTAGCATCCATTACAAAAGTAAAATTACAAAATGGCTGGCCCATCTTTTGTGGAATACATTGCACGACTTTTATTATTTTTCCCATCCAACTACAACAACTTGGCAGCATCACCAGAACAGAGCATTTACACTGGGAACAGCCAAGATTTATGTTAATAGCACAATTGGAGTAATATGCAGCAACTAAGGCTGACCAACTTGTCTCTGTGATGCAATACAGGTATTTCTAACTTTTGGTGATGGCGTAGAATGGGTGATATCAGATCAGCTGCCCATTATACACACGAATTCAATGTAAATGGAAATCGTGAGTGAATAAAGAAATAAGTTTTATGGAAAACGGGTAAAACTCCATCTCACAAGAACGGAAACTATTCCAATCCAGTTCACTACAACAACAGCAACTACTTGTACTTACATTGTAAAATTTACGTAGTAAAATGTCCCATCCAGTCTGCTAGAACCATTCCAATCCAGTCCATTATAAAAATTCCAATCCAGTCTACCAGAAACATTCCAATCCAGTCTACCTGAACTATTCCAATCCAGTCTACCAGAACTATTCCAATCCAGTCTACCTGAACTATTCCAATCCAGTCTACCAAAAGAAAGAAATACTTGCATTTATATAGCACCTTTCTTGACCACCGGATGTCCCAAAGCGCTTTACAGCCAATGAAGTACTTTTTAAAGCGTAGTCACTGTTGTAATGTAGGAAACGTGGCAGCCAATTTGCGCACAGCAAGCTCCCACAAACAGCAATGTGACAATGACCAGATAATCTGTTTTTGTTATGTTGATAGAGGGATAAATATTGGCCAGGACACCAAGGATAACTGCCCTGCTCTTCTTCGAAATAGTGCCATGGGATTTTTTTACGTCCACCTGAGGGGAGCAGATGGGGCCTCGGTTTAACATCTCATCCGAAAGACGGCACCTCCAACAGTGCAGCACTCGCTCAGCACTGCACTGCAGTGGAGTGTCAGCCTAGATTTTTGTGATCAAGTCTCTGGAGTGGGACTTGAACCCACAATCTTCTGACTCAGAGGCGAGAGTGCTACCCACTGAGCCACAGCTGACCAGAACCATTCCAATCCTGTCTACCTGAACTATTCCAATCCTGTCTACCTGAACCATTCCAATCCTGTCTACCTGAACTATTCCAATCCAGTCTACCAGAACCATTCCAATCCAGTCTACCAGAACCATTCCAATCCAGTCTACCTGAACCATTCCAATCCAGTCTACCTGAACCATTCCAATCCAGTCTACCAGAACCATTCCAATCCAGTCTACCTGAACCATTCCAATCCAGTCTACCAGAACCATTCCAATCCTGTCTACCTGAACCATTCCAATCCAGTCTACCAGAACCATTCCAATCCAGTCTACCACAACCATTCCAATCCAGTCTACCAGAACCATTCCAATCCATTCTACTAGAACCATTCCAATCCAGTCTACCAGAACCATTCCAATCCATTCTACCTGATCTATTCCAATCCAGTCTACCAGAACCATTCCAATCCAGTCTACCAGAACCATTCCAATCCAGTCTACCAGAACCATTCCAATCCAGTCTACCAGAACCATTCCAATCCAGTCTACCTGATCTATTCCAATCAAGTCTACCAGAACCATTCCAATCCAGTCTACTAGAACCATTCCAATCCAGTCTACCAGAACCATTCCAATCCAGTCTACCAGAACCATTCCAATCCAGTCTACCAGAACCATTCCAATCCATTCTACCAGAACCATTCCAATCCAGTCTACCTGATCTATTCCAATCCAGTCTACCAGAACCATTCCAATCCAGTCTACCAGAACCATTCCAATCCAGTCTACCAGAACCATTCCAATCCAGTCTACTAGAACCATTCCAATCCAGTCTACCAGAACCATTCCAATCCAGTCTACCAGAACCATTCCAATCCAGTCTACCAGAACCATTCCAATCCAGTCTACCTGATCTATCCAATCCAGTCTACCAGAACCATTCCAATCCAGTCTACCAGAACCATTCCAATCCAGTCTACCAGAACCATTCCAATCCAGTCTACTAGAACCATTCCAATCCAGTCTACCAGAACTATTCCAATCCAGTCTACCAGAACCATTCCAATCCAGTCTACTAACACTATTCCAATCCAGTCCACTAGAACCATTCCAATCCAGTCTACCAGAACCATTCCAATCCAGTGCACTCAATACATTCTAATTCAATCCACCAAAAGCTCACACTGATCCATTTAAAGCTTCAATTTATCCCAAAGGTTTTTCTTCCTACTGATCTTTGCGAGTTGATCTCCTGCAGTATTATTACAGTCCACAACTGAAATTACTGTGGTAGAGACAAAGCAACTATCCTGTAAACAGCACCCAGCTGTTACAAAGCACACCACCGAGTCTATATTTTCCCGTCTGTAAGGTTCACAAAATGCAAACAGCACTCTACCAGCGGGACAAAATAGTGAGAGAATAAAAGATAGCTGAAGTAACTCTTACCGATATTTACTTTCCCTCATTTCAGCAAATGTTTACAAGGTGGACACTATCCCCAGTCACTGCAGGAACAATGACCCTCTCTGCTGGATTTCTTCTTCCTGCTGCTTGCTGAGGCGTAGTAAAATGAACACTAATCCTGATATATTCAGGCTAGACAGTTTCTGAACATTGCTTATTAAGCTCAAGGCTGAGTGCAAAACTGTGGCAGTCAACACTGCCAAGAAAAAGTTGGGGGGGGGGGGGGGTGGTGGGGAGGGCCACGGGGGTGGGGGTGTGGGCGGGGAGGATCTAGTTTGCCAGAAATGCACTGAAAGAATTCAGTATTATATTAACTAATTTCATATTTAACATTAACAAAAAATATATACTCAGCAGAGAATGTAAGGAATGTTTACTGCCAGAATATTAAAAGTAAAATTGAATTCTAAGCATTGCGACATGTAATCAGTTAGAATGTGATATCTATCTCTCTTGTTTTTTACAAAGCGTGTGCCTTACAATGATTCTTACAGAATAAACTCCCACTCAAAGAGCCTGGTTTGTACTTACAAAACTGATCACAGAAAGCAACTTTAGGTCTAGTCCAGAGACCAGTTCTTAGGACCCAGCCAGAAACTGCTAGATTCATCAAATCAAATCTGCTCTTTCATTTACCTGATCATCAACCTCAGAGACCAATAAAAAGCAGTCTAATAAAACACAGGAATGCTTGTGCTAAATAAAAGGAACAAATTGCTAATGTCGACTCTGAAGTAAAAACAGAAAATGCTCCAAACACTTAGAGCAGGTCAGCATCTGTGGAGAGAACTGACAAGTTAATATCTCAGGTGTAACACTTCATCAGAACCGGAATACTTGTGCTGCAGCCTCAGTCAATTCTTTTAAGGCTGCAGTTGCATTGCTGTACGTAAACTTTAAGGGCTTAATGTGCTCATCCTACACTCCTGTGTGTTATTTCTACGCCTGTGTAAAAAGAGCACTCAAAGGTGCTCTTAGTTGGAATTTTTACCTTTAATTTTAAAATAGGAAATGCACCCAAATATGTCTCGAGTTGAATTTATGTACTGAAGCTTAAATATACGGCTAAGATTTATGAGTTAGCATGCCTGTTGCAGAGCCTCAGGCAATGGGAGGCAGATTGGACAATCGGGTGCAAAGGTCAATGGGCCTGATTTGTGGCCCTCCTGATTTTCCAGTCGTTAAAGTTAACAACCAGAAAACGAGGAGCACTGATTTCCACACCCAATTGTTTGATCTGCTCTCCCATTAAGCGAGGCCGCGCGCCAGGACCGCTAACTCGTAAAATTTACCCCATAAATTCCTAAAACAGCACTATCTGTTATACAGGTTAAACAATTATTTGGGCTTTTATGTACATAACGCTAGCAGAAAGAGACAGGGAAAACAAAGTGGATTCTTTCATGACATTAGGCAGATTTTTATTTGCTTCCTGCTAGCTTTTCTTGTTGTTTCTTATTCCTGTCGGCAGAATACGCATAATTGGTTTATTTTGGTTTCTTATCCTGAATCACCATGTTCAAAATTCTGCCCCTTATTTTGGTTCAGCCAAAACCAATCACCATGCTGAAGAGTCTCCAAACCAAGCTACTGAAGAATCCATACAGGTGGAGTTTGGTTGGCAGGGCGCCTACACTCTCTCCCCGTAGGGACAGACCACACTTACCCAAATCCAGATAGCTTAGACACAGATCAGCATGACCCTTAGAGCTTAGGGACTCCCAAGTAGGCACAAAGGTCCTGCTGCAAGTTAACTAGGTAAAACCATACAGCTTACCAACACAAAGCTTCCAGAACGCTGTGCGGCCAGGACCATCCTGCCAGGTAGGACATTTCCAGAGTTATCTGGGGCAGGGTGGGAAGAATCCAATCCGCAGTGATGGATCTATCCCTCCACGTTGCACTAATGGGTGAGGCCAGGTGGTCAATCAGTAGCAGAGCCCTGGATTACTGCAGACCTGCTGAGCTCCGATATTGGATTACTGAGTCTGCCACAGAGGGTTGACTCGATTCCAAACTTTCAATGCCAGGTGTGTCATCCTGGAGCCACTTTGACCCCATAAAGATTCACTTACCTCAGACAGGATAATCATTAGCTGGTCTTCAGACAACTAACAGGACGAGTTTCAGCTTTCACTCTGCAAACAGCAGGTACATAGCATGGTGCACAGCACAACTTGCAATAAAATTGTGAGTGCGCTGCCACCATCCTCCTGACTACTTGGAGTTGCAGACAATTCCAACACCACATCCAGTTCCACTCAGAGTTCTGGGGCTACAGCAGCAGGTACTTGCCTCTCTGAAAGCCAATCATAGAATTCTGTGCCTAAGTTTATTTAGGATTGGTGCACCCTGTGAAAAGCCCAAACACTCTGACAAAGGACTCAAATCGCAAGCTAGTTCATCTTTTCTCTGTGGCCTGATTTTTGGTCAGAACATGAAGATATCCAGTTGGCTTTGTCTCAGGTATAACATTTTGGGGTCCAAAAATCCCCCCGGTGGACAGTTGTCCCTGCACAGGTGTGGGCTGCCCACCCCAACTGCCCATCCCTGCAATTTAGGATCGGATCAATGTTGATGGCCATGGGCGTCTACAAATTCCACTACACTGTTCTTCCAGAAGTAGAGGTGGGACCCCAGAATTCTGAAGCCTTTGTTTCTACATGGGAGAGGGAATATCCTCTGTATGTAATCTGAAATCACCCCAGACTGCAGCCCTGTCTTGGATGGATATGGTAGCTCTTTGCCCTTCCTGCCCCTGGAATTTTTGGACTACCAGATTTCTGTCCCAAATATTGGTGGGGGGGGTGGGGGGTGTAATCAGGCCCCCATTACATTATAGGTCTGCTCTGGGGGCATGGCTGGTAGAGTTCCCGAGTTCCCAAGCTACCCCGAGAATTCCACCCGTTACAGCCTCCCTAGGCTCTATAGAACACACACCAGGCCAAGAGCCAACGTGAGTCCAGTTGGGGGCCTAGTGAAGACCCCAAGACTGCCAGAGAGAGAAGATCGATTATCTTTCTAAAAAAATCTCATTTCATCCCTGTGCAGAGAAGATACGTTTAAATAACATTGAATCTTTGGTCCTTCAAGGGCTCCTTGCTCCCCACCCCCCGGTGGACAGTTGTCCCTGCACAGGTGTGGGCTGCCCACCCCAACTGCCCATCCCTGCAATTTAGGATCGGATCAATGTTGATGGCCATGGGCGTCTACAAATTCCACTACACTATTCTTCCAGAGGTAGAGGTGGGACCCCAGAATTCAGAAGCCTTTGTTTCTACATGGGAGAGGGAATATCCTCTGTATGTAATCTGAAATCATCAATCCACTTGTGGAGAACTGGTAGCTGGTTGAGCAATCCAGATTTTATGCCATTATTTTCTATTGTAGCTGGGACTGATCATGGGGCTGGTGCTATTCTACACTGAAAGGACACATTATTCCAAGATGCACCTTCCTGCAGAAATGTTATTTTATGGGTTGCATCAGTACATTACTAGTCTCTAGTAAGTGACATGCAAATACATCTTGTGCCACCTCATCAATTCTAATGGAGGGAAAGGCAACTAGGAAATATCTGCTACTTGTGCCAGGTAACTATGTAGTGTAAAATCCAGTGTATGGTTTACACCATGAGTAAAATTCACACTCATTTTTGCACTATATGGAAAAGCAGTGATCACTCTAGTTAATAGCTTAGACTTGATTGAAGATTTTACAGTGTTAGAGGAGCCAATGCCCTCAAAGTTAAACATTTTAAACTAAAATTAAAGATTTTTTTCATTGCTTTTTATGTACAGTATTAATCTTTTTTATAAACAATTGCTGGCCTTTCTGCGCAGCTCTTCACATGGGTCAGTTCTGGATAAGCAGAGCTTGTTCTTCACAAAACAAAAGGCCAATTCTCTTAGTGCCAGGCGAAGAGGGCAGCAGCTCATTTCGGTTAAGTTCCCCAATGCCATCATGTTAATAACTATGAATTTTGAAAGGGGCATTATAAAGGAAGTGGTGTTGTGTGGCACATTACAAACCGAGTGACAGCCAAAAAGTTTAAAACCACAAATGCTGGAAGTCAGATTTAAAAAAACAGAAAATGCTGAAAATATCACAACAGATCCATGATCATCTGAGAGAGAGAGAGAGAGAGAGAGAGATAGGTAGGATTTAGATTTCATTTGCTGAGTGACAATGCTACTGATAATTTAATCCAGTACCTGATTTCAGCAGGGTTAAATTTTCACACTATGGAAGAGTAATTGCAATATAGAAGAAAAATGGAGCATAGTATTTTTAAATCTATGCTAAAGGCCATGGGTACAGTAGTGTAGTGGTTATGTTACTGGACTAGTAATCGAGAGGCCTGGACTAATAATCCAGACAGTTTAAGATGAGTTTGCTGATGATACAAAGCTGAGTGGAAACGTAAATTGTGAGGAGGATGCAAGGAGGCTTCAAGGGGATCTCGACAGGCTGAGTGACTGGGCAAGAACATGGCAAATGGAATATAATGTGGAGAAATGTGAAGTTATCCACTTTGGTCGGAAAAACAGAGAAGCAGAGTATTTTTTAAATGGTGAGAGATTGGGAAATGTTGGTGTTCAGAAGGACCTGGGTGGCCTTGTACACAAATCACTGAAAGTTAACATGCAGGTACAGCAAGCAATTAGGAAAGCAAATGTTATGTTGGCCTTTATTACAAGAGGATTTGAGTATAAGAGTAAAGGGGGGAAAAATTCAGTTGGTTGCGCCTCCCGTTAGCGCGTTAAGAGGGCGCTAATGGTGCGCAAAGCATCTAGCGCCCAGGCGCGGTGAAGTTTGCGCCGCTTGCGAAATTAACTAGACATTTTGCGGCGGCGCTAAACACTACCGCCACGATCTCCTGCGCCGGCAGATCGTGACGTCAGTCGAGTGCGCAACGCCCCGGTATCGCCCCGGAGCGGATATTGAGTGACGCCCCCTACCTTACCGCCTGACGCTAGCAACGACAGGTTGAGGGGAGCGTTCTGCAGTCATGAAGGGAAAGGGGGAGCGCTATTTAAAGGTGACCGCTTCCTGCCTTTTATTGTTGGTGCCATTTTTGAACTACGCATTCTGAGAGAGAGAGAGAGAGAGAGAGAGAGACTTCTGGAGAGATTCAACGTTGTGTGAAGGAGTTTTGGGTACTGAGCAGCACTTTGCAGGTTCATTTTGATTTGCCATTCCTTGTATCGATTTAGAAGAGATTATGGGGGCTGCACTCTGAGCTCTTTGCCTGGTACTCTCCATTGTTCTTTCCAGCAGATTTGATGTGCAGGTCTCTCCAGGCCGAGATTCAAGGCTGCAATGAGCAGGATGTGGATGGAAAGCAAGATTAACTATCCCCTTTAAGAACTGGCCCGTGCCATTGTGTGTGTGTTCCATTGCTGACTGACATTACATGAGCTTCGCCAGCGCTCTGAGGTAGCGCCTCGCTCCTCGGCCTTTGCGCCTTAAGACAGGTGTGCAGCACCTGATTTAGCGCTCCAATCACCTCCAGGGGTGATAAAAGTCAAGTTTGCAGTCGGTGGCGATAATTAGCGCCAGGCGCTAATCTTTGCGCCCGGCCAATAATTGCGCCCCAAATGGGGCGATACTGAATTTCTCCCCCAAGATGTCTTACTGCAATTATATAGGGCCCTGGTGAGACCACACCTGGAGTATTGAGTACAGTTTTGGTCTCCTTACCCAAGGAAAGATATACTTGCCATAGAGGGAGTGCAACAAAGGTTCACCAGACTGGTTCCTTGGGATGGGGGGATTGTCCTGTGAGGAGAGATTGAGTAGACTAGACCTATATTCTCTAGATTTTAGAAGAATGAGAGGTGATCGCATTGAAACATACAAAATTCTTACAGGGCTTGACAGGGAAGATGCAGGGAAGATGTTTCCCCTGGCTGGGGAGTCTAGAACAGGGGTCACAGTCTCAGAATAAGGGGTCGGCCATTTAGGACTGAGATGAGAAGAAAATTCTTCACTCAGGGTGGTGAATCTTTGGAATTCTCTACCCCAGAGGGCTGTGGAGGCTCAGTCATTGAGCATATTCAATACAGAGATCGATAGATTTTTGAATATTAAGGGTATCAAGGGATATGGGGATAGTGCGGGAAAATGGAGATGAGGTAGAAGATCAGCCATGATCTTATTGAATGGCGGAGCAGGCTCGAAGGGCCAAATGGCCTATTCCTGCTCCTATTTCTTATGTTCTTACGTTATGTTATGTTTAATAAACCATGGCAGTTTGAGAATTTGATTATTAATTTTAAAATAAAAAGTTGGTATCAGTAAAAGTGACCATGAAGCTGTGGGATTGTCACAAGAACTCAACTGCCACCCGGTCTGGCCTGTATGTGACACCAGTTCCATACCAACGTGGTTGACTCTTAACTGCCTTCTTAAATGGCCAAGCAAGCCACTCAGTTGTATCGCAGCTCTACCCAGTGGTTCAAGAAGGCTGCCTTTCTCAAGGATAACTTGGGATGGGACTTGCCAGCGACACCCACATCCTGAGAATGAATTAAAGAAAGGAACCCTTAGGATAACAAGGAGGGTTAATGGTAAAGTGCAGGCTAAATAGGGATGTTTTTAAAGACATTCGCTTATTTCGCTATGTATATATGTTTCAGGAAAGTATAAAAAGCAGCTGAAGATAACTAAAGCCAGTATTGAGAATGTTAAATAACAACAGAAAACGCTGGAAAAACTCAGCAGGCGAGGCAGCATCCGTGGAGAGAGAAACAGAGTTAACGTTTCAGGTCGAAGACCTTTCGTCAGAACTGCTATTTCCAGTTCTGACGTAAGGTCTTCGACCTGAAACGTTAACTCTGTTTCTCTCTCCACGGATGCTGCATGGCCTGCTGAGTTTTTCCAGCGTTTTCTGTTGTTATTTCGGATTTCCAGCATCTGCAGCATTTTGCTATCGTATTGAGAATGTTAAAATAGCTTTAGGAAAAGGGATTGTAGATAATTGTAGCAGTTTCTCACTTATGGTAGAAATTATAAACAATCAAGGAAAACATTGGCTCTTTGCGGGATTTATTAGAGCAGGTTAAATATGAAGATAAAGATGTGACTGATGAACGAAATTGATACTTCTCATCCATTTTCACTGCTGAAGATGATGCCATAGTTCCAGCATTACAGGAAAGGTCTGTCGCTAAAACTGCTTCAATAGAATTAACTACAGATTCATACGCTTAAAAATAATAATGCTGCAGAACCTGATGTCATTTAACCAGAGTACTAAGGTAAATGATGAAGATTAGAGCCTCAATGTTCCTGTAGAGTAACTGGGGGGAGTGCCTATATTTAGAGCAGTCAACATCAATATGAAGAATTAGTCACGTGCATTTGACAGTACAAAATTCATCGTCCCATGCCCATTCCTGGAAATTGCATTTTATATTTTTTACATGATTGAAGTTTGTAATGATTTTTATTTCCGGTACAGCTACTTGCATTTATACAGCTCCTTTAATATAGAAAAATGTTCCAAGGCATTTTGCAAAGAAAAGGACGCCAACTCAAAGAAGTAGAAGATAATAAGCTTTTTTGACAGCTTCAGAAGGCAAATATAAGCTCGAAGTTATTGTTAGTGACAATAGTAGACAAATGCTCATTGGTTTCATTTGATCGTCCTCTTTGTTATTTCAATGGGATAGTGTTGGCCTATTTATTTTAACTTTACACTGTAAAGCTGCACTAAATTCCATACAACTACATTTATATTTAAAATATCTCTTAACCCTTCCAGGAGAAATTATTTTTGGTTTCAAAGGCAGAATTACAATAGGTTCCAAAATGCTGGAAAATATGCAAAATAAAGTGTCATAACTCAAAACCTTTGGGAGTGGGGAGATTTCGCCCAGATCCCCATAGAAAATAAATCTCAAGCCTCCAGCACTCCCATTCCCCTTCAGTAATTTATACATTCACCATTGCTGCTAGCTGCACTTATGTACTTTAGGATTCTCCCCCTACAATAAACGCGATCAATTGTTGGGTACAGCTGTAGCTCCAGTTATTACCTGCTCATGTCCCATCCCTCATCATGTATTATAGAGCATATATTCTCTCTTCTTTCTTTATATATTCAGGGCTGTAATTTCAGCTGTCAACATTTCTGGGGCTGTTGGTCAGCTTTTGCTAACTTTCTAGGTTGGCATGTATGTGAGCGTAAGGGAGGGATAAATTATTAAAGAACAAGTCAGGAGTTGAGAAAGAAATATTTAGAAACAAATATTCATGCAGACACTGGGCCCGATTTTCCCATGAAGGATGTAGCTGGATGCCCGATGGGTGCAGCGTATCAGAGGTGCACTGCTCCTGGGAGGGGAGGACTCCATTGAATTTTCCTGGCCCAGTCCATTTGCATGACCCAGGTTCCTTCCAGGCACAGGCCTATCTTTGGCAGGGACTTGCACTGGAATTGGGGGAGTGGAAACAGGATTGTCATTGCGAGTCCGAGAGGTCTGCAGCTATGCTCCTTGCCATTGCCATTGTGTCCCTGAGGCCGCTGCTAGGAGAGCAGCACACAAAGATCATCCTGCAATTCCAAAAGAACCTTATCTTCTGCCTGCTTTAATCTTTAGTCTGCAGAGGGTCTTGGCAATAGATCTACTGTCAGCTTTTTGGGGTACCCATCTGTTTGGGTGCCTCAAGAACGCACACAGAGGAACGTGAAGCAGGAAGCCAGGAACACCCTTTTTCACCATCTATACCCAAGCGCAGGCTCAGTTTATGATCAGTTAGAGAAGCCGTGGAAATTCCAGGACAGCATTGTGGGAGAAGAGACCGAAAATGAAGCTAATACCATTTTATTTTATGCTTGACGTTTTTCATATTATCCAATGCATTCATTCTGTAGTATGCAGGAATTATGACTATAAAGGTGTCATAAGTATACCTTGCTCATTCTACATTGCTCTCTATCAATGCTAGCTTAATTGTCCTCAGTGAGCAACCATGAGCAACAATGTTTTGTAGCATGAATTATAGGCCTGTTAGCATGACATGTATAGTGAGGTAAAGTACAGCAGTATATTACACGGGAAGCAATTCAGCAGCATCTAGTGACAGCAAAAGCAATAAATTCAAGTTGACATGGGTTTATGAAAGGCAGGTCACGGCTAACAAATTTATTGGAATAGTTTAAGGGTAAGTTGGTACATTTTATGACCAAAACTGAACTGTGCCTGATAATACTATCATACATTTTACTGCACATCATAGTGGTTTGGTTCTGTTGGCAGTAATTATGCTTTTAGTTTAATTTCCTCCTATTCTACATTTTCTGCACTAGGTCTAATGGATTAGGTACAATGGGGGTGACTTTCAACTTCAATGGGGGCAGAAAACCCTACGGTATGATGGAAAGGAAAACCAGTTCGGGTGTGTAACAGGCAGCTGATTCGATACAACAATAACGTGCATTTATCTAGCGCCTTCAACGTAGAAAAATGCCCCAAGGCACTTAACAGGAGCGTAATGAAACAAAAATTTGGGCCAAAGGAGGAGATATTAGGAAGGGCAACTAAGAACTTGGCCAAAAAATAAGTTTTAAGGAGACTCCTAAAGGAGGAGAGAGGTGGAGATGTTTAGGGAGGGAATTCCAGACATTAAGGCCTAGACGTCTGAAGGCACGGCCGCCAATGTCTGTCCTCGCTGATGTTGAAAGTTACCCCCATGACTAAACACCCATGGAACCACTAATTAAGGGGAGGACCCAATTAAAATAAACCAGCTACCATTTTCCACATTCTTCATACATGCTAAATATAGAAAGAAAGAACAGGCATTATTATAGTTCCTTTCACGACCTCAGGACGTCCCAAAGCAATGGAGTACTTTTGAAGTGTAGTCAATGTAGGAAAATGTAGTTCTAATGTAGGGAAACGTTTCCACTGCCACCACTGAGCCGAGGCTGACACATGAACATTAGGAAGCATGTAACAGCCTTCTAAATTATTTAATGACTGATTAGTCATAAATCTTCCACACATCTTAATGCGAGTTATAAAACTATCTTAACACGTACACATATACCCATCAATAACACATTACGCTTTGCCTGAAGGATAAAACAAGCAGGACTGTCTCCCTCTTGTGGAGCAGAAGGAGCAATTTACAGTTTTTAATCTCCTCCAAACTCCCTGCACTTGAGATAGCTGCAAGCCTGTTCTTCACCACCACCACCAGGAAATCAGAGGGCCAGTCTTTCTCTCCCGGTGCTGACGAGGAACAATGTGGGCCCTTCACACTTCCAGAGGTTGACTGAACCCAGGAAGCATTGCCGGGCCCAGATCTCCTGCTGGCCTTTATATATGGAGAGGACGGATGTTAGGCACTGCTGGAGGTACTACATTGGGTGCAGAGACAGGAAGATCAGCCGCAATTCAAGCCTTAATGGTAACAGGACTATTAAAGGGGCAGGAACAGTTAACGGTCCTTGGGAAAGCCAAATCTTTGGGGGGGGGTTTTTGCAGGAAATGGGTCAGGATTTTTATCTAGACACCATTAGATGACTTGCAGTAAGTTTATTTATTTAATTTATGGGGGTCAGAAGCTGCGATTTGTGTAGGAGTGGGCTTTATGTTAATTTAAAGGTTTCAGCCCCAGTGAATGAGTTTGCACTGCTGTGCCATAACTGGGAGGGCAGCAGAAATCCAAGCACCTCCACAGTCTGCCTCAGGGAGACCGAGTAAGAAAGCAACACCACTGCCAAGCAGTAGGTGGAGAAGCAGGGATATCAAGTGAGGCATGAAGAATGATGGTACAGGAATAGAATGATTGTGCTAGTTCTTCGCTTTTTATTCAAGATGAGATGAAGCAGGTGTGCAGCCAGGGAAAGGAGGAAGGGTTCTTACTATGTGATAGGGAACCAGTTGTTCGTGACTTAGGAGAGGTCCAAGTGAATGACTTCAGCAGCTGTCAAGGGGGGGATGGGTGCATTATGCCGTTCTGATGAAAGGTCATCGACCTGAAACGTTAACTCTGTTTCTCTCGCCACAGATGCTGCCTGACCAGCTGAGTGTTTCCAGCATTTTCTGTTTTGATTTCAGATTTCCAGCATCTGCAGTATTTTGCTTTTGTATGGGTTATGGTTGTTTCCCCTAATCTGCCTTCAGTTAAGCTATGTTAAGCCGTACAAACCTCTTTCTACAGACAATCACGCTGCCCGTATTCCCTCAAGCAAAGCAAAGGAATGTTAGAGGAAGCATTAATCTTCCCAGAGTATGACACGAGATGGTGCGCACAGTGCAAAATAATACTGCTATTTCAATGTATAATGGTGCATTAATCCATCATTCCATTAACAGGGCCATCATGAGTTATTGCTTATTTGAGAAGATAGAACACAGCAGCAGAAACGACATCACAAATATCAACAAATCAAGCTACTCAATCGTTTCCAACCCCTGAGTGGAGCATTTAGTTACTTCTAAATCAAAAGAGATGATAAAACAAAGACGCTGAATATTAATGAATACGAATGGTATTTCTCATTAGCCATCTCCACTTCAAAACATTTGGGGGAGAAATTCAGTATCGCCCCGTTTGGGGCGCAATTATCGGCCGGGCGCAAAGATTAGCGCCTGGCGCTAATTATCGCCACCGACTGCAAACTTGACTTTTATCGCCCCTGGAGGTGATTGGAGCGCTAAATCAGGCGCTGCACACCTGTCTTAAGGCGCAAAGGCCGAGGAGCGAGGCGCTACCTCAGAGTGCTGGCGAAGTTCCTGTGATGTCAGTCAGCAATGGAACACACACACAATGGCACGGACCACTTCTTAAGGGGGATGGTTGATCTTGCTTCCCATCCACATCCTGCTCATTGCAGCTTTGAATCTCGGCCTGGAGAGACCTGCACATCAAATCTGCTGGAAAGAACAATGGAGAGTACCAGGCAAAGAGCTCAGAGTGCAGCCCCCACAATCTCTTCTAAATCGATACAAGGAATGGCAAATCAAAATGAACCTGCAAAGTGCTGCTCAGTACCCAAAACTCCTTCACACAGCGTTGAATCTCTCCAGAAGTCTCTCTCTCTCTCTCTCTCAGAATGCGTGGTTCAAAAATGGCACCAACAATAAAAGGCAGGAAGCGGTCGCCCTTAAATAGCGCTCCCCCAGTCCCTTCATGACTGCAAAACGCTCCCCTCAACCTGTCGTTGCTAGCGTCAGGCGGTAAGGCAGGGGGCGCCACTCAATATCCGCTCCGGGGCGATACCGGGGCGTTACACACTCAACTGACGTCACGATCTGCCGGCGCAGGAGATAGTGGCGGTAGTGTTTAGTGCCGCCGCAAAATGTCTAGTTAATTTCGCGAGCGGCGCAAACATCGCCGCGCCTGGGCGCCAGATGCTTTGCGCCCCATTAGCGCCCTCTTAAGGCGCTAAAGGGAGGCGCAACCAACTGAATTTTTCCCCCTTGGTGCCTATGCTACACTCCCTCTCCAAGAAAATGACATGGATATTTTTGAGGTCTGATGAAAAGTCCCAGCAGATGCTGATTGGTCTACTGCTTATATCCAGCAATTTCTGTTTTTGTTTTGGACCGGTTTTTTGAAAAGATGTTCAATAATTAAAAGTCTGGATTCTAGACAGATGCAATTTTATAGAAAGTATCATGAATATAGAATACAGACATTATCGGGAAATTTCTGACTTCCAAGATATGTTCTGATGTATGAAGTGAGAAGTCGCACAACACCAGGTTATAGTCCAACAGCTTTATTTGAAATCACAAGCTTTCGGAGCGCTGCTCCTTCGTCAGGTGAAGTGAAGAAATACATATGGGCACAGCATAAATAGTCAGAGAACAATGCCAGACGACTACAGTTAATCTTTCTAACTGCCCTTTATCACACCTCGGCAGAGAGACAATCACAGCAATCAAAGGTGTGGATGGTGTCCAACCAGGTCAGTCAGGCAGACATTACATCAAAGACGATAGCAAAATACAACAAAGACAATGAGGTGGGGTCACAATGGGTCAAATGTGGCAGCTGCTGGAGTCTGTATGGAAAACAAAAAGATTTTTTACTTTTTTTGCTGGAAATTACAGCAGGTCCGGCCGCATCTGTGTAGAGAGAACAAGCCAGCGACGACTCGAGTCTGGATGACTCTACATCAGGTGGGGTTACATGTAGCGTGACATGAACCCAAGATCCTGGTTGAGGCTGTCCTCATGGGTGCGGAACTTGGCTATCAGTTTCTGCTCGATGATTTTGCGTTGTCGTGTGTCTCGAAGGCCGCCTTGGAGAACGCTTACCCGAAGATCGGAGGCTGAATGTCCTTGACTGCTGAAGTGTTCCCCGACTGGGAGGTAACACTCCTGCCTGGCGATTGTTGCGCGGTGTCCATTCATACGTTGTCGCAGTGTCTGCATGGTCTCGCCGATGTACCATGCTCCGGGGCATCCTTTCCTGCAACGTATGAGGTAGACAACGTTGGCCGAGTCACATGAGTATGTACCATGTACCTGGTGGGTAGTGTCCTCACGTGTGATGATGGTATCTGTGTTGATGATCTGGCATGTCTTGCAGAGGTTGCCGTGGCAGGCTTGTGTGGTGTCGTGGTCGCTGTTCTCCTGAAAGCTGGGTAATTTGCTGCGAACGATGGTACTTTTGAGGTTAGGCGGCTGTTTGAAGGCGAGTAGTGGAGGCGTGGGGATGGCCTTAGCGAGGTGTTCGTCGTCATCGATGACATGTTGAAGGCTGCGAAGAACTGATGTATGAAGAACAGCCAGCTTGGAGAATCCAAGTTGGCGGCAGAATCCGAAGAAATTTTGCAATGTAAAGGCATTTCTGAATCTACACTTTTACAAGGAAGTTGTAACCTGCATCAAAGGCCCAATCCAATTGTGTTTGTGTCCCTCAGACCCTGTACTATTTCAAAGTACTACTGCAGAGACCCTGAGACTGACCATCGCAAAGTGATCATTCACAGCAGCCCAATAATCAAAAGCCAGTTCAGAATACACTTGGCTACTAAATTACCAATAATAAAAGACCATCCGTTTGCCCTTATTTTTTACAACACAAAGATTCCCAGTGAGCTACAGTACAACAGATATGGTAAATATCCAGCAAAATAGGCCTTTTCTTTTCAGATGGAATTCAGTGCTTGGTGTTAAGGACATTGGGTAGGTGCAGTAGGTTAGCGCATGATTCTTACACCTTTGGCACCTGGGCTTGATTCCAGCGCAGACAGGATGAACATCCACTCTTGTGCTGGTTGTAAGGGCTTCACGTAAAATGTAGTCTCAACACAGCACCTATTGAGCACAGACCCACAGCCTTAACTGCTCCCAGAAATGCAATCTAAGTCAGCCACACAGATTGTAGAACAGCTCCTACTGCAGCAGTGAGTATTTTCCCAATTATCACACAAGAATCCTTATGGCTCTTTAAATGGGGATGTCAATTAGTATCACATTATGGACTGGTTTGTGCTATGAACCTACACCTACCAGAAAATACAGGCGGAGACTGTATCAATTAATTTCACGTTAAATGC
Organism: Squalus acanthias; assembly: GCA_030390025.1. NCBI lineage: Eukaryota > Metazoa > Chordata > Chondrichthyes > Squaliformes > Squalidae > Squalus > Squalus acanthias. Next base: position 41,723,817 of record CM059434.1, read on the forward strand.
TTACTACTGACATAGAGAAGACTTTCATGTCATTGAACTGGACTAGATGCCAATATTGATCCGATAATTGAAAGAATAGTTTGCTAGCCCACTGCACCGATTTAAAGTTTCATTCTTGATTATTGTATCTGACAGGCAAAATAGACTAGATAGAGTCGAATATGTGGCAAACATTCACATTATGGTGTCTCTAAACTGGCCCAGCCACAAAACTTCTTCTCTGACAGGCAGAATTCAGGCCCACTGTGACTAAGGACTGCTAATGTTAGCAGGGCACCAAGTGGAACCAGCTTAAGCTTAGTGTTCACTCATTCCATCAGGACTTTTATTGTTAACCTTTTTACATAAAGGAACAAGAAAGTTTTCCCATTGCAAAATAGATACATTTACTCCATGTAGGCCAGCAGCCTGGAGCACAATGATTAGAAAAGTGTTATCTTCTCAAGGGCATGTAGCTACAGCAACCCAAACTCTTGTTGAATAATACAATGAAAAACAGAATAACAACAAATATCTTTTCAATACACTGTATCTATTATTCATAAACGGCTTTTGTGCCCTTGAATGCAACTGAGATGCTTTTGTTTTAATGTCATTATTTTATTGCTATTTTTTCTTTGGATATGCATCTGCCCAGTTCTCTAGTTGCCCAATGTTCTGCAATAAGAACATTTATTAGCTGATGAAGATAGAAATGCTCAAGATATTAAACCAGGACCCTGGTGTTCCTTGCCCCACAGGCCCCTCTACTTGCCTTCCCCTCTCCCACAAGTCTGTTTTGGTTGCAAACAATAAATTAGTGCACAATGTATTCTGTTGTAACCTTAACCTAACTTTCGAGTTTGTAGTGCATTAAAATAATCAACAAATTAACAAAGCTACCTTGGTTTAATAGTACACTGTTCCTATGTCTAAACAAATGAATTTGAAATAAAGCCCTTTCATTTTATAAGAAGCCAATGTAATATCCAATTTGATAGCCAACACCAGAAAATTCAAACCCACAAGTTTGCAAGCTCACCATACACACAAAAGGCACATACCCCATTCATGAAAATGTCAACAGTTAGGTCCACCATCTCTTCATTATTTAAAGAAATGTTTTACAACTATAAAGACACTAAAATTACTTATTAGGTTTATAAATGCAGTACAACACGACATGAGTTCCAGGCGTGCCATCACTTTTAAACCACTGATAGACCTGTCAAACTTATGATTTTGTCACTCATGTGTTAAATAGTCAGTTCACTCCTCTATTTATTTATGGTATTAACCAGGCTATGGGAGTGCCTGGGGTTCCGTGACAAATTAAGTTAAATGTTGCAAGCAAATCCATATTACAACAAATAAAACACAGCTGTGATCCACTGCAAAATGAGATGTGTAGGGTTACAAATAGGATTACAAAGACTGAGATGATAAAATTAAATATCAAATTTAATAAATTCTCCAGACTAATTATACTGATGACCCTATTCATGGATTAATTGTGGGCTTTACACTCTTTCATATGACATTTTATTCCGACACCATCTGTTTACAGTATCACTAGCAGATCTCCCTTGGCATTGCTCACAGTGGACCAGAAGCTTTGTGCCAGTGAGGTGTTATGCCAAGTAGTATTATCAGGAATATCAACTTATTAACATTGGATTGCCCCTTGCATCTGGGAACCCTGGGTAGGGGCAATGGGTCTGATAATACTGGGGTGCGGTCTCAGGGTCTGGGAACATGGGTGGGACGGGGGGGGGGGGGATTCTAGAAAAACTGAGGTAGGTCTTAGGATCTAGGAGAATTAAGGAGGGAAGTCTCAGAATCTTGAAGCATTAAGGACAATCATAGGATCAGGGAACACTGGGACTGTGGTCTAAGAATTTTTGTGAGCACTGAGATGGGGCCCCAGCATCTGGGGGAGTGCAAAGCCAAGTTGCATCGACTGAAATAAGCATCTCTGATCATACCTATTACTCTACACTTCACCTTACTGTGGAGTAAAGAGGTTTAGGATTCAAACCAAACTTTGTCTCATCTCGTGCTAATTCGGTCTGCCTTCAGAAGAAACACACATGCAAAAGGCACAAATATCTGGTTCAGGGGGTTCTATTGTTACGCCCTCGGGATATGCTACCATACAAGTAGATATAGGACAAGGTGAATCAACGGCCATAAAAGTAAAATGCTCAGACCACTATGGGAGCGATCAACGCCACTGAGAAGTATCTATGGCAGAGATCGGCCATTGCCTCAACGTGGCAACACGGTGGCATAGTGGTTAGCACTGGTGCCTCACAGCGCCAGAGACCCGGGTTCGAATCTGACCTCGGGTGACTGTCTGTGTGGAGTTTGCACATTCTCCCCGTGTCTGCGTGGGTTTCCTCCGGGTGCTCCGGTTTCCTCCCACTGTCCAAAAATGTGCGGGTTAGGTTGATTTGGCTATGATAAGTTGACCCTTAGTGTTAGGGGGGGATTAAATATGTGGGGTTATGGGGATAGGATGGGATATGTTAGGGGGAATTAAATACGTGGGGTTACGGGGCTCGGGTGGGATATGTGTACTGTGGGGATTAAAGCAGGGACAGGGTACTGGATTTTGAATGATCAGCCATGATCATATTGAATGGTGGTGCAGGCTCGACGGGCCGAATGGCCTACTCCTGCTCCTAGATTCTATGTTTCTATGTTTCTATGTTTCTATGTAAACTACTACATCTGATAAAGAAAAACTCATTACAACAGTGACTACACTTCAAATAAAGTGCATAATTGGCTGTAACGCGCTTTGGGGCATCCTGAGGTAGTAAAAGGCACGATATAAATGCAAGTCTTTCTTTTTTAGAGCTACATTTCAGTTAAGGGAAAAATTAAATCAATGAGAAAAGTTACGTTTTAATTCTATACTTGAACAGAATTAAATATAGAACCACAAAACATTTATTATGCAAAATGATAGCCCAGTAATGATTAATAAACTGCTTGGAGAGCATTCTTCATGGGAAAAAGAGCCACCTGACGAATTGCCATTTAAAATTTATTACCCATAGTCACAAATTTCTAGTCTGAGGTTACACAGATAATGTTATTTGGGCCTTTGGCAAACAGGCCTCAACATTGAGACCTGGGGCTGGATTTTTTCATTGGGAGCGGGTTGGGGGCGTGTCAGGTGGTCGGCGTGTCGGGACCCCGCTTCCGATGTGAGGTGGGACAAATGAGCGATTTTGCCCTAATTGGGCACTTGATTTCCAGCGTGTGGGAACCCCTGGCCCAATGAGTATTTTGATGCTGAAACTCGCCTCCGATGACGTCATCTATGCAGCTGCATTTAAGGCCTGCAAGCAGCCTTGGTTCTTTTTCAGCCTTTCAACTTTAGCATCATATTTCTGAGGAATTCCTACTGCAACCATGTCCAGCACCAGACCAAAGTGTGCACCCCGATTCGATGAGAACTCCCTCCAAGCTCTGGTGGAGGGAGCAAGAGCAAATATAAGGAAGTGCTGTTTCCTTCTTCAGGGAGGAAAAAGCCTCCACAACAGACCAAAGCAGTGTGGCTGCAAGTGGCACAGGAGGTGAATGCCATATCAATGTGCAACAGAACCTGGCTGCAATGCAGAAAGGGGTTTCATGACCTTCTCCGCACAGGAAAAGTGAGTATTCCATCCCCATGACCCTCAATCTGATCCCCATCGCCTCTCATCACCAGCACTCTGCTTTGTCAACCTCCTCATCCTCCTCCACATCCCACTTGACCCTTACATCCCTGCACTCTTAACCATTCCCTCTCTCTGTATGTTCACATTCACTTAACTATTTGACTATGCAGCCCTCACACTCCCTATCACTGTGATGCAATGACAACAACTTACAACACACAGGGAGGGCCCTTGGTCTTGGCACCTCACTCCATCTTTGTGTCCTTCTAAGCATCTATGCTATGGATTCTCTACACTCACTCCTTCATTCTCACTCAAACTCCACTTGTGTCCCTCATTGCAGGAAAAGAGAGCCCACAATAAGAGGGAGAGGGTGAGGACAAGAGGAAGGCCACTCTCAATAGCCCAGCTCATCACTGCAGAGGAGGCGGCCCTGGAGATCGTGGGAGTGGAGGAGGATGCGCAAGTGGGGGATGGACAGACGGGCGCATCAGAGCAAGCTGGTGACAGAATAGTTTTTCATCTCTCTCATTGACATTACATGAGTGACTGATATTGATTCTGATGCTCTAACAGATTGACTTATGATCATCTGCACAATTCAATGTGCATGAAACGTTTATCTCACATGTCTAACTCTTTCCTTTACTCCCCCACAGGACCATCGACAGCCCCCCTCCCCACTGTCCAGGAGGAACAGCCTGAGCCCCCAGACTCCTCAGAGGAAGCTGCAACCTCTGAGGGCGCAGCATCAGCAGAATTAAGCGCACCCAGCACCAGCGCAGATACTCACACCTCGGTGGGACCTTTGGGACATAGAGTAGAGTTGTCACCTGGTGTATCACAGCTCACAAGTGAGCATCAGCAGATGGTGGAGACAGGGACAGCAGTGGAGAGTCCTCGTCGGAAGCCGCAGGACTCTCCCAGCTCGGCTCCGCTGCATGTCGATCCTGTGCCTCCGGGTCCATCCAGAAGGAGAGCGGTGCTGGAACTCCAGGAACAGGTGCAGGAGTCTCTGGCAGGTTTTGTCCCCAGGGTCGCTGCGAGTGTGGAGCGAATGGAGGAGTCCATCACTAACATGAGCAGAGCCTTTGTGAAGGCGTTGGCGCATGAACGCATCACCACGGAAAGGATGGCAACCTCTGTGGAAAGGATGGCTACCTCCGTGGTAAGGCTGGCTACCGTAGAGGAGAGGATGGCTACGGCCATGGAGGAGCTTAGTCGCCAGGGTCTTGAAAACATGGTCATTGTTCAGAATAGACTGACATCTCTTGAGGAGCGATGGTCAGCTATTGAGCAAAGAAACCAGACCTTCATGGAAGTCCTCTGGAGTAGGACGTCCAGTGCAGAAACGGGTCCTCATGGCTCCCCTGAAGTGCAGCAAGGTGCTGTCAAACCGCTTGCCAGCTCTGAAGTGGGGCTGACCCATGAGAGAGATGTTGGTGGCAGAGAACAAGGAAGTGGGAGCTCCTCTCAAAGCACTCACACGACCATGCCACTGCAGAGCCCTCAGTCAGAGCCCCTCCAGAGTCCTCACCCAACTGAGATCGGCGTCTCAGCCCCTGTACAGCCGCAGGAGCAGCAGACTGTTGGCGAGCCCTCACAGGCTCGCAACCCCAGAGGACGCCCACCAAAGGTGTCGAGGCAGGAGCAGCAAGAAAGTGAGCAAGGGGCTTCCACATCTGCTGAAGCCACTGGTGAAGCACCACGTAGGAGCACGCGTAAGAGGAAGATAAAGCAGAAGTAGTCACAAGGGTAGTCACTTGGGTGTTCTGTTGTGTTTATTTTTGAAAAGCCATCCGTGACTTGGTGATAAAAAAACCTTGATGGCAAACTGTTGAAGTTGTGGGCTGTGTCATTTCGCAAATGGGACTTCCACATTGAGGGCTTAGGGCGACTTGCAATTGTCAGTATGGTGGTCAGAGTGATAGGAATCCGCAGGTTCTTGGCCATTGTCGATGCTCTGGTAAGAAGTTGCGAGGCAAAAGTGTTTGATTGGGCAGGCTAAGCATATCTGGCCAAGATGAGTGCGTCCCTTGCATCCCGGGCAGCAATGTGCTCGCGTGCTGCTGGCGCTGGTTGATGCGCCTCTGCAAGCTGTTCGTTGTCGCTCTCCTCCTCCTCCTCCTCCTCCTCATCTGAGGAGGCTATGCGATGAGCCACTTGTACCTCAGGCAGCTGCAAGCCACGATGCTGTGCCATGTTGTGAAGTGCACAGCAGACCACAACGATTCTGGAGACCCTGGCTGCTGAGTACTGCAGGGCTCCACCTGATCTATCAAGGCATCTGAATCGCATCTTCAGCAAGCCGATGGTTTGCTCGATTATGGATCTGGTGGAAATGTGGCTGGAGTTGTAGCGCTCCTCAGCTTCGTTGGATGGCATCCTCAACGGTGTCATTAGCCATGTCTTCAGGGGATAGCCCTTGTCTCCAAGTAGCCATCCGAAAAGTTGGTCTGGCGGACTGAAGAGCGGAGGCACACTAGACTGCCGCAGGATGAAGGAGTTATGGCAACTGCCAGGGTACTTGGCGCAAACATGCAAAATTTCCTTCTTGTGGTCACACACCAGCTGCACGTTGAGGGAGTGGAAGCCCTTGCGGTTGACAAAAATACCTGGATTGTGATGGGGTGCTTAAGGGCCACATGTGTGCAGTCAACGACGCCCTGCACCCTTGGAAAGCCTGCCAGATTAGCAAATCCAACCTCACGCACGGTTACACTTGCTTGATCCTTGGAGAAGTTGATGTAATTGTGCACGATGGCAAAGAGGACATCAGTTACCTGCGTGATGCAAGTGTGTGTGCCTGGGAGATGCCACTGATGTCTGCTGCTGATCCCTGGAATGAGCCTGAAGCAAAAAAGTTGAGTGCGGTGGTGACTTTGACGGCCACTGGTAAGGGGTGCCCACCTGCTCCTCTGGGCTCCAGGTCTTGCTGCAGCATTGCGCAGATGTCACCCACTACCTCTCGCGAAAGTCTGAGCCTCCTTTAGCACTGCTGCTCAGTCATGTTGAGGTAGCTCATCCTCTGTCTGTAAACTCTGTTTTGGGGGTATCTCCTGCGGCGACGTGCTTCCATGCGCTGGCGCCTTCTGGCCTGTGCAGCTTCAGGTGAGTGAGCAGCAGCTTGGCGCTCCTGTTGTTGCTCCTGCTGTTGGTGCTGCTGTTGCTCCGGGTGCTGCTGCTGCCACAACTGGTCTTCGTCCGAATCTGATGTCCAGGAGGAAAGGAAATAAATGGTTCCCATGCTTCTGGTATATACCTCAGTTGAGGAAGCGTTCAGTCAAGGTGTGGAGAGGGGTTTCCCAGGAGGTCACACTGGAGATGGGTCTCAGGCTCCAAACTTCCACAGCAATGAGTAGGCCTGCTAAAAGTTCCCCCAGACCTGAGGCAACAAAGTTCTGCCACCTGCAAATGATCATTGCTGAAAACTCCTTTTTAATGGTGGAGCTGCAGCTGTTAGTAAGCCATCCACTTGTGAGGCCGCCAGGATTAACTGGCGTGTTCCAGAGGAGATGTGCAGCACGGGGGAAATGTGTTAAACTCACAAAGGCCTCTCAAAATGGGATTATAGAGGCACTTAACTGATTGTTAAGGGGCTTAAGGGCCTATCCCGCCTCTTGGAGGCGGGTTGGAAACGGGGTGTGAAACCCTGATTTTGGGAAAATTGCTCGGAGGCGGGCTGGAGGCAGGATCAGAGCCGCCCGCCATTTATTGCGATTTTAACACCTCACACGCCTCCAAACCCGCCTCCTCAGGCCTGGCAAAATCTAGCCCCTGGAGTTTCAGCTTTGGGCACAATCAGCGATCCGAGTGCAAATTGCGCTCAAAATTGCGCTAGTTTTGGGAAGTGTTACCCTCAAATCATTTGCATAATCACCGAATTTAAAATCTGCCACGAACCAGTGCAATCGGGCAGCATTTTAGAACATAATTTTTTTTTTTTAATTTCCATTAAAATTATTACTTGATATATTTAAGAGTGGTAACTTGGTGCAGTTTGATTAATACAACTGTAATTGGGTTGACCGCAAAAAATAAGTATTTTTAATTAGTGTTTAGTCCACCCGACTTTAACTAACTGAAAATAACTTTAAAAAACTATACAGAGCCATTTACTTGTTACATTTTTGTACAGTAGTCAGTGTCTTCGTAATTAAAAAAAAATGTAAAAGCTTTTAAAATGTGCCTATTAGTGTCCTTGCGCATAAAAAAGCTGAATTTTAAGAGCTTCCTTGAAGGCCCCCAAATGGGCGCAATAAGTGGAAATTCGCCATGGTGATTAATTTGACCTGGGGGCATGGCCAGTTTTGTGGCGGGGGCTGGCTTCTAGCGCCATGTTTTTTAAACTAGCGTAAAGATCGATTTGCACTGGGCGTAATTTGCGCTTGAAACGCCTCGATCTTTTGCGCTGCTTTGGCCAATTTTGGGTGAATTGCGGAAACTCCAGCCCTATTGGTCTACCATACTCTTTTTACATGTCTACAATTTTTGTTCCCCCCTCCCCCCCCCACACCCCGCCACCCTCCACTATTGATGGCAGCGCCTTCAGTCACCGTGTCGCTGAACTCGGTTTTACTTTTCCAATCTATCCCCGTCACATTTCTTTCCACTTTTTTAACCTTTGCCAGACTTTCCTCGGGGCTGCTCCTGCTCCACTGCTGTAACTTTGGTGGAACATCTGGTTACATATGTAAATGGGATTTCCACTGACGTTAAGGCAGCAGAGCTGGAGAAGCCCCAGGGAAATTCCTGGTGCATGTTTCCTCCTCTCAATCTCTGGCTCTCCCACCCCACCCACTGCTTGTTGTTACTTCTCAATTGATTTCAGATAATTGTTGAAAAATGTCTCTTTTCATAGAAAGAAAGAACTTTCATTTATAAAGCGCCTTTAACTTCAGCAGGACGTTCCAAAGTGCTCCACAGCCAATGGAGTACATTTGAACTGCAGTCATATGTTGTAATGTAGGAAAACGCAGCAGGCAAATTATGCACAGCAAGGCCCCACAAACAGCAATTGGAAAAATGATTTGTGATGTTGGTTGAGGGATAAGTGTTGGCCAGGAAACCGGGAGGACTCCCCTGTTCTTCAAATAGTTCTGTGGAATCTTTCATATCCGCCCGACAGAGCAGTCGGGGCCTCGGTTTAATGTCTCATCCAAAAGACAGGACCTCAGATAGTGCAGCACTCCTTCAATACTGCACTGAAGTATCAGCCTAGATTATGTGCTCAAGTCTCTGGAGTGGGGCTTGAACCCACGACCTTCTTATCTCGTAGTGGATATAGATAAAAATGCCAAGTTGCTTTAAAAGACTTTAAAGCCATAGAGAGCAGACAGTGTATATTCACCAAGGTGATACAAGAGATAAGAAACTGCAGTTATGAGGAGCAACTCAAGACACTGGGACCATTTTCACGAACAATAAGTCCAAGAGAAGACTCAGGGTGACTGAGGAAAGACTGGTTCCTCTGGTTGGGGAATCAGTGATGGGGGGTGGGGGGGGGGGGGGGTCAGCAACTTAAAATTGTCACTAAGAGCGTGAGGAAAGATGGCAAGAGAAATTTCCGTACACAGAGATTTGTTGGAGCATGGAATGATTTGCCACAGGGAGTAGTTGATGCAGAAGTCATTGCATCTTTTCAGTAAAAAAAAAATGGATAAATATTTGAAGCAGACCAAGATAAAGGACTATGGGGTGAGAGCAGCGAGATTAGTTTTGGATTGCTCTGGCAGAGAGCTGGCACAGACACGATGGGCCAAATGATCTCCTATTGTATGTAAATTCCTATGGCAAACTCTATTTTCCCAATCCATCAGTTATATTGACTGTCAGAATAAAACCCTTCAGATTTTATCTCAACATTGTTGCTTTCGTCTTGACTTCAGTGATTTATTAATGTTTCATATTCTGCGCAAAAGGTACATGTCAGAAGATTGACCACATGAGGGCGTCCTTGCAATCCATGTGAACCTGTCTTCGAGTGCTTACCTACAACCCATAAGATTGACGTCGTGCATGTAGTTTATTGTAATAAACTGATTACAAAATTAAGAACCTGTGGTAACATTTTATCAGTTTTGAGTCAATTCACAAAGGCAAAGCACTGATGAGGAAATCATTCAATCTATTTAGTTCATTCTTCCATACAAACCTACCATTCCCCCCTCACAACATTTTACTGCCACTAGCTTGATAATTGTTTTTTAGGGAGGATTTTAACTATTGATTGGAAGATGGGGCCGCCTCCTCCCTCAAGAGACAGGCTAAGAGATAGGAACCAGTGAGTAGTCATCAAGAGAAGAGATCTAATAGTGCAATGATGATTTGTTGTCTCTCCACCCCATGCCCCCCCCCCCCCAACCCCTTTACCCCAGAATTGCCCCGGGAACCTTGTTGTGCATAATATTCATCAATGACAAACAACAACAGTATTGTAACGAGAATGTCTAAGCTAGCAGGATGTTCCAAGATGTGAAATGCCATTTTAAAAAAAACTACAGATGAAATTCAATATTGAGAAACAGAAGTTAATGTTTAATGGTGGGAGAAATGTCAACTATGATTTTATCGTGATGGGTATACTAAAAAAAGTAGAGCAGGAAAAGGATTTGAATGCTATTGACTAGCTGCTGAAAGCGTCATCAATTTATACAGTAGCATTGGCCAAGATGAATAGAATGTTTGGGTTCATAATGGGCCGAAAATTGATCCCGGGACGCGAGAGTACGCACTGCGTACTCTCGCGTATTCCCACTCCAATTGCCGGTTTTCTGCATGCCCTGCGCATGCGCTGAAAACCGGCAATTGCTCTTCTGAAAAGGGGGCGGGGCCTGGGTGCATCGCGTGCGCGCTACAGGCTGCGCGCACGCTGTGCACTTCATGCTTTGGACGCGCAGGTAAGTAGGGAAGATTTTGGAAATGTAAAAAGGAGGAGTAAGAGCCGCTTTTAAGAAGGTAAGTAGTGAATTAAGTATTTTTTTGATTTTTTTTTTACAGGTATATCTTTTTTATAGACTTTAAAGACAGGTAAGTTTATTTTTATAACTTTTTAAAAGATTTTAAATTTTTTCAAAAATTTAATTTTTTATTTAAAATGGTTAATTTAATTAACTATACTTATTTTATTAATGTGATGGTTTTTTTTTTTAATTTAATTGAGGTTTAGCTGTTATTTTGGGGGGTGTAAGATTCATAGATTTCACAGCCATGCTGTGAGACTTATGAATGGAAGATGGTGTGCTGCCATTGGCTCTAACTGAGTCACGTGATCCCACAGCTCGCACGAATTCACTACGCCGCTGGGATACGCAAGCCCAGCACAGCTGATGTCTGGAACATCAAGTTCGTGCGAGCTGGATCTGAAAAAGCATAAGCGAGGTGAGACATCGCGGGGAAGGCTTACCCCCGCGGGAACAGAGCGAGATCAATTTCTGGGCCATTAAATCCATAAAGAATAAATTTAGAGGATAAGGAAGTGATGCAGTTACTCTATAAATCATCAGTGACACCACACTTCGAACGTTGTTTGCGGTCATTACAAACAAATGTCGAGGCACCAAAACGTGTTCAAAGAAAAGCAACAAAAATTGTACCAGTTTTAAAGCCCATGAAATATGAACACAAACTTGTGTAACTCAATCTGTTCTTATTGAAAAGGGATGGTTCCAGCAGGAGAATATGGATCGATACTAAAATCAAGAAAACAGGCGAGGTGGATGTAAAAATGCTCTGTGCAAAAAGCTAGAGGAAAACTAAGGGACATAATGAAACTGGAAACTAAAGGTAATTTGAAGAGTTAAGTACTTCACATCAAGTGTTGCTGGGATAGACTGCCAGCTAGTGGTTGAAGCATTCATAAAGAGAACGATTCCGGATTCAACAAGAAAGACTATGATATAAGCTTGGTGTAAAGGCAAATGAAGATGATAATGGTGTAAGCTGTGACTCAGTGGGCAGCACACTCACCTGATTCAGAAGGTTGTGGCTTCATGTTAGAGATGAAAGGCAGTTTAAAATAAAAATGAGAAGTCGCACAACACCAGGTTATAGTCCAACAGATTTATTTAATTTTACAAGCTTTCGGAGCTGTCGCTCCTTCCTCAGGTAAGTTAGCAGTGAGAGAATCTCCCAGAATTCACAATTTAAACACAGACAAAATCTATTCAAATATTTCCCTACATCAAAGACACACTAAGAGCACAGCCAAGACAATGAGATGTGTCCCAGGGGGTCCAACGTGTCAAACCACCTGCTGGCTGCATATCCTGTCAATTTGTGTTCTTGTGTTAGTCTTTTAAAAAAAAAACACCTGGGAAGACCGGCCATGATGTCAAGTCACGTTCTGTATCGTGACATGAACCCGATATCGCGATTGAGGCCATCCTCATGAGTGCGGAACTTGGCTATCAGTTTCTGCTCTATAATTTTGCGCTGTCGTGTATCCCGAAGGCCGCCCTGGAGAACGCTTACCCGCAGATCCGAGGCTGAATGCCCCTGGCTGCTGAAGTGTTCCCCGACTGGGAGGGAACCCTCCTGCCTGGCGATTGTTGCGCGGTGTCCGTTCATACGTTGTCTCAGTGTCTGCATGGTCTCGCCGATGTACCATGCTCTGGAGCATCCTTTACTGCAACGTATCAGGTAGACAACGTTGGCCGAGTCACATGAGTATGTACCGTGTACCTGGTGGGTAGTGTCCTCACGTGTGATGATGGTATCTGTGTCCATGATTTGGCATGTCTTGCAGAGGTTGCCGTGGCAGGGTTGTGTGGTGTCTTGGTTGCTGTTCTCCTGAAAGATGGGTAATCTGCTGCGAACGATGGTACTTTTGAGGTTAGGCGGCTGCTTGAAGGCGAGTAGTGGAGGCGTGGGGATGGCCTTAGCAAGGTGTTCGTCGTCATCGATGACATGTTGAAGGCTGCGAAGAACATGGCGTAGTTTTTCCGCTCCGGGGAAGTACTGGACGACGTAGGGTACTCTGTTGGTTGTGTCCCGTGTTCGTCTTCTGAGGAGGTCTATGCGGTTTTTCGCTGTGGCCCGTCGGAACTGTCGATCGACGAGTCGAGCGTCATATCCCGTTCTTACGAGGGCGTCTTTCAGTGTCCGTAGGTGTCCATCGCGTTCCTCCTCGTCTGAGCAGATCCTGTGTATTCGCAGGGCTTGTCCATAGGGGATGGCTTCTTTAATGTGGTTGGGGTGGAAGCTGGAGAAGTGGAGCATCGTGAGGTTGTCCGTGGGCTTGCGGTAGAGTGAAGTGCTGAGGCGTCCGTCTTTGATGGAGATTCGTGTGTCCAAGAATGAAACCGATTCTGAGGAGTAGTCCATGGTGAGTTTGATGGTGGGATGGAACCTGTTGATGCTATCGTGTAGTCCTTTCAGTGATCCTTCGCCGTGGGTCCAAAGGAAGAAGATGTCGTCGATGTATCTGGTGTACAACGTTGGTTGGAGGTCCTGTGCAGCGAAGAAGTCTTGCTCAAACTTGTGCATGAAGATGTTGGCGTATTGGGTTGCGAATTTGGTCCCCATGGCTGTTCCGTGTGTTTGGGTAAAAAAATGGTTGTCGAAGGTGAAGACATTGTGGTCAAGGATGAAGCGGATGAGTTGTAGGATGGCGTCCGGAGATTGGCTGTTGTTGGTGTTGAGTACTGAGGCTGTCGCAGCGATGCCGTCATTGTGGGGGATATTGGTGTAGAGTGCCGATACGTCCATCGTGACGAGGAGTGTTCCTGGTTCAACTGGTCCATGGGTGCTGAGTTTCTGCAAGAAGTCTGTAGTGTCGCGACAGAAGCTGGGGGTTCCCTGTACGATGGGTTTCAGGATGCCCTCGACGTACCCAGAGAGGTTCTCACACAGGGTTCCGTTGCCTGATGCGATAGTTTAAAATAAAGGAAGGCAGGGAGGATGGAGAACTTGCAATTATATAGCACCTTATCGATGTCCTATATCACCTTACAATCAGTGGATTACTTTTGAAGCAGTCAGTGTTTTAATGTTGGTGAATGTACCAGTCAATGTATGAACAGCAAAGCCCCACAAACAACAAATGAATGAAAGACCAAGATGATCTCTTTCTTGGTGGTGGAATGTTGCTCAAACATCAGGAGAACTCCTGGCTCTTCTTCAAAAAGTGTCATGGAATCTTTTACTTCTACCTGATTACTTCCAAATTTTCTGAGACCCCACCAGTGCCATGGGGCTCTCTGGTGATGTGTGGAAAATCAGGTTCAGGCCGGATTCACTCTACCGTATTTTCCAGTGTGCAATTTTTGCAGGAAATGTTAGGTAGCACGACAACCACACACAGGTCTTGGTAACGTAGCATTGATATCATCAACATCGGTGCCATACCAAATCTTGTGACCAAAGACGAAGCTACATTCATAGTATGTTGCTCGTCCATTTAAACTCCATGAATGGGCACTTAAGTTGGCTTCTCAAGGTAGGTGACACCTTTCAGTTCATGGGATTTGTTTTGGTCTTTTTAATAATTCCCAGATTTTGCGGTGGTAATGACGGTGAAACTGTCAGCGTTCGCCGTCATTACCCCTCGGAAACTGACCACAGCTTCAGGATTTAGTGCATGTGCAGATAAACACAGAAATCCAGAAGTTGCTGTCAGTCATTCCCTGCTCTGCCACAGGTTGCGTTGTGGAACTCCCCAGAGCTGGCAATCAGTTGAAATCACACTGAAGGATGAAAACTTCGCCTTTTGCAATGGAATATCGCTGTTTAAAACCCCATAAAACTTTAAGCCTTGTTGAAAGGGGTGTAACTGGGTTTTTAATCGGCGTACTGATTGCTGAACAACTGTTCTGGCCCTGAAGAAATAATTTTATATTTGCGAAATGTTAAATTTTGCCATTAATATGATTAAGAATTGCAAGTTTTTAACATAATAATTTTTTTTAAAGTTTGTTTATGATATTTCAGCTTCTACCTTAATCTTATGTGTACGTCCCAATCTTTATTTTGCTCTCTGTAAAATTTATAAAAAGTAAATTAGAATCTGAGCACTTTACTTCCTGGTTTGCTGACTGTGAGAATTCTTCAGTGTAATTGGCTGCTTAGCCAGCTTGATGACATCACTGTTGCTGGGCGCTTGGGATTCGCTTGATTTGGCGCCAGATTCAAACAAAGGTCAGGAGGGCTGAAATTCACGCCACAGAGATCGCTCGATCTTCGTGGACAGCTTTCTCTGAGGTCAGCAGCGAGCGCCGTCGCTTTGCTGCTGACCGTGAATTCCGGGCCAATATTTTCCCAATTTAGATTTGTGCCATGGTTGATGGGTGGTACAAATTCAGGCCTGTCATAGGTACTTTCTCAAGTTCAGTGATGTCAGTCACTCCCTTAAACGGTCTAAGCATCTTACCTTTGTGGGAGTTAACTCACATTGCCCTATAATCTACTTCTATGGTAGCATAACCCAGAAATATAGCAATAGCGTCCCCTTGTGAACTGGATGAAACCCTTGTGTCTTTCGCACATGTATTTCTCCGAAAGCAGACCCAGTTAACACTAGGTGAGACAAGGCTTGGTTCGAATCGTTCAGTTCCGAGTAAGGAGAATATACAGAGCAACAGTTATGACCAGATACTCTCAGCTGAATCAGTAAAGCTTATATAATGACACAAAGATAATGAATATGCTGCACTGCCCTCTCCAGGAGGTCATCTTACTTAACTCAAATAGAATAACGCCTCTGCAGTCTGTCCTACTGCCCAAGGCAGAAACCTCCTCTCCCTGCAGTCTCTTGTTTTTCAACCTTCTCATAGCAGTTCGCTGCCTGACTGTCTCCCACTATTACAGCTTTCTCCATTTCTTTTTTAAAATTATGACTCCAGTGTCAACTTTCAGGCAAAACTGACAACCCCGACCACAAGAGCAGAATCCACCAGCCTAACTTGGCAATGACCCCTGCTGAGTTCACATGAATAGGATTGTTGCAGCAGCAATCAGTTTGCTCAGGTCCTGAATATCAAATTCATTAGCATTTCACCAGCACACTGGTTCAGATGTCCCATCTGAAATCTAATCTATAGTTTCAGCACTGATAGTGAATTTAAGCACAATGGTATATATTACACCAAGGTGTTGTAGCTGTTCCAATACAGCTACAACACTGGTATCTAACAAACTATGTGGAAAATTTCCCAGGTATGTCCCGTCCACAAAAAGCAGGAAAAATCCAACCTGGTCAATTGCCACCCTATCAGCCTACTCTCAATCATCAACAAAGTGATGGAAGGATTCGTTAACATTGCTATCAAGCAGAAATTACTCACCAATAAGCTGAATTCCATAGGTGAGGTGAGTGTAACAGTCCTTGACATAAAGGCAGCAGTTGACCAAGAGTGGCATCAAGGAGCCCTAGTAGAACTGAAGTCATTGGAGGTCAGGGAGGAAAACTCTGTGGTGGCTGGAGTCATACCTGGCACAAAGGACGATGGTTGTGGTTGTTAGAGTCCAATTATTTCAGCTCAGGACATCACTGCAGGAGTTCCTCAGGGTAGCGTCCTAGGCCCAATTATCTTCAGCTACTTCATCAATAACCTTCCTTCCATCAAAAGGTCAGAAGTGGGGATGTTCACTGATGATTGCACAGTGTTCAGTTCTATTCGTAATTCCTCAGATAATAAAGCAGTCCATATCTGAATGTAGCAGGACCTGGACAACATCCAGGCTTGGGCTGATCAATGGCAAATAACATTCACGCCACCCAAGTGTCAGGCAATGACCATCTCCAACAAGAGAGCCTAACCACATCCCCTTGACATTCAATGGCATTACCACCACCGAATCCCGCACTATCAACATTCTGGGAGGTCACCAATGACCAGAAACTTAACTGGACCAGCCACATAAATGTCATGGCTACTAGAGCAGGTCAAAGGCTGGATTTTTTGCAGCAAGTGGCTCACTTCCTGTCTAGCTACAGTCCACCACCTACAAGGATTAAGGGGAAGCCATTTAGGACTGAGCTGAGGAGGAACTTCTTCACCCAGAGAGTGGTGAATCTATGGAATTCTCTTCCACAGAAGGTTGTTGAGGCCAGTTCGCTAAATATATTCAAAAGGGAGTTAGATATAACACTCACAACTAGGGGGATCAAGGGGTATGGCGAGAAAGCAGGAATGGGGTACTGAGGTAGCATGTTCAGCCATGAACGCATTGAATGGCGGTGCAGGCTCGAAGGACCGAATGGTCTACTCCTGTACCTATTTTCTATGTTTCTATGTTTCTATGTTACAAGACACAATGGAGTGTAATGGAATACTCTCCACTTGCCTGGATGGGTGCAGCTACAACAACACTCAAGAAGTTCGACACCATCCAAGACAAAGCAGTCCACTTGACTGGTATTGCATCCACCAGTTTAAACATCCACTGCTTCTACCACTGGCACACCGTTGCTGCAGTGTGTACTATCCACAGGTTACACTGCAGCAAGTTACGAAGGCTTCTTCAGTAGCACCTCCCAAAACCATGACCTCCACCACCTAGAAGAACAAGGGCAGCAGGTGTATAAGAACACCATCACCTCCAAGTTCCCCTCCCAAGTTACACATCATCCCAACTTGTACATATATCGCTGATCCTTCATCATCGCTGGGTCAAACTCCTGGAACTCCCTACGTAACAGCATCTTCACCACATGGACCGCAGTGGTTCAAGAAGGCCCACCACCATCATCTCAAGGGCATCTAGAGATGGACAATAAATGCCGGCTTTGCCAGTGATGTCTACATCCTGGGAATTAATAATTTTTAAAAGGTCACATAATGGTAGCATAGTCTAAAATCCTGAAACATGACTATGGGGCTCACAAGAAATGTGAGCAAAATTGAGGAGTCGGTGATTTTCACCTTCCTCCTTGTAATGTATTTTCACATGGTTTGTCACAAAGTTTGGTATGAGCATGATCAGTTCGCTCTGGCCTAGTAAAGCAAGCACATGGACTAGCAACTCATCCTGTCTCTGTCCTTCATTTGTTCTACCCATATATATTACATTTTGGTGACCAGGATAGGATCCCAAAGTCATTTTTAGGGATCATGGAAGGACATAGTGTTCAACCTTCGAGTGGACAAGTTTAAGGTGGATTTGTGACACCTAAACTGAATTTTTTGCGATGTTTTACCGTTAATGCTCATGCAGATTCATCCGTGCTTCGCCTTCACGTGAATTTATACACAGCAACAGTGGCGGTGATTCTCACAGGTACAGAGCTAACGTGCTGAGTCACTGTGCGACGGGATCGGGACAATCATGACCGCGCCCGAGGGATTCATCGGAAGCCTCGGCATGTATGACCGAGCTCGTGAACTATTCAGTTCTTCCATTGAGCGGATGGAGATGTTATTTTAAGGCCAATAACATTATTGAGGTCGAAGGTGCAGATGAGAACGTTCAAGCTCAAAATAAAGTAATTAGTGAACGGAAAAAACTATTTTTCTAACGGCGATCAGGCCAGATGTCCACGGAACGTTGACAAACCTACTCGCGCCAGGGAAAGTGAAGGATGCGTCGCTTGAAGACATTGTCAAGAAACTCGAGGACCATTTCGACCCAAAGCCTTTAGAAATAGCAGAGAGAGGTATAAGTTTGGTACCAGAAACCAAAAACAAAGAGAAACCATCAGTGAGTACATTGAAGCTCTTAAGAACCTGTCTTTGCATTGTAAATTCGGCACATTTTTGGATTGTGCGTTGTCAGATAAGTTTGTGTGTGGACTGGTGGATGAGCGCACACAGTCCAAGTTACTGAACACTCCAAACCTAACGTTTGATATAGATTACAAAATTGCCCTATCTATGGAGATGGCGTCTAAGAACGCTAGGGAGCTCTGTCCAACTCAAGTGACTAGTGCAGCTGAGGTCTACAGTCACAAAGGCATCGCCAAACCTAAAGCTGAGACACCGAGTCAAAAGCATGTTGGTGAGAGCAGTTCAGTGAATTGTTATCGCTGCAATGGAAATCACTCACCACAGTCCTGCCAATACAGAAATGCGAAGTGTTTTCACTGCCAGAAGCAAGGCCATATTTCAACAGCTTGCAGAGCTAGATCTAAAGCAGGAAGTAAGAACCATTCTAGTGGCAATGCAAAGCAGCGACAACAAAAGGGAGGAATTCACAA
The DNA here is from genome assembly GCA_030390025.1 of Squalus acanthias. NCBI lineage: Eukaryota > Metazoa > Chordata > Chondrichthyes > Squaliformes > Squalidae > Squalus > Squalus acanthias. The sequence continues at coordinate 41,742,600 of CM059434.1, forward strand.
TATTGAAGTGGACACACCTGATGTTGAAGAACTAGGCATCTACAGTATCTATGCCATTAGCGGCAATGCTAGCAGTTGTGAGAAAGACTTCTGTACAAAACTTTTGATCAATGAGCAATATATTGATATGTGTATCGACACGGCGGCAGACTGCTCTATCATGAGTAAGGACACATATGAGAGTAAGTTTAATCAAATACCACTTACAATGAGTACCGTAGAGTAAAAGACCTACTCCAGAGAAATCCTAGAGACATGTGGACAAATGGAATGTACAGTTTAACACAATGGCCAGTCAGTAAAGCTGCCTATTATTGTAGCGAGCTACAACAACAGGCCAACTCTCATGGGCAAAGACTGGTTGAGAAAGTTAAAACTAGACTGGAAAAACGGCTTCAGTGTAGATATCCTGGATTTCGGAAAGTGATAGAACAAACATTTATTCTAACTGTGAATGAATTTGTTCACAATAAAATTGGTAAGATCGCAGTAGCAAAGACACACAGCAGATTTGCAGAACAGAGCTATTCCTTCTTGGAATGAAGATAAAAGTCACATTGCCTGCACTAAAACACACAGTAAGAGTGAGCCTAATAACATCTTGACATTACACGAAGTTTGTTGTGAACCCTCCCCTCCATGGAGCCTCTCTCTCTCTCTCTTATTGATTGTTTCAGAAGCATTAATGAATTTACCTGAGATACATGTTCTAACTCCTTTGAAGTTCAACCAAGAACAAGGGTAAATCAAATATACGGATCATCCTCCGCCATTTCCGTCTCATCCAGCACAATACCACCACCAAGCACATCTTCCCCTCCCCTCCCCTTTCAGCATTCCGAAGATACTATTCCCTCCGCGATACCCTGGTCCACTCTTCAATCACTCCCAACACCCGTTCCCCTTTCCACGGCACCTTCTCGTGCAAGATGCAACACCCACCCCTTTTACCTCCTCCATTCCCACTATCCAGGGCCCCAAACACTTCTTCCAGGTGAAACAGCGATTTACTTGCACTTCTTTCAATTTAGTATACTGTATTCGCTGCTCACGATGCGGTCTCCTCTACAGTGGGGAGACCAAACGCAGATTGAGTGATCGCTTTGCTGAACACCTCTGTTCAATCTGCAAGCGTGACCCTGAGCTTCCGGTCAGTTGCCATTTTACCTCTCTGACCCACTCCACTCTGATCTTGGCCTCCTACACTGTTCCAATGAAGCTCAACAGAAGCTCGAGGAACAGCACCTCATCTTTCGATTGGGCACTTTACAGCCTTCCGGACCATTGAGTTCAACAATTTCAGATTATAACCTCTGCTTCCATTTTTTGGACATGCTCCTGCTGTTGCCATTTACACCTCCTCAAGACCCATCTTTTATTTCTTTACTTGTCCCATTACCACCCACTTTTGCCTCGCACCATCATCCCTTTCATCATTTAATCACTCCTGCCTTCCACCCTATCACAGACCTTCCCTATTGTTCTTTCCTCCCCTTCCCCTGCCTCTCTACTTGTTTAAAACTGGTTACATCTCTAACCTTTGCCAGTTCTCACAAAAGTTCATAGACGTTAACTCGGTTTCTCTCTCCACAGATGCTGCCTGACCTGCTGAGTATTTCCAGCATTTTCTGTTTTTATTTCAGATTTCCAGCATCCACAGTATTTTGCCTTTTGTTTAATCAAATATACATTTTTCATGAGTGTATCCAATTGACAAACATCCACGCGGTGTTGAAACTAAATAGCGCCAAGCTTTCCAGGTAGCAGAAGAATCCAATTGTCACACAATTGTAACAGCCCTTTAAAATCAATAAGCAAAGTAAGCAGGTAAATAAGGATGTAAATTGAAACATTAACATATCGATGTATTTTGGACACCCACAGCAGACTAAATTTTAGGGGAACTTTAGTGTAACATGTCTGGTAGGAAACGGATGAGGTCAGATCAGCTGCCTGTTTTACACCAGGTGGCCATCAGTTTCCCGCCAGGTGGGGGAGGTTAATATTACCCTCTTTGTCTCTGTTGCTGGGTAATTGTGCATAATCCAGACTGGGCTATTTTTGTTTTTAAAAGTGAACCTGGTTTTAATTCTGAAAGTACCATAGCAGAAAGACGGAATAAAAATAAAATGTCATGGGCACTTTTTTGCATTTTGTAACACATGGTTTATAAACGTCAGTTGGACAGGGTAATTACCATCGAAATCTTCAGGGTGCCCACTCCTCTGCTCTTTCAAATAATTATTAATAAATTAGATCATACATAGTCTTTCAACATCTCCAAAGTTAAAATAAGGAATTCTATCTGCTTTTAAACTTACTGGAGGGAAGAATTTCTCTTCTCATTATGTGCAATGGCATCAGGAACACACAATTGTTAAGTATATTTACAATGTTGCTGCACATAACCAATACCTCTTGAACAATACCAAAGCAAGAGAAATACAAGTTCTTTCTTTCTCAACCATGGTTTGTTTGTTATTCATAAAGGTAGAAATTCTGCTGGGCAACGATCACATATGAATGTTTAACATATTTGTAACAGCTCTTTGGAATCAAAATAGTGCACACAGGAATGTGGTATGCTTATCAACTTTGCATATTATTCCTGTATGCACTATTTGCCGCAGGCACGAATCCATTTAAAACAATTGGGTTAGTACCTGCATAAAAATAGGGCACAGGAATGATTTATGGGCATATTAATTTTGAATTTTGCCCATTAGAATTTCTATCCTATAGTACCATCCTTATATTGCCAACATTGCCAATTAGATCAATTACTAATTCAGACACTAGATCCTGCAGTCTATGATAATGTTTTGAGCCGAGGAAGCTCATTGAAAGGATGCAGCAAGTATATTTGACACATATCCATAAGAACATAAGAAGTAAGAGCAGGAGTAGGCCATACGGCCCCTCGAGCCTGCTCCGCCATTCAATAAGATCATGGCTGATCATCGACCTCAATTCCACTTTCCCGCCCGATCCCCATATCCCTTGATTCCCCTAGAGGTCCAAAAATCTATCTATCTCAGCCTTGAATGTACTCAAAGACTCAGCATGCACAGCCATCTGGGGCAGAGAATTCCAAAGATTCACAACCCTCTGAGTGAAGAAATTCCTCCTCATCTCAGTCTTAAATGGCCTACCCCTTATCCTGAGACTATGCCCCCTAGTTCTAGACACTCCAGCCAGGGGAAACAACCTCTCAGCATCTACCCTGTCAATCCCCTTCAGAATCTTGTATGTTTCAATGAGATCACCTCTCATTCTTCTAAACTCCAGAGAGTATAGGCCCATTCTACACAATCTCTCATCATAGGACACCCCTCTCATCCCAGGAATCAATCTAGTGAACCTTCGTTGCACCGCCTCCAAGGCAAGTATATCCTTCCTTAGATAAGGAGACCAAAACTGTGCACAGTACTCCAGGTGTGGTCTCACCAAGGCCCTGTACAATTGTAGCAAGACTTCCTTACTCTCATACTCCAACCCCCTTGCAATAAAGGCCAACATGCCATTTGCCTTCCTTATCGCTTGCTGTACCTGCATGCTAACTCTCTGTGTTTCTTGCACGAGGACATCCAAATCTCTCTGAACACCAACAAGTAAGTACTGGACATCAATATGAATGGTCGTAAAAGTAGTACAAGTCATTTTAATCTTTGTACAACATTCAAAATTATGAATAATGAAACTGATTTTGGGTGCACACTGCTAATAATTACCACATAAAAAAGCGTAATGAAAAATTAATCACTCTGAGATCAAAAGTCCTTCATGGATACACGCATGGGATTTGAATGCTGTGAAAATAAATTACTGCAAGGTTTGCATCCATAATGGTTTGGAGAAATTAGCCTTGCTGATTGCATAAGGCACAGAATAATAACTTGGCCTTCATTATTTAATAAAGAAAACTCATTAAAATGAAGATATTCCCAATTGTATGTCCGTACGAGCCAAGTAAATTCCAAAACAAATGCAGCAGTCATCAGTTTGTGTCCTTTTACCAAAAGAGAAAAAGGTATGAAAATGCCAGAAATTGACTTCCTATTTGGATCGTATTACCAATATTCTCAGTGCCAATATCATTTTCCACTATCATCCCAGCACTAATTATTTTTTTGACCCCTGTTTCAGGAAGGTAGACCAGGAAAATCTGCAGTCCTTCCACTGCAAGTCAGACAGAAGTACAAGTTTGGGGAGGAACCATGTCAGCGGGTTCGTGGCCAGGGAAGGGAACCAGGCCTGGAGCTTCCTCGGCACCAACCTGGGAATCCGCTGGCTGGGCAATATGCCAGGTGAGAAGAAACATACGGGCAACACGGTGGCATAGTGGTTAGCACTGGTGCCTCACAGCGCCAGGGACCCGGGTTTGAATCTGACCTCGGGTGACTGTCTGTGTGGAGTTTGCACATTCTCCCCGTGTCTGCGTGGGTTTCCTCCGGGTGCTCCGGTTTCCTCCCACAGTCCAAAAATGTGCGGGTTAGGTTGATTTGGCTATGATAAATTGACCCTTAGTGTTAGGGGGGGATTAAATATGTGGGGTTATGGGGATAGGATGGGATATGTTAGGGGGAATTAAATACGTGGGTTTACGGGGGTAGGGTGGGATATGTGTACTGTGGGGATTAAAGCAGGGACAGGGTACTGGATTTGGATGATCAGCCATGATCGTATTGAATGGTGGAGCAGGCTCGACGGGCCGAATGGCCTACTCCTGCTCCTAGATTCTATGTTTCTATACTGGCCTTCTGGCAAGTGATAATGGGACCCACCTGGGAATCCAAACCTGGAACTTGGCCTGGTCTCCAAAGATTATTGCCTATCCACCACCCCCCGCCCCCGCTTCCCTTCAAGGCTTTATGCTGGTAGTGCTGGCAGTTGATCGAGCAGCTAGCCAGCACTACTTTTCTCATCCCCTCTTCCTGTGGGCACACATGGTGTTGCTGCAGTGGTGCAGGTGCCTGCTGGCTATATCAAAATTAGGCAAGCCCCTCCAGCCCCGGATACTTTGGCAGCATCAGCGGTAGAGATTCCCTGCAGACCAATCTCAGCACTTAACCACATCCTCAACCAAAGCCTCAGGATTTTCAGTTGCATTATTTTTTGTCCAACACTTCCTTGGTCACTCCATGCCCTGGTTACAGGTCTGCACCAGTGTCACATCACTAGGCTGTGCAAGAGAGCAGCTTGAGAATGATCGCCCTCTGATTTTTCTTTTTTCAGTGTATGGGCTAGCTCTCACATACTCTGTTAGGAAGGGGCAGGGGTAGTATTAAGTCAGCACCATTGGCAGCAGTAAGTGTAATAGTATTGGGTTTAAACAACAAAATAGTCATTACATTACATTGAAGTCAAATCGGGAAGAAAATCGTGCCGAGTGTAAGTAAAGCGGCTGACTGCTGCCCGTTTCCCGCCCGGCGGCAACATTACAATCAGCCCCAATGTTTTGAGAAGGTTTATGAAGGTTGCGAGTTGGAGGCGTTTACATTACATAACATAGAATTACATACCGTGTACAACAGACACAGGTCATTCGGCCCAACTGGTTTATGCTCCACACGAGTCTCCTCCCACCCTACTTCATCTAACCCTATCAGCATATCCTTCTATTCCTTTCTCCCTCATGGGCTTATCTAGGTTCCCCTTAAATGCATCTCTGCTATTTGCCTGAACTAGTGGTAGTGAATTCCACATTCTAACCACTCTCTGGGTAAAGAAGTTTCTCCTGAATTCCCTATTGGATTGATTAGTGACTATCTTATATTTATGGCCCCTAGTTTTGATCTGCCCCACGAGTGGAAACTTCTTCTCCACATCTACCCTATCAAACCCTTTCATCAGGGAGAAGATTCCAAATAGTACGGCCAAGGCTGCTGAATACGCTGCCACCCCTGATGAGATGAAAGGAGGGGGAAGGGACGTACAAAAGGCCAGAGTCAGAGGACCGAAGTACATGAGAAGAGAGTTTTGGCTGAAGGAGATTGCAAAGATAGAGTGTGCAAGGCCATGGAAGAGTTTTATCAGGATGAACATTTTAAATTCAGTGCATTGAGGGATAGAGTGTCAACTTAGCTCAGTGCGAATGGAAGTGATGAACAAGCAGGATGGTGCAGGCTATGGCATGCTGAGTTTTGAACAAGTTAGAGTTGATGGAGGGTAGAGAATAGAAAGCTGGCATGAAGAATATTGAAGAAATCAAGTCTAGAGATAACAAAAGTGTAGACATGGGTTTCATCAGCAGTGAGGATAAAGTAAAGGTGGAAGTAAGCAATCTTGGTGATGGATAGGATGTGGAAGTTGGTCAGCTCTGGGCCGAAAAGGACACCAATGATTCCCACAGTCAGCTTCAGCTTCAGCTAGTAGCGAGGGAGGGGACTGGATTAAGTGGCAAAAGAGTGGATTTTATGATGGACGCCAAAAACAATGGCTTCAGTCTTCCCAATGTTCAGTTTGAGGAAATTTTGACTCATCTGTGACTTGAGTCAGTCTGACAGCACAGGAATGATCAGGGGGTCACGGGAAATGATGGAAAGTGAGGCTGGGTTTCATCAATAAACATATGGAAGTAGCTCTCATACATACAGGAATAGTGGTAATAAAATGCAGCCTAATATATACCTCTTGTTTATGATGCTAGAAACTAGAACTTTTAAATATGGGTGAAAGGAATGAAGGATTGGATCAGCATGCTGTCTGTTCATCTCTCAGACCTGAGTTTCAACCTGACCCAATCTGATGGGATGATCTTTTTACTTAGGAACTTTATTGCTGGCAGTGCCTGAGATCCATAGGTGCAAAGTTAGGGTGAGCAGCAAAGACAACTGCTCCCCCATTGTGAATATTGAAGGTGCAAAATACTGACCAAAATGCGTCAGTATTTAACGCATCACATAGGTTCAGGTTAAGAGTTGGAGCTGCTGCCATATAAATTCATTCACTGTCAGAATGAAGGTCCATAAATTTCTTGAATTCAATGACAAGACAATTTAGTTGTTTGATATTGAGAGTAACTTGGCATTGCTAAACTTGAACCATCGATTTGTGTGTACTGACGTCTAGCTGTGAATGGGCAGAACTGCTTAAAAAACAGAAAGTTGAGAGGAATTGGATGGTTTGACACAGTTTCATCAATTGGGATGGAGCATGACTCAGCTTTCGAGCTGTCCAGCTCAGGGTTAAAGATGGAACCAATGAACTCTTGGACTCCCTAGGGTAGTGGCATGCTTATTAAAGGAGAGATCTTATTTATACACTATAAAAGAATTTCCTCCCTACACAGCAAATAATTGATAGCTTTGTCGTGTAACAATCTTTTGACAGTTTATCAGATCTTAAAGCGCAGTAAGGATTGTTGTTGAGATTGAGGTTTTTGGGCTAGAAATTCATTAGAGCCCAGGAATGGGTGGTATCATTCGAAAAGTTTGAGAATTAGCGCCAGGCGCTAATGCTTTAGACTGCACACAAAATTCATTCTCACTGCTCAAAGAAATGATTGGGGCGCTAAATCAAGTTTTAAAGGCTTAGCTCATTGGCGTTACACTGAAAGGGTGGACCAATATCGGGTGCAGTCTAATCTCACCTCACCATTGCCACAGGCTTTTCTCAGTACTTAAAGGGGAGGTTCATTGATACTGCAGCACCTCATTCTCAGCAATGCTAGCTGTGCAGCTGCCTCAGCAAGGAGAAGCACAACAAGGAGAAGGAGCCAGAGGACTGAAGCAGGTGTGCTCATGGCAGATCCACCTCAGTCGGGTGGTCAGGGTGATTGAACGCTTCAACAAATACTACTTACCACCATATGTACCACAAGCTTCACATACTGCCCAAGGCACCACACCCCCAGCGCTCACCCACCAACAATCTCTACCTACCAACACTCACACCCACATCTCACACCTTGCACACAATGACAGCTAGTTAACTATGGCATGGACAAGGGCCATTAGTTATTTGAATGAATGTGATATGTGTGATATGTTTATGCATAAATTTATTAATGGAGTTTGCAATATTTTGTGGTCTCTCTCATTTCACCTTTGGGCCCAGGAGGACGCTGTGATATGGCATGACACAGGGATGCTATGATGGGCATGTGGTGAGCAAAAGCGATCTGGGGTTTAAGTCATCCTGGTGTGAGGCTGGAGGTCTGTTTGGAGGAGGTGGCAGAGTTCTGTGACCATCACCTTGGTGATGCGAAACCGTCTTATACACTGCTCCTCACTTAATTGAAGGTAGGTGAAGTGCTGTTGGAATACCCTCGGAGGGTAAGGCCTCCTGGTGAGAGCCCTGATGTCCCTCCTCATCCTTCTGCGCACATGTTCCCGTATTTCTCGCTACTTACGCTCCCTCCACCATAGATTCTGGAGGGCAAGGTGGCATGCCAGTACAGCCCTCATTAATGTTGCCAAGTGTAGCAGTTTGAATCTTTGAGCAATAAATGAAGCTACTTTGCACTTGCCAGAAGACTGCTGATACAAAAGAAACTTGAAATTACTCATACAAACTGTTTCACTGGGTGAAACTAACAAGAAACCACTAAAACTAACCTGCTCTGACAGCTGTATGTGACTAATGCTGATGCCTTTAAATAACGTCGCTGGAGCCGGCTTCCTGCAGCAGCACGCCAGCTCTCCCTGTCGCTGTCTGGTTGAGGCGCTAAGGTAAGTGGCGACAATTAATTTTTCCGGTCAGGTGCCCAGTGAGCGCTCACTGATGTCACAATCTGCCTGGCGTTGAAGTCCGCGGTGGTACCTCGTACCGGCGACGCAACAGGTGGGGCCGGATTCGCCTCGTCCGGTTCTACTGCATCAGTGCCCCGTTACCGCCATCTGCAGGCGCTAACAGGAGGTGCTAAGCGACTGAATTTTTCCCCCATCGTGCTTTATTGATGATGGTGCAGTGGTAGAGGAAACTTCACTCTGCATCTGACCAATACCTTATCTAAGAGTAATTGATAGCACACTAGCCAGAGCAGGAATGTTTCATTTGCCTTTCAGTGTCAGCTGTGGCTCAGTGGGGAGCACTCTTGCCTCTGAGTCAGTAGGTTGTGGGTTCAAGTCCCACTCCAGGGACTTGAGCACAAAAATCGAGGCTGACATTCCAGTGCAGTGCTGAGGGAGTGCTGCACTGTCGGAGGTGCTGTCTTTCGGATGAGACATTAAACCGAGGTCCCGTCTGCTCTCTCAGGTGGACATAGAAGAACCCATGGCACTATTTCGAAGAAGAGTAGGGGAGTTATCCCCAGTGTCCTGGCCAGTATTTATCCCTCAATCAACATAACAGAAACAGATTATCTGGTCATTATCACATTGCTGTTTGTAGGAGCTAGCTGTGCGCAAAATTGGCTGCTGCGTTTCTTATAACAGTGACTACACTCCAAAAGTAATTCATTGGCTGTAAAGTGCTTTGAGACGTCCAGTGGCCATGAATAGCGCTATATAAAAGTATTTTTTTTTCCATTTGCCTGCATTTATAAACCTTGACCTTAACTGAGTACAACAATTAGCTCCCTAAGCGAGTGATGTCTCATGACTGATTCTACTCTACACAGCTCTCGTATTGCACAATGACTAGCTGGAGCAGACGCAAGCATGACTACTTAAGTAATGTGTGTGCACCCCATGTTTCCACTTTGAGAGACTGTTGTGGTGTCCTCTGGGCTCTAATTTATACCGTGTCACCAATACTGGCCAATAAAATTCAGTGCAATTTCAATTTCATGATGCATTCAAATTCTTAAACCATTTTTAAATACATCAATCTTTATATTAATACATGTTTGAAACGTATAGCTACTATTTGGTTAACATCACCAGGTGGTGGTGAGGAGCGGTGGATAAAGATATTTTTGTACCCTTAAAACACTACTCAGTGTCGGGCTCTGCTCTGGAACTTACGATACCAAAGACCACATTGTGATCTCACATAAATGCTCACCTCAACCTGGAACAATTCTTGTTTCATATTTTTTTAATTCTTAAACTGTTTCAATTGGAAGGATAGGAAAGATGGGGAAATTGGTCATCATTTTACTTTGTACACATGGTAATATTAGATATTCACTGGTCAGCCATGACACTGCTCCAGACTGTGATAATGCAACTCAGGAAAGCATCTCCAGTTGCATCAATATGGAATTTCTATTTTCACTGTGGCTTCTCTTAGAATTAGACAGCAGGCTGGTCTTCCTTTCCTGACATTGACCAGGGCACAGTGCACCAGTAGCTCCTGTCGGACACAACTTAAATATTAGGAGGCCGCACCAGGCACAATTGGGGGTGTACTACTGGGTGCAGGCAGAAGGAAAGAGGAAATCTTGGCACTCCTGGGATGTTTGAAGACTGCACGATTGTGGGTGGTGAGTTTTCGTGAACTTTTAATAAAACTATAACTTGTGGAAATAGTTATGTAATGTTTAGCGTGACAATGGAAACATGGAGCGACAACCTGTGTTGAGCTTTCTTTGTCCCAGAATACTTATTTCCTTGAATGGGAAGCGAGTGCACTCATCATACTGTCTTTTGAAATAACAGAAGTGAAGCAATTCAACAATGCATTCATTGATCAGTCAGTTTTACAGTTAGAAGTGTTGAATTCCATTGTTTTCTAGCCACAAGCTAAAATTTGCATTTCTCTGCTCCTCTGGTTTGTTTTACTGTGCCTTCCGCTGTGAGTAAGCTTGTGCTGCTGTACCAGGCTGGCGTGGCAGCAGTATACAAGCAGGAATCTGGGCATCCCTGCAGTCTGCCTTGGAGGGAGCTGGTAAAAGAGCAGCAACGTGGTGACAAGCAGTAGATGAAGGCATGGGGAAACAGGTGTGGGTACGAAGAATGATGCTGGGAGAATAGAAGGATGGTGCTGGCTCGGCTCCGGGGCATCTCTTTTTATTACAGGGGGCGTAGAGCAGGTGTGTGGTTAGGGAATGGAGGGAGGTCCCCACACTATGGAAGGGAAAAAGTCACTACTGGCTCAGGAAAGGCCCAGGTGAATAACGGACCAATAACCTGCTCACTGATGCCCAGTTTGGGTTCTGCCAGGACCACTCTGCTCCCGACCTCATTACAGCCTTGGTCCAAACATGGACAAAGGAGCTGAATTCCAGAGGTGAGGTGAGAGTGACTGCCCTTGACATCAAGGCTGCATTTGACGGAGTCTGGCATCAATGAGGGCTCTTTACCTGCCTCTAAATCAGTCATATTGCAAAGTGTGGGGGAGGAGGGAGGAGGGCAGAAGTTAGCACAGCACTGAACATGGCGTACGTCACGAAATGTAAAGGACTAACAGAATTCTACAAAAAGTGTAGCAGCAGCAAAACTATTTTGTATTCATAAAGCCATAAGACTTAACAGCTCCTTAACAGCACCTGCCTGTCCCTTAAAACCAATAGGGCTGAACTAACAGTTCTGGAATCTGTTTGTTTCCCAGTGATAATTGAACAAATATGGTTGCAAAGCCCTCTGATATTCATTTGCATGAAATTTACATTATGCTTTAGTTCAGAGACAGTCACATTCAGGAATAAAATTGGGCCAAAGGATTTAGCACCCATTTTTCTTCTACATCGCACCTATTTTTGAGGCACTATTTGTGAGCAGAAGAAAATTGGCCCTAATAAGTTCTATACTTCGACTTATGTCCAAATTAAATTACTGGCTCAATGGCAATGGGGTTGTCCAAGAAAGGTATATATATATATATATATATATATATATATATATATATATATATATAGCTCAATGGCTCATTGCCAGTGCTATCAAGCAGCACTTACTCACCAATAACCTGCTCACTGATGCCCAGTTTGGGTTCCGCCAAGACCACTCGGCTCCCAACCTCATTACAGCCTTGGTCCAAACATGGACAAAGGAGCTGAATTCCAGAGGTGAGGTGAGAGTGACTGCCCTTGACATCAAGGCAGCATTTGACGGAGTCTGGCATCAAGGTGCCCTAGTAAAACTGAAGTCAATGGGAATCAGGGGGAAAACGCTCCACTGGCTGGAGTCATACCTAGCACAAAGGAAGATGGTTGTGATGGTTGAAGGTCAATCATCATAGCTCCAGGACATTACTGCAGGAGTTCCTCAGGGCAGTGTCCGAGGCCCAACCATCTTCAGCTGCTTCATCAATGACCGTCCCTCCAACATAAGGTCAGAAATGGGGATGTTCGCTGATGACTGCACAGTGTTCAGCGCCATTCACAACTCCTCAGATAATGAAGCAGTCCATGCCCGCACGACGTTGAGGCTTGGGCTGATAAGTGGCAGGTAACATTCGCGCCACAGAAGTGCCTGGCAATGACTATCTCCAATAAGCAAGTGTCTAACCACCGCCCCTTGACATTCAATGGCATTACCATCACCGAATCCCCCACTATCAACATCCTGGGGGTCACCATTAACCAGAAACTTAACTGGACCAGCCACATAAATACTGTGGCAACAAAAGCAGGTCAGAGGCTAGGTATTCTGTGGCGAGTGTCTCACCTCCCGACTCCCCAAAGCCTTTCAACCATCTACAAGGCACAAGTAAGGAGTGTGATGGAATACTCTCCACTTGCCTGGATGAGTGCAGCTCCAACAACACTCAAGAAGCTCGACACCATCTAAAACAAAGCAGCCCGCTTGATTGGCACCCCATCCACCACCTTAAACATTCACTCTCTCCACCACCGGCTAACCTTGGCTGCAGTGTGTACCATCTACAAGATGCACTGCAGCAACTCGCCAAGGCTTCTTCGGCAGCACCTCCCAAACCCATGATTTCTTCCACCTAGAAGGACAAGGGCAGCAGGCGCAAGGAAACACCACCACCTCCAAGTTACACACCATCCTAACTTAGAAATATATCGCCGATCCTTCATCGTCGCTGGGTCAAAATCCTGGAACTCCCTACCTAACAGGACTGTGGGAGTACCTTCACCACATGGACTGCAGCGGTTCAAGGTGACGGCTCACCACCACCTTCTCGAGGGCAACTGGGGATGGACAATAAATGCTGGCCTTGCCAGCGATGCCCAGATCCCATATGCGAATCAAAATTTTTTTTAAATGGGGTAGATTTTTGTCACCACAGGCATGGACAGTAATCAGGTGGGGCACATTGCATTTAAATTAATGGAGTGAAAATCAGGCAGGTTCTGTAGAGGAATTGTGATCCACCAGATTACTGCCTACATGGTGAAGATATAAATCAGCTTGCTGCGTGTGTAAAGAATTAACAGTGTAGTGTAGATTATGCTGAACTACAGGTTAAATTCATATTCTGATCAGCTTGCCCCATTACTAGTCCAGTTTCAGTCACCCCACTGAGATGGTCTGAGCTGTAGAACATAAGAAATCATAGAATCATAGAAAGTTACAGCACGGAAGAAGGCCATTTTGGCCCATCATGTCCGCGCCAGCCAACAAAGAGCTAACCAGCCTAATCCCACTTCCCAGCTCTTGGTCCGTAGCCCTGCAGGTTAGAGCATCCCAAGTGCACATCCAAGTACTTTTAAAATGTGGTTAGGGTTTCTGCCTCTTCCACCCTTTCAGGCAGTGAGTTCCAGACCCTCACAACCCTCTGGGTGAAGAATTTCCCCCTCAAATCCCCTCTAAACCTCCCACCAATTATTTTAAATCTGTGCCCCCTGGTTTTTGACCCCTCTGCTAAGGGAAATAGGTCCTCTGTATCCACTTTATCTATGCCCCTCATAATTTTATACACCTCAATAAGGTCTCCCCTCAGCCTCCTCTGTTCCAAGGAAAACAAACCCAGCCTATCCAGTCTTTCCTCATAGCTAAGATTCTCTACTCCTGGCAACATCCTTGTAAATCTCCTCTGTACCCTCTCTAGTGCAATCACATCTTTCCTGTAATGTGGTGACCAGAACTGCACGCAGTACTCTAGCTGAGGCCTAACTAGTGTTTTATACAGTTGAAGCATAACCCCCCTGCTCTTGTATTCTATGATGTGGAGATGTTCTTCGCAGCCTTCAACATGTCATCGATGACGACGAACACCTTGCTAAGGCCATCCCCACGCCTCCACTACTCGCCTTCAAGCAGCCGCCTAACCTCAAAAGTACCATCGTTCGCAGCAGATTACCCATCTTTCAGGAGAACAGCAACCAAGACACCACACAACCCTGCCACGGCAACCTCTGCAAGACATGCCAAATCATGGACACAGATACCATCATTACACGTGAGGACACTACCCACCAGGTACACGGTACATACTCATGTGACTCGGCCAACGTTGTCTACCTGATACGTTGCAGTAAAGGATGCTCCAGAACATGGTACATCGGCGAGACCATGCAGACACTGAGACAACGTATGAACGGACACCGCGCAACAATCGCCAGGCAGGAGGGTTGCCTCCCAGTCGGGGAACACTTCAGCAGCCAGGGGCATTCAGCCTCGGATCTGCGGGTAAGCGTTCTCCAAGGCGGCCTTCGAGATACACGACAGTGCAAAATCATAGAGCAGAAACTGATAGCCAAGTTCCGCACTCATGAGGATGGCCTCAATCGCGATATCGGGTTCATGTCATGATACAGAACGTGACTTGACATCATGGCCGGTCTTCCCAGGTGTTTTTTTTTTTTTTTTTTGGCTTTTTTATTTTAAAAAGGCTAACACAAGAACACAAATTGACAGGATATGCAGCCAGCAGGTGGTTTGACACGTTGGACCCCCTGGGACACATCTCATTGTCTTGGCTGTGCTCTTTGTTGTAGCGAATAATGTGAATAGATTTTGTCTGGGTTTAAATTGTGAATTCTGGGAGATTCTCTCATTGCTAACTTACCTGACGAAGGAGCGACAGCTCCGAAAGCTTGTAAAATTAAATAAATCTGTTGGACTATAACCTGGTGTTGTGCGACTTCTCATTCTTGTATTCTATGCCACAGCTAATAAAGGCAAGCATCCGTATGCCTTCTTAACCACCTTATCTACCTGGCCTGCTACCTTCAGGGATCTGTGGACATGCACTCCAAGGTCCCTTTGTTCCTCGACACTACTCAGTGTCCTACCATTTAATGTGTATTCCCTTTTCTTGTTAGCCCTCCCTCACACTTCTCCGGATTGAATTCCATTTGCCACTGTTCTGCCCACCTAACCAATTTATTGATATCTTCCTGCAGTCTACAGCTTCCTTCTTCAGTATCAACCACACAGCCGATTTTAGTATCATCTGCAAACTTCTTAATCATACCCCCTATATTCAAGTCAAGATCGTTGATATATACCACAAAAAGCAAGGGATCTAGTACTGAGCCCTGCGGAACCCCACTGGAAACAGCCTTCCAGTCACAAAAACACCCATCAACCATTACCCTCTGCTTCCTGTCTCCGAGCCAGTTTTGAATCCAACTTGACACTTTGCCTTGGATCCCATGGGCTTTTAACTTCGTGACCAGTCTGCCATGTGGAACCTTATCAAAAGCCTTGCTAAAGTCCATATACACTACATCAAACACACTACCCTCATCTACCCTCCTTGTTGCCTCCTCAAAAAATTCAATCAAGTTTATCAGACAAGACCTTCCCTTAACAAATCCGTGCTGACTATCCTTGATTAATCCGTGTCTTTCTAAATGAAGATTTATCCTGTCCTTCAGAATTCTTTCCAATAATTTTCCCACCACCGAGGTTAGGCTGACTGGCCTGTAATTATTCGGTCTATCCTTTTCTCCCTTTTTAAACAAGGATACCACATTAATAGTCCTCCAGCACCACACCTGAAGCCAGAGAGGATTGAAAATGATGGTCAGGGCCTCTGCTATTTCCTCTTTTGCTTCGCTTAACAGCCTGGGATACATTTCATCCGGGCCTGGGGATTTATCCACTTTTAAAGCTGCTAAACCCCTTAATACTTCCTCTCTTACTATGTTTATTTCATCTAATATTTCACACTCCTCCCCCCCCCTCGCAAGCAATGTCTGCTTCGCCCCTCTCCTTTGTGAAAACAGATGCAAAGTATTCATTAAGAACCCTACCGACGTCTCCCGCCTCCACACACAGATTACCCTCATGATCTCTAATAGGCCCTACCCTTTCTTTAGTTATCCTCTTACTCTTAATATATTTATAAAACATCTTTGGGATTTCCTTGATTTTACTTGCCAAGAATTTTTCATGCTCTCTCTTTGCTTTCCTAATATCCTTTTTAATTGCACCCCTGCACTTTCTGTACTCCTCCAAAGATTCTGGAGTATTCAGCCCTTGGTATCTGTCATACGCCTCCCTTTTTTTCATTATCCTACCCTGTATGTCTCTAGACATCCAGGGGGGGCTCTAGATTTATTAGTCCCACCTTTTTTCTTTAAGGGCACATATTTGGTCTGAACCCTTCAGATCTCCTCCTTGAATGCCTCCCACTGCTCTGACACTAATTTACCTTCAAGTAGCTGTTTCCATTCCACTATGGCGAAATCCCCTCTGAGCTTAGCAAAATTTGCTTTTCCCCAATTTAGAATTTTTATTCCTGGTTTATCCTTGTCCTTTTCCATAACTACCTTAAATCTAACAGAATTATGGTCACTAGCCCCAAAATGCTCCCCCACTGATACGCCTTCTACCTGCCCAGCTTTATTCCCTAAAACTAAGTCCAGAACCGCCCCCTCCCTTGTTGGGCTTGCTACATACTGGCTAAAAAAGTTCTCCTGGATGCATTTTAGGAATTCCGCACCTTCTATACCCTTCACACTAATTTTATCCCAGTTAATATTGGGGTAATTTAAATCCCCTACTATTACTGCCCTATAGTTTTTGCAATTCTCAGAAATTTGTCTATACATTTGTTCTTCTATCTCCCTCTCACTTTTTGGGGGTCTGTAGTACACTCCCAGCAGTGTGATTGCCACTTTTTTGTTTTTCAATTCGACCCATATAGCCTCGTTTGATGATCCCTCCAACATATCATCCCTCCTCACAACTGTAATAGTTTCTTTAATCAATACCGTGAGCCCCCCCCCCCACCGTGAGCCCCCCCCTCCCTTTTTACCTCCCTCTCTATCCCATCTGAAAATCCTGTAACCAGGAATGTTGTGCTGCCATACCTGCCCCTCTTTCAGCCACGTCTCTGTAATAGCTATAATCATAGTCCCAAGTATCTACCTGTGCCCTCAGCTCATCTGTCTTGTTCGCTATGCTCCTTGCATTGAAGTATATACCAATTGGTACAGGCAAACCTCCTTGTTGACTTCTATCTAGCCCTTGATTCCTCTGTCCTTCCAATTTATTTTCTACGTTTTTGTTTTCCAATTCCAGTTTTTCTTCCCTCCCTATTGACTCTATACTTAGGTTCCCATCCCCCTGCCAAGCTAGTTTAAACCCTCCCCAACAGCACTAGCAAACCCTCCCGTTCCCATTGAGGTGCAACCCGTCTGGCTTGTAGAGGTCCCACCTCCCCCAGAAATGGTTTCAATTCCTCAGGAATCTAAAGCCCTCCCTCCTACACCATCTCTCCAGCCACGCATTCATCTGCTCTATCTTCCTATTTCTGAACTCACCAGCACGTGGCACTGGTAGTATTCCAGAGATTACTACCTTTGTTGGCGGCAGCGGCTGCAAAATAGGAGCAGGAGTAGGCCATACGGCCCATCGAGCCTGCTCTGCCATTCAATAAGATCATGGCTAAACTTCTACATTAACTCCACTTTCCCGCCCTATCCCCATAACGCCAAAAAATCTATCGATCTCAGTCTTGAATATACTCACCGACTCAGCATCCACAGCCCTCTGGTGTAGAGAATTCCAAAGATTCACAACCCTCTGAGACGACCCCTTAATCCTGTGACTATGACACCTAATTCTAGATTCTCCAGCCAGGGGAAACAGCCTCTCAATATCTACCCTGTCAAGTCCTCTAAGAACTTCATACATTTCAATGAGATTACCTCTCATTCTTCTAAACTCCAGAGAATATAGGCCCATTCTACTCAATCTCTCCTCGTAGGACAGCCCTCTCATCCCAGGAATCAATCTAGCAAACACTTGTTGCACCCCCTCTAAGGCAAGTCTATTCTTCCTTAGGTAAGGAGACCAAAACTGTACACAGTATCCAGGTGTGGTCTCACCAAAGCCCTATATAATTGCAGTACAGTAAACTCTTGTTTAAACGGCACTTAATCATCCGGAATTCTTTAATAACCGGTAATCTTGCCGAATCCATCCATTTTTCGTTTTTCCGAGTCCGAGTTTCCCGCGGTGGCCGAGTTAGTCCGTGGTTTTTATTTTGTGTGTTAAAAATTGCCTACCTCTCTGTTATCTGGAATTTTTCATCAACCGGCACCATCCTGGTCCCGTCGGTGCCAGATACGAAAGAGTTTACTGTACTTACTCTTGTACTCCAACCCCCTTGCAATAAAGGCTAACACACCATTTGCCTTCCTAATTGCTTGCTGTACCTGCATGTTAACTTTCTAACTTTTCTATAGCTGCTTATTACTGCTACCCCGACTCAATAGCAGCCAGAGATGCATTAGTTGCGAAGGTGTTGTCTAATTCCAGTTGTATTGGAGGTGCTCTTTGAGAGGTTTAAAAAGTTTTGCGTTATTTTCAAAGTAGCACATGCACAATTATACTTGTAGATAAGGTCTAATCACCAAAAGTTTTATTGGGTTCATTTGACTGAAACACCTCCCTTCCTACACAAAAAGAAATTGAGCATGGAGTTTGGGCTCTTGCTTATCTTTATCAATAGTTATGTGGTAACCCCATCGACAAGGTGGTGAGATTTCCTATATTCCGCTCTTTTACGTGAAATTTGTCCATAGTTAATCACTACATGAAAAATCAGTCGAGGTCACTCTCGCTTAATGTCACTCTTGTGGATCTTGAATCTCTTTTTCCTTCAGCTTATTTAAAGAACAGGATCCACAAAGGAGCGCAGTTTAATAATCCTTATCATAAGAGTCAGTATTCTGATCAAATCCAAATCTGTCAGAGATGAGCGATTGAGGAACAAATTTGACCTTTATTCAGTACCAGACTAGTGCTCTAGCTAATGTTGGAATCTGATTTTCAGCTAAATATGAAATCTTCCATAATATTCAGACAAGACACTACTTTAATAGCCTATCCTTTCCTGTCACATAATGTTCTGTGTTGGTAATATGGAAACAGTTGCCACAGCAAAACATCAGTGGAAAAAGTGAAGTTGTTTTGTGGGTGGGTGCTGCAGTCCTTTATTCACACAGTTAATAAGCCTAGTTGCTGCTCAAACCAAGTGAATTGCAACTTACATGTTCCGATTTCCAGTTGTGCCAAATCAGTTAGTTCATCCAGCGAGTCAAATTTGAAGTGCAGGAAATAATTTTAAGGCTGTCAAACTGTGTTACTGTACAGATAGGCAGTTAAAATAAGGGTAAGAAGAAACCAAACAAAAGGTTGTTGCCAAATGAATTTTACAATAATGGGCCATCCTCGGTCTCCAAACTAATAAAATCCTAACAATCTATTCTCACTTTCTATACTAAATGAGCTCATAATGAACCGTTCCCAATTTCTAAGTTAATGAGACTGTGGTAGGCAATTCCCTGTTGCTAAGTTTATGAGACCATAAAAGCCATTCTCAATATTGTCAAGTAAGCAACAACAATCAGCCATTTTTGTAATGGAGAATGAGACCACGAAGATTCACACTTCTAGGCTGCATTTATATAGTACCTTTCACAAACTCAGGATGTCCCAAAGTGCTTTACAACCAATTAAGTACTTTTGAAGTGTAGTCACTGTTGTACTGTAGAGAAATGCGGCAGCCAATTTGTGCACAGCAATGTCCCGCAAACAGCAATGAGATAAATGGCTAATTAAACTGTTTTAATGGTGTTGGTTGAGGGATAAAAGTTGACCAGGTCTCCAGCAGAACTTCCTGCTCTTCTTCAAATAGTGCCATGGGACCTTGTACGTCCACCTGAGAGAGCAGACAGGACCCTTACTGAAGCCAACCTGTCTTGCTAACTTTCCACCATCTGCCCCGCCCAAATCACTGCACTGTGGCCCTTATCAGCAAATCACACCTTAGACTCTGCCTCTACCTCTTTTGTACCTTCTTTTCCTTCAAGAATCTCACCTTGTTCCACCCCACTCACCTATCCTTTAAAACCAACTGCCTATCCTTTGGCCCTTCATTTACCACAGTACTTCTGCAGTTATCAGTCTGCTCAACCACTCCCTCATCTGCACCTTTGATGCCCTTGTCTCCAGTAAAACATGTGCACACTCACATCCTGGTAGTTCTCCTGGTATGGCCACACCTTCGCTCCTCAAGTCTAAGGGGCACACTCTTGTGCATATGTGGCTGGACCACATCGAGCACTATCAGGCCTCACTCTCCTCTGCCAAAACCGCACACTACTCCAGAACCATCCTGCATACTCCAATGCAGAGAGTCGGGATAAATGGGACATTTTCCAGTTAGCAAACGGCAACTAGTGGGGTGCCACAGGGATTAGTGCTGGGGCCTCAACTATTTACAATCTATATTAATGACTTGGATGAAGGGACCGAGTGTAATGTAGCCAAATTTGCTGATGACACAAAGATAGGTGGGAAAGCAAGTTGTGAAGAGGACACAAAGAATCTGCAAAGGGATATAGACAGGCTAAGTGAGTGGGCAAACATTTGGCAGATGGAGTAAAATGTGGGAAAGTGTGAGGTTATCCAGTTTGGTAAGAAAAATAAAAAAACAAATTATTATTTAAATGGAGAGAGATTACAAAATGCTGCAGTACAGAGGGACCTGGGGGTCCTTGTGCATGAAACACAAAAAGTCAGCATGCAGGTACAGCAAGTAATCAGGAAGGCAAATGGAATATTGGCCTTTATTGCAAGGGGGTTGGAGTATAAAAGCAGGGAAGTCCTGCTACAACTGTACAGGGTATTGGTGAGACCACACCTAAAGTATTGCGTACAGTTCTGGTCTCCTTATTTAAGGAGGGATATACTTGCATTGGAGGCAGTTCAAAGAAGGTTCACGAGGTTGATTCCTGAGATGAAGGGGTTGACTTATGAAGAAAGGTTGAGCAGGTTGGGCCTATACTCATTCGAGTTTAGAAGAATGAGAGGTGATCTTATTGAAACATATAAGATACTGAGGGGGCTCGACAAGGTAGATGCAGAGAAGATGTTTCCCCTCATGGGGGAATCTAGAACTAGTGGGCATAGTTTCAGAATAAGGGGTTGCCCATTTAAAACTGAGATGAGTAGGAATTTCTTCTCTCAGAGGGTTGTAAATCTGTGGAACTCTCTGCCCCAGAGAGCTGTGGAGGCTGGGTCATTGAATATATTTAAGGTGGAGATAGACAGATTTTTGAACAATAAGAGAGTGATGGGTTATGGGGAGCGAGCAGGGAAATGGAGCTGAGCCCAAGATCAGATCACCCATGATCTCATTAAATGGCGGAGCAGGCTCGAGGGGCCAAATGGCCTACTCCTGCTCCTATTTCTTATGTTCTTATGCCTTTCCTTTGCTGTGCAGCTCAAATGGTACTGCTGTAGCCAGGTTCCAATCTTTCCTATCCAATCATAGCTTCTCTTCCCAACCCTACACTTACTTCTGGAGTCCTCCGAGGATCTATGCTTGGCCTTCTCCTCTTCCGTGTCTACATGCTAACCCATGGCAACATCATCACAGATATCAGGTCAGCTTCCATATGTACACTGATGACACTCAGCTCTAACTCTCCACCACCTCTCTTGATGCCTCCATTTTCTCTGATTTGTCACACTGTTTGTCCAATATCCAGTTGTGGATGAGTTGCAATTCTCTCCAGTTAACAATTGGAAGACTGAAGCCATCATCTTTGGCCCTTGCCAATAACTCCATACCCTTGCTCCAATTCCATCCTCGTCCCTGGTCACTGTCTCAGGCTGAACCGCACTATTGGCAACCTTTTTGACCCTGAGCTGAGCTTCCAACCCCATCACAAAAAGAGCCCACTTCTACCTTTGTAACATCGCTTCCCTCCACCCCAGCTCATCTGCTGCTGAAACCCTCATCCATGCCTTTGTCACCTCCAGACTTGGCTAATCCAACGCTCGCCTGGCTGGCCTCCCATCCTCCATGCTCTGTAAACTTCAACTCATCCAAATCTCTGCTGCCTGTATCCTATTCGTACCAAGTCCTGCTCACTCAACACCCGTGTAGTGACTTATCTACATTGGCTCAAGGTCCACCAACACCTCCAATTTAAAATTCTAACCTTTAAATCCCTTATTGGCCGCACCCCTCCCGATCTCTGTTGGCTCCTCCAGTTTTCAAACTGAAGTAAAATTTATTAATTAACAAGGTACTTTAGTATTAGAGGAGTGCAGCTGGTAACAGACACAGGGTTCTCCATCCATCTGCTGTACTCCATGTCCAATTTGATGTCCAAGGAACCGCCAGTATCATAGATCCACAAATCTCCTATTGGGTTAATATGGGCTGTTCTAGTAAAATAAACATGGGAGGAACTTGCAAGCTTGCGTACTGGGTCTTAATATTATACAGAGGAGACCAGCACAGCCACAGACAGATATTGATGCCAATCATGAAAGGGCTGAAGTGGGAAATGGAGCTCCCTCATCCAAAACAGAAATAAAAACCCATTAAAAGTGTATAAGCCCTTGACACAATGGATTGTTTGCAGCCAGTTCAGATTGCTCAGCAGCACACCACCACGAGAAACACCGACCAGCCTCTAACAAATACCACCAAAAAAGGACAAAAATATAAAGTTCATGGGATTACCATCACCTCTAAGTTACCCTCCAAGTTAGAAATCATTCTGGCTTGGACATTTAATGTCATTCCTTGATCATTTCTGGGTCAAAATCTGGGATTTCCTACCTAACACCATCAGGAAAACCACAATCAACACATGAATGACAGCAGTTCAAGGAGAAGGCTCACCACCATCTTCTCAGGGTAACTAAGGATGGACAATAAATGCAGCCTTGCCAGTGTTGCCCACTTCTTGATGCTCCTATTTATCTAGGAACACAGATTAATAACACTAATAGTAAAGCATATTGGAGCAGCAACAAACAGAACGACAGAGTATTGGGACATTAAGAGCAAGACCCCATTCTGTTGAGTTCCCAATCTCAGCCCCACTCAGATACTGGAATAAACCAAGCAAAGGTTGGACTAAGGGTCTCCAGTGGGTTTCTCTCAAAAGGGCAACAGGATGTTATGGAAACTCCTATCAGCACCCACAGCTGAATACAAACGTAATGTAACCATAAAAATGTGAAAAACACTGCTAAATTACTGTTCAAGTTGCCTATTTAAGTGAAAATGAATCCAAGTAATCAGGCTGTAATTTTCTGTAGGGGATAAGCACTTGGAGCTCAAGTAGATATCATCTGAAATGAATGATCGATTAAATTATAACCTTCTTCTCTCTGCCAACTATAATAATAAGAGCAAAATTAAAGCTATGTTAATAATTAAATGCGTCACTGAAATTACACTGATAGAAGATGGAGGCAATGGAAATATCAACACTGCAGACTAAACTTGTCACATGATTCACAGGAGGAGGTAATAAAGGAATTGATTTGCAAGTTTTCATGAGGAATTATAGTGACATAAACTTCACAATGTTCTTTTGCTTGAGGAAGCAACAGGACCTTCCATCAGAGTAATGTCATGTGCAGGGGACATTATTACACTCCTGTGAAGCGCCTTGGGACATTTTTACTAGGTTAAAGGCGCTATAAAACTGCAAGTTGTTCTTGTAACCTCCTCCAGCCCGACAACCCTCCAAGATCTCTGTACTACTCCAATTCTGGCCTCTTGCGCATCCCTGATTTTCTGCGCTCCACCATTGGCGAGGGTGTCTTTAGCTGATTAGGTCAAAGCTCTGGAATTTCCTCCCGAAACCTCTTCGCCTCTCCACCTAGCAGGGTAGATAAAGGGGAACCAGTGGATGTAGTATATTTGGATTTCCAGAAGGCATTCGATAAGGTGCCACATAAAAGGTTATTACACAAGATTAGGGCTCATGGGGTAGGGGGTAATATAGCAGGATTGATAGAGGATTGGTTAATGGACAGAAAACAGAGAGTAGGGATAAACGGATCTTTTTCAGGTTGGCAGGCTGTAACTAGTGGGGTGCTGCAAGGATCAGTGCTGGGGCCTCAGCTATTTACAATCTGTATTAATGACCTAGATGAAGGGACCGAGTGTAATGTATCCAAGTTTGCTGATGATACAAAGCTAGGTGGGACAGTAAGCTGTGAGGATAACACAAAGAGTCTGCAGAGGGATATAGATAGACTAAGTGAGTGGGCAGTAAGGTGGCAGATGGAGTATAATGTAGGGAAATGTGAGGTTATTCACTTTGGTAGGAAGAATAGAAAAGCAGAATATTTTTGAAATGGTGAGAAACTTTCAAATGTTGGTGTTCAGAGAGATTTGGGTGTCCTCATGCAAGAAACACAGAAAGCTAGCATGCAGGTACAGCAAGCAATAAGGAAGGCAAATGGCATTTTGGCCTTTATTGCAAGGGGGTTGGAGTATAAGAGTAAGGAAGTCTTGCTACAATTGTACAGGGCCTTGGTGAGACCACACCTGGAGTACTGTGCAAAGTTTTGGACTCCTTATCTAAGGAAGAATATACTTGCCTTGGAGGTGGTGCAACGAAGGTTCACTAGATTGATTCCTGGGAGGAGAGGGCTGTCCTATGATGAGAGATTGTGTAGAATGGGCCTATACTCTCTGGAGTTTAGAAGAATGAGAGGTGATCTCATTGAAACATACAAGATTCTGAAGGGGATTGACAAGGTAGATGCTGAGAGGTTGTTTCCCCTGGCTGGAGTGTCTAGAACTAGGGGCCATAGTCTCAGGATAAGGGGTAGGCCATTTAAGACTGAGATGAGGAGGAATTTCTTCACTCAGAGGGTTGTGAATCTTTGGAATTCTCTGCCCCAAAGGGCTGTGAATGCAGAGTCTTTGAGTATATTCAAGGCTGAGATAGGTAGATTTTTGGACTCTAGGGGAATCAAGGGATATGGAGATCGGGCGGGAAAGTGGAGTTGAGGTCAATGATCAGCCATGATCTTATTGAATGGCGGAGCAGGCGCGAGGAGCCGTATGGCCTACTCCTGCTCTTAATTCTTATGTACCTCTCTCTCCTCCTTTAAGATGCACCTTAAAACCTACCTCTTTGACCTGTCCTAATATCTCCTACGTGGCTCGGTGTCAAATATTGTTTGATAACACTTATGTGAAGTGCCTTTGGACATTTTACAATGTTAAAGGCGCTATATAAATGCAAGTTGTTGTAGTTGTAAATAAATACATACCTTACATAAATAACAAAACTGTACACATTTGCTGGCTAAATGACAGTGATCTGATGAATTTGAGGTTTGGCAGTTGATCTCCCATGGCATGGCTTATAGTAAGTTGTAGGATACACTTGGCACTCTAATGGGAAAGAGGTGGCTGAAGAAAAGTTTTCAAAGATGGGAGATAGGACCAAGTGAAAATAAATTTTAAAAGCAACATGTCCTTGAGTTGGCAACTGAATTAAAAATGTTAAATGTTCCGGCCAGGGGTTGCAGATGGGAAGCTTAGGTGGAGCAATGTTTTTATAGAGTCAGGCTGAGCCAGGTTTGGAAACATTTGCGAATGGAAAAGTTTTATAAAGAGTTGGGGCTGCGGTTGCAGTCAGTGCTGGGGATCGGCAGGGCCGGGAGACTGAAAAACGTTCAATAGTTGGAGCTGGGAACCCATAGATCTCCGGGGGAGCAATTTTCAAGTCGTGCCCAAAACAGGCGCAAGGTCACCTGTTGGTGCTGCCATGAAGCCAGAGCCATTTTGAGGCCTGGGCAAGCTGTGGGCACCATGCAGGCACCCCACTGCAACTTGCCTTCTGGGAGGGCGGGAAATTGGCCAGCTTCCACGCTGATGTCCAGCCTCATCAGAATAAGTACTCAAAGGATTTATCCAGACTAGCTACCATGGGAATTCTTAAGATCAACACTCATATACACCCCTCAGATTAAATTTTTCTCCTTTGAAATCTACATCTTCACTACTTAACTGCCATCCCCATCATTCTGTATCTAGACCACTATCTTTCAGGCCCTCATAAACATAAACATACATGCCTCATATTAGTCAACTCCAGCTAGGCCACTGGTACGGGGGCCCATATTCAGGGGGCCACTATCAGCAGGATGGCAAAGCTAATGGTTCCCACCAAACCCTGAGGGTGACACAGAGTGTCTCCTGCGAGCCTGTGTGAAGTGCTTAAAGGCTGAAATGAAGGGCTTTCTCACGCATCTACTGCCAGGGACTCCGGTGCTGCATTAGGTGCTTCCAGTGAGGAGGAAGCACTGATACACCCTGGGACAATGGATTCCACCACAGGCAGTTATCTGCTGTACATCCGGAAAAAGGTTCCTAGCGTTTAAATATTCTTCTTTTCACAACTAGACCCATGAGATTGGGGTCCACTGCTTCCTCAGCCAAGGGCAAGTATCTCATCCCCATCAAGGGCAACCACATCCACTTCCCACTCCTCTGACACCCCCATAGGTTGTAAATCACTTGCTGCATATCCTTATCCCAACTGTCTTGACTGCCCCCTCAAGCCCCCGCCAAGGTGATAGTCTTTGAGCTGGAACATGGGACTCAGAAGGCAAGTGATGCAAGTGGGGGGGGGGGGGGGGTGATGGCAGAGGGACCAGAGTTAGATGGGGCAGGATCATCCTCCTCCTCTTCATTTAGTTCCTTTAAACTCATCCTTATCCATTCCCCCTTACTGTGCTGTATCTGCAGAAGACCATGAAATGAGGTAAGAATGGTCATGCATCACCTAGAGGGAGCTAAGATAGTGACAGCTCTGTAGTTCAATGGCAGCAGCTGCCGGTATTGCTTTGCACCCACTCACCTGCAGCTTACACTGGCTCACCACTTTGTCATCACCGGCTCCGATCAGTTATCCTTGACCCACTGCAGTCTTTGTGGCAATGATATTACCACAACTGTGCTGAGAATTCCAGGATTTGACCCAGCAATGATGAAGGAATAGAAATACATATCCAAATCAGGATGGTGCATGAGAGGGATTGCAGAGGAACACCTGGGAACACGTACAAGAGGTGCGATATCTAGTTCTGATCACAAAGAGGTGCTATTGTTACACCCCTGGGTTACACTATAGTGTAGTTAGATAATGAGCAGTATGGAGACAGTCCTAAACACAAGACAGTCAGACATTTACAGGAGTGACCAGCACTGCTGTGCTCGAGAGAATATCTGAAGCAAGATTCTAACCTTGTAACAATTGATGACTTTGCTGGTATGACTGAGCCACACTAATTTCCAAGATTGACAAAGAAAAAACTTGGTACGGTGAGGCCAGATATGAATTGTTAATCTGCTTTATTTCACAGCAACTCAACTAGAGTATGATGGGAAACATTTAGTTTAATCAGTACAAATTGTCTTTGTTTAATAATACAAAAAATAATCAACACATAATATTCCCTGCATCAATGGCTTGTCTTGCTGAAACTGAACAAAATCATTTCTAATAATCCTCCTAATGTCTGGTAAAAGCTTGGCCTTTGCAGCTTTCTCTTTAAAAACCCTGACCGACTCTCTCTGTACCTCTCTTTTCGTTTAATATAAACTAAAACTCTGTCAACATTTTGCAACCATCTTCAGCCAGAAGTGCCAAGTGGATGATCCATATCGGCCTCCTCCTGAGGTCCCCACCATCACAGAAGCCAGTCTTCAGCCAGTTCGATTCACTCCACGTGATATCAAGAAACGGCTGAGCGCACTGGATACAGCAAAGGCTATGGGCCCCGACAACATCCCGGCTGTCGCACTGAAGACTTGTGCTCCAGAACTAGCCGCACCTTTAGCCAAGCTGTTCCAGTACAGCTACAATGGCATCTACCCAACAATGTGAAAAACTGCCCAGGTATGTCCTGTCCACTAAAAGCAGGACAAATCCAATCCAGCCAATTACTGCCCCATCAGTCTACTCTCAATCATCAGCAAAGTGATGGAAGGTGTCATCGACAGTGCTGTCAAGTGGCACTTACTCACCAATAACCTGCTCACCGATGTTCAGTTTGGGTTCCGCCAGGACCACTCGGCTCCAGACCGCATTACAGCGTTGGTCCAAACATGGACAAAAGAGCTGAATTCCAGAGGTGAGGTGAGCGTGACTGCCCTTGACATCAAGACAGCATTTGTCTGAGTGTGGCATCAAGGAGCCCTAGTAAAATTGAAGTCAATGGGAACCAGGGGGCAAACACTCCACTGGCTGGAGTCATACCTAGCACAAAGATAGATGATTGTAGTTGTTGGAGGTCAATCATCTCAGACCCAGGACATCACTGCAGGCGTTCCTCGGGGTAGTGTCCGAGGCCCAACCACCTTCAGCTGCTTCATCAATGATCTTCCCTCCATCAGAAGGTCAGAAGTGGGGATGTTCGATGATGATTACACAGTGTTCAATTCCATTCGGAACTCCTCAGATAACGAAGTAGTCCATGCCAGAATGCAAGACCTGGATGACATTCAGGCTTGGACTGATAAGTGGCAAGTAACATTCACGCCACACAAGTGCCAGGCAATGACTATCTCCAACAAGCGAGAACCTAACGACCACCTATTGACATTCAACGGTATTACCATCGCCGAATCCCCCACCATCAACATCCTGGGCAATCACCATTGACCAGAAACTTAACTGGACCAGCCACATAAATACTGTGGCTACAAGAGCAAGTCAGAGGCTGGATATTCTGTGGCGAGTGGCTCACCTCCTGACTCCCCAAATTCTTTCCACCATCTACAAGGCGCGAGTCAGAAGTGTGATGGAATACTCTCCACTTGCCTGGATGAGTGCAGCTCCAACAACACTCAAAAAGCTCGACACCATCCAGGACAAAGCAGCCCGCTTGATTGGCACCCCATCTACCGCCTTAAACATTCATTCCCTGCACCACCAGCACACCGTGGCTGCAGTATGTACCATCTACAAGATGCACTGCAGCAACTCATCAAGGCTTCTTTGGCAGCACCTCCCAAACCCGCGACCTGTGGAGGAGGAATTCCTAGAGTGTATATGGGATGGTTTCCTGGACCAATATGTAGAGGAACCAACTAGAGATCAGGCCATCTTAGACTGGGTATTATGTAATGAGAAAGGATTAATTAGTAATCTTGTTGTGCGAGGACCCTTGGAGAGGAGCGATCATAATATGATAGAATTCTTCATTAAGATGGAGAGTGAAGTAGTTGACTCAGAGACTAGGGTCCTGAATTTAAATAAAGGAAACTACAATGGTATGAGGTGCGAGTTGGCTAGGATGGAATGGGGAGCGTTACTTAAAGGTGGATAGGCAATGGCAAACATTTAAAGATCGTATGGATGAACTATAGAATTTGTTCATCCCTGTTTGGCATAAAAATAAAACAAAAAAGGTGACTCAACCGTGGCTAACAAGGGAAATTAGGGGTAGCATAAGATCCAAGGAGAGGACATATAAATTGGCCAGAAAAAGCAGCAAACTTGAGGATTGGGAGCAGTTTAGGATTCAGCAAAGGAGGACAAAGGGATTAATTAAGAGGGGGAAAATAGAGTATGAGAGTAAGCTTGCAGGGAACATAAAAACTGACTGTAAAAGCTTCTATAGATATGTAAAGAGAAAAAGATTGGTGAAGTCAAGCGTAGGTCCCTTGCAGTCAGAATCAGGGGAATTTATAATGGGGAACAAAGAAATGGCAGACCAATTAAATACATACTTTGGTTCTGTCTTCACAAAGGAGGACACAAATAACCTCCCAGAGATGTCGGGGAACATAGGGTCTAATGAGAGGGAGGAATTGAGAGGGAGGAATTGAATGAAATCAGTATTTGTAGGGAAATGGTGTTAGGGAAATTGACGGGATTGAAGGCCGATAAATCCCCAGGGCCTGATAATCTACATCCTAGGGTACTTAAGGAAGTGGCCCTAGAAATAGTAGATGCATTGCTGGTCATCTTCCAAAATTCTAGAGACTGTGGAATAGTTCCCATGGATTGGAGGGTAGCTAATGTAACCCCACTATTTAAAAAAGGTGGTAGAGAGAAAACAGGGAATTATAGACCGGTAAGCCTGACATCGGTAGTGGGGAAAATGCTAGAGTCCATTATAAAAGATGTAATAGCAGAGCACTTGGAAAACAGTGACAGGATCGGACAAAGTCAACATGGATTTACAAAAGGGAAATCATGCCTGACTAATCTACTGGAATTTTTTGAGGATGTAACTGGTAGGATAGATAAGGGAGAACCAGTGGATGTGGTGTATTTGGACTTTCAGAAGGCTTTTGATAAGGTCCTGCATAAGAGATTAGCATGCAAAGTTAAAGCACATGGGATTGGGGGTAAGGTACTGACTTGGATAGAGAACTGGTTGGCAGACAGGAAGCAAAGAGTTGGAATAAACGGGTCTTTTTCCGAGTGGCAGGCAGTGACTAGTGGGGTACTGCAGGGATCGGTGCTAGGACCCCAGCTATTCACAATATATATTAATGATCGAGACGAGGGAACTAGATGTAATATCTCCAAGTTTGCAGATGACACAAAGCTGGGTGGGCGTGTGTGCTGTGAGGAGGATGCAGAGAAACTCCAGTATGATTTGGACAGGTTGGGTGATTGGGCAGATGCATGACAGATGCAGTGTAATGTGGATAAATGCGAGTTATCCACTTTGGTGGCAAAAGCAGGAAGACAGATTATTATCTGAACGGCAATAGATTGGGAAAAGGGGAAGTACAACGAGACCTGGGTGTCCTTGTGCACCAGTCGCTGAAGGTAAGCATGCAGGTGCAGCAGGCGGTTAAGAAGGCAAATGGTATGTTGGCCTTCATAGCGAGAGGATTTGAGTACAGGAGCAAGGATGTCTTGCTGCAGTTGTACAGGGCCTTGGTGAGACCACACCTTGAGTATTGTGTGCAGTTTTGGTCGCCTTATCTGAGGAAGGATGTTCTTGTCATGGAGGGAGTGCAGCGAAGTTTCACCAGACTGATACCTGGGTTGGCAGGAATGACGTATGAAGAGAGATTGGGTCGATTAGGCTTATATTCGCTAGAGTTTAGAAGAATGAGAGGGGATCTTATTGAAACTTATAAAATTCTAACAGGACTAGACAGACTAGATGCAGGAAGGATGTTCCCGATGGCGGGGGAGTCCAGAACCAGGGGTCACAGTCTAAGGATAAGGGGTAAGCCATTTAGGACTGAGATGAGGAGGAATTTCTTCACCCAGAGAGTGGTGAACCTGTGGAATTCTTACCACAGAAGGCAGTTGAAGCCAACTCATTAAATATATTCAAGAAGGAGTTAGATATATTTCTTAAGGCTAAAGGGATCAAGGGATATGGGGAGAAAGCAGGGACTGAGTACTGAATTTGGATGATCAGCCATGATCTGATTAATTGGTGGAACAGGCTCGAGGGGCCGAATGGCCTACTCCTGCTCCTATCTTCTATGTTTCTATGTCCTCTACCACCTAGAAGGACAAGGGCAGCAGGAGCATGGGAACACCACCACCTCCAAGTTCCTCTCCAAGTCACGCACCATCCTGACTTGGAAGTATATTGCCATTTCTTCATCGTCACTGGGTCAAAATCCTGGAACTCCCTCCCTAACAGCACTATGGGAGTACCTTCACCACAAGGACTGCAACGGTTCAAGAAGGCGGCTCACCACCACCTTCTCAAGGGCAATTAGGGATGGGCAATAAATGCTGGCTTTGTCAGTGATGCCCACATCCCAGGAACGAATAAAAAAAAAACAGCACCTGCAAAGAGGAGACAAGTTAACTTTTTGGGTGTAGACCCTTCATCAGAACTGGATATTGGAAAATAAGCATGCTTCTCTATAGCAGCTTTGTCCAATAGAGATTGCTGACTAGCCACAGGTGTGCCTGCAGCGACATTGCCACATGTACTAATTTTAATAGAAAACACCTTACATACACTCACATAATACAGGTAAGTGTACTTCACATGTATATTTACTTATCAAACATCTACCACCATTCAGTAACCAAGGATGTAAAGCAACACAAATATAAAAAAACACTTGTACACTCTGCCCAATGATGGCAACTATTACTCATGTTTTTAAATTTACTAATCAAAAATGGAATTTACCACATCTGGATTCCTAATTAGCCACATGTGGCTAACGTATTGCTCTATAAGGACTAAACAAAGCAAGGGTAGGGTAGAGAACAACAGGTAAAAGTCGAGTTAAGAATACCGATTCCCACAGAGGTAGCTAATGAGTGCTCTTTACAGATGCTGAAAGACCTGCTTTGTTTTTCCACCAGTTTCTGTTTTCATTTGAGATTTCCAGTATTTGCAGCTTTTTTTAAATATATATATATCACCACAGGTGTGTAGTCCCAATGCTTCCTGCCTCTTGACGATCGCTTGCCAAATTGGTTTACAGCCCTAGATTGAAAATAGGAGCTTTTCTAGCTGAGGTTTCATTTATGTGTTATTGTCGCATCTGCAGGCCTGCAGTTTTTTTGTCTACTGGGACAAATCTTTACATATGAATCTGTCTCACGTTGTCATTAGAAAGACAAGTTTTTGTCAATTAAGTAGTTAGAAAGACAATTACCATCATTTAAATCATTAGAGAGACAATTAGTGATTAAAAACGTGTTTGTTATAGAAGCTAAACATCTGAGGCTGTAATACAACAATGTATAGAGAGTACTCACTATTGCATGTACAAATAAAAAAAATTTGAAAATGCTGTAAACCTGAAATAAAGACTAAAAATTCTGGAAATACACATGTCTAGACTGGATCTGCACCAGCAATGCCGTTTCCTGGGCTGACAATTGCAACCCCAGGGCCCATTTTTACCGTTCATTGAGAAAATCCAACCCCCGTGAGAAGAAAGTAAAGACCAGAAAATGGATGGTAGAAAGAGAAAGATGAGAAGTGAGTGTGAAAACCAGGCTTCAGGGAGAAGAAGATGGGGAAAAGGAGGGGAAATATAAGTAAACAAGTTAACATAGGAGCCTTGCTCGTTCTCTATTTCGTGTATGGGAGCTGTTGCCTATTGGCGTTCTTGCTTTTTGTCTATGGGGTTCGCATTACTGCATAATCATGTGACCCACTCACTGCTTTTGGCACATGTAACTGGACTCCAGCTCCAAAAGAGTGGACATCCCTGAGCTGGACAGGGGGCTGTGGGGAGGAAAAAAAGAGATAATTGTCTTCAAGTACTCCTACAAATGGACTTTGTGTCCATTACCAACCAAAGTCTGTCTTTATGACTCCCAGAGCTCAAAGAAAACCCTTGCCACTCTACTCCATTAAATATTTAATATATAAGCCAGGGGCTTATGTAACTCTGCTTTTGCTTCAGATTTCCAATATTTGCAATTTTTTGTTAACATATTGATAATGTTTCTTTAATAGTGCTCTGGGATCACAACATATTGGGTAGAATTTCCACTGAGGTCTCTCAAAGTAACTTCAGCAGAAGACCAGCCAAGCCCCTGCAGAAATAGGGTAAATAGTTTTTCCCCCAAGGTCTCCGCCAATGTTATGGCGAAGATCAGGAGAATTGTCACGGAAATTACAGGCGATTGTCTTTAGGACCGCTCTGGATGGATAAACTAAGATGGGCTGAATGGTTTCCCTCGGCCATAATTATCTTGTGAAATGCAATGTTGAACATCTCAAAGAATAGGAATACGTTGCATGACTGAGTCAACCATATAGATCTATGCAATGGAACAAACCTTTTCTTTCATATTAAAGAAACAAGGCTGCTAATCATATCAAGGAAACAAACTAGTTTAAATTTTGACCAAGCGCTCTACTCGGAGCTCCAACACGGCAAAAGAGCCCCAGATGGGCAGAGGAAACGCTTCAAGGACACCCTCAAAGCCTCCTTGAAAAAGAGCAACATCCCCACCGACGCCTGGGAATCCCTGGCCCAAGACCGCACAAAGCGGAGGAGAAGCATCCGGGAAGGCGCTGAACACCTCGAGTCTCTTCGCCAGGAGCAAGCGCAATCCAAGCGCAAGCAGCGCAAGGAGCGCACATCAACCCAAGCACTCCACCCACCCGCCCCTTCAACCACCGTCTGCCCCACCTGTGACAGAGACTGTAGGTCCCACATTGGACTCATTAGCCACCTGAGAACTCATTTTTAATGTGGAAGCAAGTCATCCTCGGTTCCGAGGGACTGCCGAAGAAGAAGGGAGAAGAATTAAACAAGCAATTTAGCCTTTGCTAGGCACAAATACACATTTTGTGATAGGTTTCTGGCAACTCCACGCCACCGGCAAGCTATACAAGAGGAAATGGGTTTGCAGCCATATTCCTGCATGCAGCCAGTTCCTGATTATTTAGAGGAGGTGTGTAACAAAGTGGTGTTGCTTCCCACAGAGCGGAAGAGCTCATCCAATTATTACACCACACTACCGTTGTGCCTAGCATTGAGCAGAGACATAGAAGTATTGGGACACTTGCTTGGTCAGGGAATGGAATGAGGTGCAGAGAGACAATTCGCATATATTACAACAAAGACATTAAAAAATATAAAAGAAATTTCAAAATACGGCCGTAATGCTGAATGTGGATGACATTCAAAATGGCAGATGCCATCAAATTAGGTTAAGCAGCAAAAACCAGTGCAGTACAGTACAATATAGCCATTGCTTATACCTGCTGATCAATGCCAAACTCTTATTGTGTAGCTAAAATGGAGCTCTCACTTTCAATGAAAGTGCTTAATCCATTCTGTGAAACATTTACATGAATAAATAAATCTCAAACAGCAATCTGAATTAAGTCCAAGACAATGCAGTCTCTCAGAATAAAGTGAATGTACAGATTTACTGGAAGTGCATGTACTTCCAGCAAGAGCCTCTGATGGGAGTTTTAGAAATGGCCAACAGCAAATTTGAAAGAAGGAGCCTGTGGGTGGGTAATGTTCTGTTACATCAGTAGGTTTGACATCTTAATTATAGTGCGTTCTGTGCATTTACTGAAAGTAGCTCTCAATTGAAAAGCCAGCTTTAAAAAAATAATTGACGGCTGGCCTTTAAAAGTATTTCCAGGCAAGAACTACGTGACATTCCCTAATCGCATTAGAAGAGTTATTCCCTGTTGTGTCCCTTCAGTTCTCGTCCTCCTGCTATTGTTTGTGTGGATTATATTTTAGCTACATTTTAATTCTTTCCTGGTAGTGAAGGCAGTTTGTGCAATTTTGCCATTTTCATCTTCTACTTTTTTGTGCCAAGGAGGTTTCCTAGGAATGCCCCTTCAAATAGTACAATCTTTCAATTAGTGCTCTGCGTGATTACTTCAGGCATTTGGACTGTACCAGAACTTCTCTGGCAGGGCGTGAAAGGCATGTTTACTTTAATGCACGTATGTCTTCAAGTACCTGTAACTGAAAGCAACCTTCACACATCATAAATCTCATTGTTGTCCCCTATGAATTAATGAGTGAAGTGGGAGGGAGGTGACTATTACCATAGAAATTAGATTAATGATACTCATTAGTACAGCCCTGAAGCCACTTTTGATCCATAACTCTTTCATCTGTGATCCACTGAAGATGTTTCTCTTGTAGTTAGTACACACTGCAGCCACGGTACGCCGGTGGTGGAGGAGTAAATGTT
This sequence comes from Squalus acanthias, assembly GCA_030390025.1. NCBI lineage: Eukaryota > Metazoa > Chordata > Chondrichthyes > Squaliformes > Squalidae > Squalus > Squalus acanthias. Next base: position 41,778,271 of record CM059434.1, read on the forward strand.
TAAGGTGGTGGATGGGGTGCCAATCAAGTGGGCTGCTTTGTCCTGGATGGTGTCAAGCTTCTTGAGTGTTGTTGGAGCTGCACTCATCCAGGCAAGTGGAGAGTATTCCATCACACTCCTTACTTGAGAAGTCGCACAACACCAGGTTATAGTCCAACAGATTTATTTAAAATTACAAGCTTTCGGAGCTGTCGCCTTTGCCTGACGAAGGGGCGACAGCTCCGAAAGCTTGTAATTTTAAATAAATCTGTTGGACTATAACCTGGTGTTGTGCGACTTCTCATTTTTGTCCACCCCAGTCCAACGCCGGCATCTCCGCATCATGACTCCTTACTTGTGCCTTGTAGATGGTGGAAAGGCTTTGGGGAGTCAGGAGGTGAGACACTCGCCGCAGAATACCTAGCCTCTGACCTGCTCTTGTTGCCACAGTATTTATGTGGCTGGTCCAGTTAAGTTTCTGGTTAATGGTGACCCCCAGGATGTTGATAGTGGAGGATTCGGCGATGGTAATGCCATTGAATGTCAAGGGGAGGTGGTTAGACTCTCGCTTGTTGGAGATAGTCGTTGCCTGGCACTTCTGTGGCGCGAATGTTACCTGCCACTTATCAGCCCAAGCCTGAACGTCGTCCAGGTCTTGTTGCATGCGGGCATGGACTGCTTCATTATCTGTGGAGTTGTGAATGGCGCTGAACACTGTGCAGTCATCAGCGAACATCCCCATTTCTGACCTTATGTTGGAGGGAAGGTCATTGATGAAGCAGCTGAAGATGGTTGGGCCTCGGACACTGCCCTGAGGAACTCCTGCAGTGACGTCCTGGGGCTGTGATGATTGACCTCCAACCACCACAACCATCTTCCTTTGTGCTAGGTATGACTCCAGCCAGTGGAGAGTTTTCTCCCTGATTCCCATTGACTTCAGTTTTTAACTGGGGCTCCTTGATGTCACACTCGGTCAAATGCTGTCTTGTTGTCAAGGGCAGTCACTCTCACCTCACCTCTGGAATTCAGCTCCTTTGTCCATGTTTGGACCAAGGCTGTAAGAGGTCAGGAGCTAAACTTTCTGGTGTTCTACTGGGTACAATTAAAAAAGCAAATATCTCAGCAACCTAAAACACCAGTCTACATATCATCTGCCCAATAATAGGATCAGTAACAGCAGGTTATATAAATGTTTTTCCTCGATTGTAAAACTCGTATAAGTCATAAGCACAAATAAGCCTTGTGCGCAAGTAAAAGGAACTCCATAAGGAGCATCAGTGGTACTATATCATATTGTAGTGGTATCCAAACTGTGGCTCTGGGGCCGCAGGTCCCCCTCCAGAAACTTGAGCACAAAATCTAGACCGACACTCCAGTGCAACACTGAGGGAGTGCTGCAATGTCGGAGGTGCCATCTTTCAGATAAGGCATTAAACCGAATTCACATCAGCCCTCTCAGGTGGATGTAAAAGATCCCATGGCACAGTTCGACGATACCTGGCTCCATAGTACATACCTATGCAGTCCACAAAGACAAAAAAAAACTATTCTATTGAAGGATGCACCTTGAAACATATCATACAATACAGGCTATTAAATCATAACCAAATTAATCAGCATTTTCATTTTCTACATATTGGACAGTGAGGAACATAATAATAGAGTAGGCCACTCAGTCCGTTGAGCCTGTTCCGCCGTTCAATTAGATCACGATCAAAAATAACAACAGAAAACGCTGGAAAAACTCAGCAGGCCAGGCAGCATCCGTGGAGAGAGAAACAGAGTTAACGTTTCAGGTCGAAGACATTTCGTCAGAACTGGAAAAAAGCAGGAAATGAAATAGATTTAAAGCAAGTATAATGCTGGGGAAAGGGGGAGGTGATGAAAGAACAAAAGGAGAGATTAAGAGACATTGAGAGACAGAAAGAGATAATCAAGGCAAGAGGTGTTGATGTGACAGGTTGAGGCTAAATGAAGTGTGAAATGCACTGGCAGAATGAAGGACAGCTGCCAGCTTCTGGGAGGAAAAAAAAAGGGGGGGGGGGGCCAAACAAAAGGGTGGATGAAAAAATAAAATATAAATGTGATAGGGGCCGAGGTTATGATCTAAAATTGTTGAACTCGTTGTTGAGTCCAGAAGGCTGTAGGGGGCCGAAACGAAAGATGAGGTGCTGTTCCTCGAGCTTACGCTGCGCTTCCGTGGAACAGTGTAATAGGCCGAGGACGGTGAGGTCAGAGTGGGAGTGGAGTGGAGAATTAAAGTGACAGGCCACCGGGAGCTCGGGGTGCCCCTTACGGACTGAACGGAGGTGTTCCGCAAAGCGGTCACCCAATCTGCGTTTGGTCTCCCCAATGTAGAGGAGACCACATCGTGAGCAGCGAATACAGTATACTAAATTGCAAGAAGTACAAGTAAATCGCTGTTTCACCTGGAAGGGGTGTTTGGGGCCCTGGACAGTGGGAAGAGGGGAGGTATAAGGGCATGTGTTGCATCTCCTGCGCTTGCACGGGAAGGTGCTGGTCTAAGGGGAAGGGGTGTTGGGGGTGGTAGAGGAGTGGACTAGGGTGTCGCGGAGGGAGCGGTCCCTGCGGAATGCTGAAAGGGGAGGTGAGGGGAAGATGCGTTTGGTGGTGGGATCACGCTGGAGGTGGCGGAAATGGCGGAGGATGATCCATTGAATGTGGAGGCTGGTGGGGTGAAAGGTGAGGACAAGGGGAACTCTATCGTGGTTCCGGGAGGGAGGGGCAGGGGTGAGGGCAGAAGCGCGGGAGATAGAACGGACACGGTCGAGGGCCGTGTCAACCACAGTAGAGGGGAATCCTCGGTTGAGGAAAATGGAAGACATGTCGGAAGCACTGGTATGGAAGGTGGCATCGTCAGAGCAGATGCGGCGGAGACGGAGAAACTGGGAGAATGGAATAGAGTCCTTACAGGAGGCGGGGTGGGAGGAAGTGTAGTCCAGGTAGCTGTGGGAGTCAGCTGTGTGTAGATCACGATCAACTCCATTTTCACACCTTTCCTGCATATCCCTTGATACCCTTAACTAAAAAAAATTCTATTGATCTCAATCTTGAAAATGTCAATTGACCTAACATCCAAAATCTTTTGGGGTAAGATTGTTCTTGGTTTCCACAACCCGTCGTGTGAAAAAATGCTTTCTGATTTCACTCCAAACTAGCCTAGCTATAATTTTAAGATTTTGCCCCCCTTGCTCTGACTCCCCCACCAGAGGAAATGGATTCTCTGTATCGACCCTCCCTTTATCACTTTAGACCACCCATCAACCTCCAAAACTTCCAAAATATTGCAATGCCCAGAATTATCATATATTAATTCAATAAAACAATAATTTCTGATCATGTAATCGAATAAAAGCACACATATATATGACAATGATATTACTCCACAGAACAGCCATAGTAATTATCATTCATCATTAATATCACCACTTTTGGTGATATGACCCATGTAATATCAGCACGTAAACTAAAGTGACATTTATGATTTACCAATGAAACTTGCACATTTTGGATTTTTTTAGAAACATTTTCTGAAGAAAGGGTTTGGAGAAAGAGAGTTCCTTTCAAATGTTGGGTTTTAAAGCAAAATATATTCACAAAAGTTTTTTTTAGGTGATTAAAATGCTAATGAGCTAGGCTTTGACATTGCTCCCCAAAGACTGCAAATGATAAACAATTCATTAGCCTGTCTCAGTAATCAATAAATACCTCAGCCATCGTGTGTGTGATCGTGGGTGCTCAAAAAGGGTTGTCTGGCTGGTCTTCCCTTCTGGCTGTGAGCACATAGTAATAAAAACAGACACCAAAACATGAGCAGTCAGTCAGGTTTTTAAAACAAAAAGCAGTGAGGCAAGATTTGGCAAGGCTCAGAAGGAGAATGCAGGAGGATCAGTGAGCATGAATTTGAGGTGTCAATTGGAGTGCTCCACAATCTTTACCTGAGGCTCAGGGGAGAGAGGTTGGCATATGACCCAAACCATTGGGCCAGAATGTACTGTCGCCGGCAAACAAACAGCAGAGACTTGCCCGTACTCACTTAATTTCTCTGACCTTCTGCACAGCAAGTTGCTGTAAGTTAGAGATTCAAACAGCGTGGTGCCCTCTACAGGGCATCTAAGACCTGCGTGAACAGGACAAGTAACTGTGTGTCTCCTTAACCAATCAGATTGAAGTATTGTTAATGAACAGCGCAAAGTCCGAACTGTCAGTTAGAATAGTGAATTCAATGTCAAATCAGGTACAGAAAGCAAAATAGAGAAGAAAAGAAAGATTGGATTAAGAAGGAGAAAAAGGGACAAAGAAAAGTCTCCAACAACAATTAAAATCTGAAGGAATGAGACTCCATACTTTTTTTTAAGCTCAAATGATTTTTCAGTGTCAGAGAGATTGTTTGGCAGTAATTAAGACTTATCACGCCATTAAAAAGGGTACTTAGACTGAAAGGGACTAGCCCTAACTTTCTGTTTTGCATTTAGTCTGTATCTATGATGCAATTACAGGAACTTCATGCCGTTTAATATAATTGAATGGGGAGCCAGATGGCGAGATGCCGTTTTGGTGCAGCTTACGGAGGAGCGCTGCATCCCGGACAGCACCTTCCGGATTTTCACGTTTAACTCTGCATCTGTGCTCGCCTGATGTTGCTGAACGATTTATGCATAAATAACGGTGAGTGATGTTAGCCTCAGTCTTATTTTTACAGTAATTTCTGTCCCAATATATTTAAATCCTTTTCTGTGCTATTATCTAACAGACTGGAGCAATGGTGGAGATTATAATTTGCCTCAATGTCCTGGAGCGAAAGACGGGGAAAATCAGCCAAGTTTCCCACATTCAATCATTATCCAGTGACTCCTCTTGCATAGGTGCATATGTGAATGGAAAGAGGGAAGGTTGAGTCACTGAAGCCCTCACGCAGATACCTAGCAGACAGACATTCACTGTGTACTCGGTTATTCTAATATTCTCCTTGCGGGTTCCCATCCACGTTTCATAAACTCCAGCTCATCTAAAACTGCTGCCCGTACCCTATCCTGCTCACCATTCACCCCTGGCCTTGCTAACCTATATTGGTTTCTGGTCCATGTACGCCTGAAATTTAAAATTCTCGGCGTTATTTTGACATTTTTCCATAGCCTCGCTCCTCCCCGTCTCTAATCTTCTCACACCCTACAAACCTCACTCCCAGACTATCTGTTCTTCTGACTCCGGTCTCCTTCACCCCACCATTGGTGGCAGGCCTCAAGTTGCTTTATTACCACTCTCAAATCCAAAATTCCTCCACCTCTCTCCTTTAAGAACCTCCTTAAAACCCAGCTCTGACCAAACTTTTGGTCAACTATACTAATTTCTCCTCCTTTGGCTCAACATCCATTTTCCTCATGCCTCTGTTAAGCGTTGTGAGATGTATTTCTACTTTAAAGGTATTACAGAAGTACTCATTGTTGTTTAGGCCAATAAAGGCCATGTGAGTTAGGTACTCCAGGGCCTTGAGACTCTATGGGCTGGATTTTCAATGACCTGTGGAGTCGGGTTTGGAGGCGTGGGGGGGGGGTTAAAGTTGCTGGGTTGGGGGTCCCGACCCCATTCCGCCTCCACGCAATTTTAACAAAATCGGTCACGGAGTTCCCGACTCCGTCCCGCATCTTTGAGGCGGGAGAGGCCATTAAAGCCCTTAACAAGGCCTAAATTGGCTCTGTAATGCCATTTTTTAACGTTTTAGCTAGTTTAACCCTTTTCCGACGTGAAGTACGCCTGATGTGAAACACTCCAGTGAAACCTGGCGGGAGCACAAGTGGATAGCTGACTATCAGCTGCGGGTGCACTATTACAACGGAGATGTGATGAAGGTAGCAGTAGTATTAGCGTTGCTGAGAGGATGGAAAAAAATTCTCTCTCATATATCCAAGTCCACTCACAGCAAAGGCCAGGCAGCCTGCAATGATGACATCATCAGAGGCGACTTTCCCACTGAAACCACTAATTGGTTCATGGGTTCCCACATGCTGGAACTCAATTGCCCAATTAAGTGAAAATTGCATCATTCATCCACATTAATCTGGAGTCGGGGGGACAACACGAAATGCGGGTAACACGACCCCCAAGACAAAATCCAGCCCACAGTTAGCATGAGTCACCACCTCCAGGAGAAAATGAACAAAATAATTCAACTCGCTTCAATGAAAGCTATACTGAGACAAGAAAACTTTTACTCGATTATTGTGCCTCTCAGTCTGTTTTAAGGAGACAATTGTCTGCAAGCTAAGAGGATCAGAAAGAGACAAACCACTTTAGGTTTTCATTTTTTTCAGCACTCATTGCTATTACACAAGAGTCACCATTTATTAGGATAAGTATGGATTGCTGAGGCTTTCCATCAGACCATCTCAAAAACTGAATTTCCCAGCATCCCTTGAAAACTCCTAGTCGTGAAAATGACAACCAATTCTGGAAAATACTAGAATGATATATGGCTCAACAAAAGTACAGTTCTATATTTTAACCTTCAACAGAAGCATTTATGGATTCAGTCAGAAATTTAAATGTACCCTTGTAGAATGCAGTGATGGGCTTGGGAGAGGGTGGGGTACCCTTTAAAGAAAATGTCCTCTTGGACAATTTAATGGAGGGGTAGGAGAGGGAATATGTATTTTGTCCTCAGATCCTTGAACTGCTGGTGTTTCCCAAAGAATGTCATTAAACCCTGTTGTGGAACAGAAAAAAATGTTCTGATGACAGAAAGGTGCATTTTGCTTTTTGGTAAAATTTAGGCCTTTCTATCCATTGATGTCTAGTTCTGCCCATTCTACCTAATGTTTCATGATTTGAAAATTAAGAATTGTTTTTAAATTATATCTCACCAGTATTTTACAACAAATTTTGTGTTCTGCATATCATTTCTTTTTAATGGAAATTTAGTTGATAAAAATTATGAGGCTCAATTCTGTGAAAATTAATGAAGGCTAAGCTACCGACAGTAGTGCAATCCTATCCAGAATGCATTCAGGAAGGAGAAGCGACTGGGTCTTTCAGACAGTGAAGATCATTCAATAATGCATAGCAGATTTCTCCATTAACCAGCAGAGGATTACATTCTGGAAATGTGTTACATTTCAACAGATTTCTCCTTCAAACTACATTACGGCAGAAAATCAACTCCCATATCATTTCCAAGGCTATGATTAGAATAATATGATGCGGATCTAATTTACTTCACCTGAGGAAGGGGCAATCGATAGCTCCGAAAGCTTGTGATTTCAAATAAAACTGTTGGACTATAACCTGGTGTTGTGCGACCTCTCAATTTAGAATAACATGGCCACTGCCCAAAAATAGTTGCTGGAATATTCTTCAGCAATAGACAATCGCCCCTTACTGTTCTAAGTTACAAAAAAAAAACCACAATATTCATCACCATTTCATTAACCTTGGTTCCACAATGGTCACGCAGGAACTGTCTACTCGGACTAAGCTCAAGCATTTTAAAGACTAACTTAAAAAAGAAATATAGCACCTCACAACTCTCAGGATATCCCAAAATGCTTCACAGTCAATTAATTAATTTCTGAAATGTCAGTGTTATGAGTAAATACAGCAACCAATTCGCATATTTGGTCCCACAAACTGCAAATAATGGAAATGGGCATTTAATTTGGTTTTTTTTTAGTGAAACTGGTTGAGGGAGGAATATTGGCCAGGGCAGTTCCCTGCTCTTCCTTAAATAACACCATGAGATATTTTACATCCATCTGAACAGGCAGTTAAGGCCTCAGTCTAACACCACATCTGAAGAATGGCTCCTCTAACAATGTAGCATTCCCTCAGTACAGCAGTTTTGATTTTGTGCTCAAGTCCGGGAGTGGGGTTTGTACCCACAATCTTCTGACTCAAAGATCAGAATGCTACCAACTGATGCAAGCTAACATTTAAGATACAGTATGCAGCTACAAAAAAACTATCAGAATATCTGAGAAACCACACAACACTTTTGCCATGCCTGTACAACTATTTTTTTTAGGGAAGCATTATATTAAATGAATTCTGTACAAATAAAGAGAAATGCAAAAAGGTAATCAACAGTGCAATCATTTCCCAGTACACTCACTCATTAGGAACCCACCACTGGAGTACTTTAATTAAAAGGTCCATATACAGTGGATAAAATAGAAATGGTTACATTTTCAAATTCTAGTCACTTATAAGAGATGGAAAACACTAGAAACATTGGGATTTAAAGGAAACAAAGTCTTTGCAACACATCCTACATAAATACATAGGCCCAGAAATTGATCTTGCTCTGTTCCCGCGGGGGTAAGCCTTCCCCGCGATGTCTCACCTCGCTTGTGCTTTTTCAGATCCAGCTCGCACGAACTTGATGTTCCAGACATCAGCTGTGCTGGGCTTGCGTATCCCAGCGGCGTAGTCAATTCGTGCGAGCTGTGGGATCACGTGACTCAGTTAGAGCCAATGGCAGCACACCATCTTCCATTCATAAGTCTCACAGCATGGCTGTGAAATCTATGAATCTTACACCCCCCCCCCAAAATAACAGCTAAACCTCAATTAAATTTAAAAAAAAAACCATCACATTAATAAAATAAGTATAGTTAATTAAATTAACCATTTTAAATAAAAAATTAAATTTTTGAAAAAATTTAAAATCTTTTAAAAAGTTTTAAAAATAAACTTACCTGTCTTTAAAGTCTCTAAAAAAGATATACCTGTAAAAAAAAATTCAAAAAAATACTTAATTCACTACTTACCTTCTTAAAAGCGGGTCTTACTCCTCCTTTTTACATTTCCAAAATCTTCAGTACTTACCTGCGCGTCCAAAGCATGAAGTGCACAGCGTGCGCGCAGCCTGTAGCGCGCACGCGATGCACCGAGGACCCGCCCCCTTTTCTGAAGAGCAATTGCCGGTTTTCAGCGCATGCGCAGGGCATGCAGAAAACCGGCAATTGGAGTGGGAATACGCGAGAGTACGCAGTGCGTACTCTCACGTCCCGGGATCAATTTTCGGCCCATAGTATTTTCAGCACAGAAACAGGCCATTTGACCCAACGGGTCTATGCCGGTGTTCAAGTTCCACATAAGACTCCTCCCACCCTTCTTCATGTAATCCCATCAACATCAGGGGAATGGTAGCACAGTGGTAATATCACTGGGCTAGTAATCCAATAGACTAACGATCCAGAGACATGAGTTCAAATCCCACCACGGCAGCTGGGGAATTTAAATTCAATTAAATAAATCTGGAATAAAAAAGCTAGTATCAGTAATGGTAACCATGAAACTATCGGATTGTCGTAAAAACCCATCTTTAAAAACTGTCCTTTAGAGAAGGAAATCTGCCATCCTTACCTTGTCAGGCCTATATGTGACTCCAGACCCACAGCAATGTGGTTGACACTTAACTGCCCTCCTGAAATGGTCATGATGCGGAGATGCCGGTGTTGGACTGGGGTGGACAAAATTGAGAGGTCGCACAACACCAGGTTATAGTCCAACAGTTTTATTTGAAATCACAAGCTTTCGGAGCTATCGATTGCTCCTTCCTCAGGTGAAGTAAATTAGATACAGAATCGCCAAAGCATATATAGATAGAAAACAAAGCATGTGTACTTTACAATTGCAGACCAATAAATTAAATCATCCTGACTATCTGCCGAGGTGTGATAAAGTTAATTAAGTCAGCCAGGAAGGTACCACATCAAAGAAATGGACCAGCAAGCCACTCAGTTGTAACAAACCGCTACGAAACAAAATAATAAGAAAGAAACCAGACGGACCACCCAGTATCGGCCTTGGCACCGGCTACGGACACAGCAACGGCACACACAGCCCAGTCAACCCTGCAAAGTCCACCTCACCAACATCTGGGGACTTCTGCCAAAATTGGGAGAGCTGTCCCACAGACTAATCAAGCAAGAGCCTGACATAATCATACTCACAGAATCATACCTTTCAGCCAGTGTCCCAAACGCCTCAATCACCATCCCTGGGTATGTCCTGGACAGACCCACCAGGGGTGGCGGCACAGTGGTATACAGTCGGGAAGGAGTGGCCCTGGGAGTCCTCAACATTGACTCCGGATCCCATGAAGTCTCATGGCTTCAGGTCAAACATGGGCAAGGAAACCTCCTGCTGATTACCACCTACTGCCCTCCTTCAGCTGATGAATCAGTACTCCGCCATGTTTAACACTACTTGGAAGAAGCGCTGAGAGTAGCAAGGGCACAGAATGTACTCTGGGTGGGGGACTTCAATGTCCATCACCAAGAGTGGCTCGGTAGCACCACTACTGACCGAGCTGGCCGAGTCCTGAAGGACATAACTGCCAGTCTGGGCCTGCGACAGGTGGTAAGAGAACCAACACGAGGGAAAAACCTACTTGACCTCGTCCTCACCAATCTACCTGTCGCAGATGCATCTGTCCATGACAGTATTGGTAGCAGTGACCACCGCACAGTCATTGTGGAGACAAAGTCCCATCTTCACACTGAGGACACCCTCTATCGTGTTGTGTGGCACGACCACCATGCTAAATGGGATAAATTCAGAACAGATCTAGCAGTTCAAAACTGGGCATCCATGAGGCACTGTGGGCAATCAGCAGCAGCAGAATTGTATTCCACCACAATCTGTAACCTCATGGCTCGGCATATCCCTCAGTCTACCATTACCATCAAGCCAGGGGCCCAACCCTGGTTCAACAAGGAGTGTAGAAGAGCATGCCAAGAGCAGCACCAGGCGTACCTAAAAATGCGGTGCCAACCTGGGGTAGCTGCAACACAGGACTACATGCATGCTGAAAAGCGGAAGCAGCATGCTATAGACAGGGCTAAGCAATCCCACAATCAACGGATCAGATCAAAGCTCTGCAGTCCTGCCACATCCAGTCGTGAATGGTGGTGGACCATTAAACAACTAACAGGAGGAAGAGGCTCCATGAATATCCCCATCCTCAATGATGGTGGAGCCCAGCACGTGAGTGCAAAAGACAAGGCTGAAACGTTTGCAACCATCTTCAGCCAGAAGTGCCGAGTGGATGATGCATATCCGCCTCCTCCTGAGGTCCCCACTATCACAGAAGCCAGTCTTCAGCCAATTCGATCCACTCCACGTGATATCAAGAAATGGCTCAGCACACTGGATACAGCAAAGGCTATGGGCCCTGATAACATCCCGGCTATTGTGCTGAAGACTTGTGCTCCAGAACTAGCTGCACCTTTAGCCAAGCTGTTCCAGTACAGCTACAATACTGGCATCTATCCAACAATGAGGAAAACTGCCCAGGTATGTCCTGTCCACAAAAAGCAGGACAAATCCAATCCAGCCAATTACCGCCCCATCAGTCTACTCTCAATCATCAGCAAAGTGATGGAAGATGTCGTTGACAGTGCTATCAAGCGGCACTTATTCACCAATAACCTGCTCACTGATGCCCAGTTTGAGTTCCACCAAGACCACACTGCTCCCGACCTCATTACAGCCTTGGTCCAAACATGGACAAAAGAGTTGAATTCCAGAGGTGAGATGAGAGTGACTGCCCTTGCCATCAAGGTAGCATTTGACTGAGTGTGGCATGAAGGAGCCCTAGTAAAACTGAAGTCAATGGGAATCAGGGAGAAAACTCTCCACTGGCTGGAGTCATACCTAGCACAAAGGAAGATGGTTGTGGTGGTTGGAGGTCAATCATCACAGCCCCAGGACGTCACTGCAGGAGTTCCTCAGGGCAGTGTCCTAGGCCCAACCATCTTCAGCTGCTTCATCAATGACCTTCCCTCCAACATAAGGTCAGAAATGGGGATGTTCGCTGATGACTACACAGTGTTCAGTGCCATTCACAACTCCTCAGATAATGAAGCAGTCCTTGCCCGCATGCAACAAGACCTGGACGACGTTCAGGCTTGGGCTGATAAGTGGCAGGTAACATTCGCGCCACAGAAGTGCCAGGCAATTACTATCTCCAACAAGCGAGAGTCTAACCACTGCCCCTCGACATTCAATGGCATTACCATCGCCGAATCCCCCACCATCAACATCCTGGGGGTCACCATTGACCAGAAAGTTAACTGGACCAGCCACATAAATATGGTGGCAACAAGAACTGGTCAGAGGCTAGGTATTCTGCGGCAAGTGTCTCACCTCCTGACTCCCCAAAGCCTTTCCACCATCTACAAGGCACAAGTAAGGAGTGTGATGGAATACTCTGGATGAGTGCAGCTCCAACAACACTCAAAAAGCTCAACACCATCCAGGACAAAGCAGCCTGCTTGACTGGCACCCCCTCTACCACCTTAAACATTCACTCCCTCCACCAACTGCGTACCATGGCTGCAGTGTGTACCATCTACAAGATGCACTGCAGCAACTCGCCAAGGCTTCTTCGGCAGCACCTCCCAAACCCGCGACCTCTTCCACCTAGAAGGACAAGGGCAGCAGGCGCATGAGAACACCACCACCTCCAAGCTCCCCTCCAAGTCACACACCATCCTGACTTAGAAGTATATCGCCGATCCTTCATCGTCGCTGGGTCAAAATCCTGGAACTCCCTCCCTAACAGCACTGTGGGAGAACCTTCGCCACATGGACTGCAGCGGTTCAAGAAGGCGGCTCACCACCACCTTCTCAAGGGCAATTAGGGATGGGCAATAAATGCTGGCCTTGCCAACGACGCCCACATCCCATAAATTAATTTAAAAAAAACATATGCTTCTATTCCTTTCTCCCTCATGTCTTTATCCAGCTTCCCCTTAAATGGATCTCGGCTTGTCACCTCAACTACTCCTTGTGCTAGCAAATTCCACATTCCAACCACTCTCTTGGTAAAGAAATTCCTCCTGAATTCCCCATTGGGTTTATCAGTGACTATCTTATATTTATGGCCCCTACTTCTGGTTTCACCCGCAAGTGGAAACATCTTCCCTACATCTACCCTATCAAACAATTTTATAATCTTAAAAACCTCTATCAATTCACCCCTCAGTCTTCTCTTTTCCAGAGAAAAGATCCCCAGCCTGTTCAATCTTTCTCGATAGATGTAACCTCTCAGTTCTGGTATAATTCTAGTAAATCTTTTTTGCACTTTCTCCAGGGCCTCTATATCCTTTTTATGATATGAAGAACTGTTCACAGTACTCCAAGTGTGGTCTAACCAAGGTTCCATAAACAAACAACAACTTGCATTTATATAGCACCCTTAAAGTAGTAAAACATCCGAAGGCGCTTCATAGGAGCGTTATCAAACAAAATTTGACACCGAGCCACATAAGGAGAAATTAGGGCAGGTGACCAAAAGCTTTGTCTAAGAGGTAGGTTTTAAGTAGCATCTTAAAGGAGGAAAGAGAGGTAGAGAAGTGGAGAGGTTTAGGGAGGGAATTCCAGAGCTTAGGGCCTCAGCAGCTGAAGGCATGGCCGCCAATAGTGGAGCGATTAAAATCGGGGATGCACAAGAAGCCAGAATTGGAGGAGCGCAGATATCTCAGAGGGTTGTAGGGCTGGAGGAGGTTACAGAGATAGGGAGGGGCGAGGCCATAGGGTCAAATACGACACCAAATTTGCACACAGTCTGGTTCAGCCTCAGACAGTTGCCAGGTAGACGGATGGAGTCGGTGGCTAGGGAACGAAGATTGTGGTGAGGACAGAAGACAATGGCTTTGGTCTTCGCAATAGTTAGTTGGAGGAAATTTCTGCTCATCCAGTACTGGTGTCTGACAATTTAATTTAACATAACATCTCTTCTTTTTGATTCTATCCCTCTAGAAATTAACCTCAGTGCTTTGTTTGCTTTTTTTTAAAATGGCCTTATAACCTGCGTCGCTACTTTTAGTGATTTGTGTAACTGTACCTCCAGATCCCTCTGCATGTCTACTTCATTTATACACTTACTTTTCCAGGCGTATGTGGCCTCCTTATTCTTCCTAAAAAACGTACCACCTCACATTTATCTATATTCAAGTTCATTTGTCAATTACACGGAAAGTCTGCAAGTTTATTAATGGCTTCCTGTATTTTGTTGCAGTCCTACTCTATATTAACTACAATCCCCAATTCGGTGTCGTCCACAAATTTTGAAATTGTACTTCTGATTCCTGAGTGTAAATTGTTTATGTAAGTGGTGAACAACAGTGGTCCCAGCACTGAGCCTTGTGGAACACCATTTCCCACCTTTTGCCAGTCTGAGTAATTACCTTTAACCCCTACTCTCTGTTTTCTGTTTTGTAGCCAGCTTGCTATCCATTCTGCTACATGCCCCCAACGCCACATGTTCTGACCTTAGTCATGAGTCTATTATGCAGTACCTTGCTGAAAGCCTTTTGAAAATCCAAATATATTATGTCTACTACATTACCCTTGTCTACCCTTTCTGTTACTTCAAAGAATTCAATATGGTTGGTCCAGCATGACCTTCCCTTTTGTAATCCGTGCTGACTCAATTATATTTTCAGTTTCTAGATGTTTTTCTATTACATCTTTGAGTAAGGATTCCATTATCTTTCCTACCACTGATGTTAGGCTAATTCGTCTACAGTTCCCTGGGCTTGTTCTAGCGCCTTTTTTAAATATAGGAATCACATTAGCAATAATCATGCTGTTAATCACAGTATAGAGCCCAGAGAGATCATTAATACAAATCATTATCATTCTCTATGAATCAATCATTAAACTTCCTTACACTATGCTGCAATAATCCTAGTATTTTGCCTGCTGCTTCTTCAAACTAGCTTTTCTCTTTAAGAGGGAGCCCTGAGATCTCTGTTACATTTTGGTAGATATAACACAGGCTTCCGCCTAGTGAAAAGCTGCATGGAGCAGCCTGCATTAGAGTCTGTTTAATGACTTGAGACCACAGTTACCAATAATAAAAACCAACTACCCAACACAGTTTAAACAAGCTAACATGTTCAGTCTAGCCTGCAAAGTGATTTTGCCCAATTTACACAACCAAATACACTTGATAATGCAATCCCACAGCAGACACACAAACTCAACTAATCTTATTTGAAGGTAGTCCAAGCAAGGAGTTATGGTGTAATGTGACTAGAACTACCTGACTTTCTTGTAGTACTTCGAGATTCTTCTTCTTTCTCTATTTTCCATTCACTCAGGCTGGCAACTCAATGCAGCTCCCCATGAAGCCTATGCTTTTCCCTCATTAATCTTATATAGTTCTGATGACACTACAGTGTTAAAAGGAGAAATGGAGAGGTTAGACAACTTTTGTTATTACCTTCAAGATGAGTGTAATCTGTTGCTATGGTAACACCAGTGGATTGAGGAAGTGCAAAATGTTTTGAACACTGCAAAGTCACTGCT
Source organism: Squalus acanthias (assembly GCA_030390025.1). Taxonomy (NCBI): domain Eukaryota; kingdom Metazoa; phylum Chordata; class Chondrichthyes; order Squaliformes; family Squalidae; genus Squalus; species Squalus acanthias. The sequence goes on from CM059434.1 coordinate 41,793,589, forward strand.
CCTATTTCAAAAACAGCGAGAGGACATCTCCCTCGCTCTCAAAATTCCCAATATGAAGAGACAATGCTTTATATACTTCCTGTGAACCTGCTCAACTGACTTAAGAGGACGTTACAATGACTTGTGCTCCATACAGGTCCTTGCTCGAGCAACAACTGATCAGAACTCAGTACAGATAGACTGAGCAGTAAGTTTTGTAGTTCCATTATGGTAAAAGGGAGTCTATTTCAAGAGGGATTGGCAGAGTGACGAGGTCTCTACACAAGAGTTAGAATCATCAGGATTAATTTTCACTTGGGGAGCCGAATTGGCGCATGATGAGTGGGGTGATGGGGCCGGCGCCCAATGAAAAGTGTGAGGGGGGCGTGATTTCAAGTACGGACACCCTTTTTGACTGCGAAGTTGGAGCACAAAATAAAGAATCAATACGGCGCAGACAAGGGCGACAAGATTTTTAGACGGAAATATCGATTGAGCAAATGAGGACCGGCAGAAACATCCTCTTCTCTTCCAGTGATACCAGTGGACCAAAACAAACAATGCAGCGGGCGCGGGGGGAGGGAGCTGAGCATGTCAATAGAGCCAGCCTCATCCCAAGGACATGGGTGCCAAGCAGAAAGAAGTGTCATGATCTGACTCACTCAGCCAAGGTAAGATTTACTTCTTGCAATGTCATCTTCTCTGCATCACATCTTGCCATAGCACTTCCCATCCTCCCCACACCACCCAAAGCACTCCTATCACCCTCTCCACCTGCTTAGACTCGAATTCACAATCAGAACTAAGCGTAGCCTCTTTCTAGCTCCAGCTGCACTATCAGCAGCTGCTGTTGCCCTCACAGCGAGCACATGCAGCATATTGTTGTCACTTGGTTGCACCTTTATTGTACTTACCAAAAAAAGTCGCCATCCTGCCAGTTTTAAGCTCTGTGACAGTTCCCCATCCTGCACACTGCTTGCTGCATGTCACCGTCATCATGCACACAGCGGCATGCCTCACATTAATTCACACGCCTTTGATGCAGCCACACACATCCTCTTCTATCTGCAGGACAAGATGTGACGCAATGGCCGTGAGAGGATGAGAACAGGAGGGGTGCCAGCCTTCCTTCAGGTCCTTGAATCCATGGAGCAGAAAGCCCTGGAGATTCTGGGCACAGGCCTCCCACGCAGAGTCAGAGAGGCGAGAGGAATGGGGCAGCAGGGTCTCTGCGTTTTTCTCATTTTTTCTACCTGTCCTCAGTGTGCAGCTGGCCAAACTGGTGATGCCTCAGCCCTCCACACGTCTGAGGCTCCCTAACCTGCCACTACTTGCTAAAACAAAGCAAAATACTGCGGATGTTGGAAATCTGAAATAAAAACAAAAACAGAAAATGCTGGAAATACTCAGCTGGTCAGGCAACATCTGGAGAGAGAAATAGAGTTACCTGGAACTGGAAGAAATTGGAGATTTAACAGTTTTTAAGCAAGTACACAGCCAGAGAAGGGGGTGGGGGTGGGTAGGAAAGAACAAAGGGGAAGATCTGTGATAAGGTGGAGAGCAGGAGTGACTAAATGACAAAAGCGATATTGGTGGAAGGCAAAAAGGGGTGGTAATGGGACAAGTAAAAGAAGTAAAGATGGGTCTAGAGGAGCTGCAAATGACAACAGCAGAACCATTAACAGCACCTGCTGTCTGAAAAAATGGGCATGATGCGGAGATGCCGGTGTTGGACTGGGGTGGACAAAAGTGAGAAGTCGTACAACACCAGGTTATAGTCCAACAGTTTTATTTGAAATCACAAACTTTCGGAGCGGCTGCTCCTTCGTCAGGTGAAGTGACTTCACCTGACGAAGGGGCAGCGCTCCGAAAGCTTGTGATTTCAAATAAAACTGTTGGACTATAACCTGGTGTTGTGCGACTTCTCACTTTTGAAAAAATGGGAGCAGTGGATACTTGCTAATCATTGTTCCTCTTCTATTTGTAGGTCCTCACAAGTGAGTAGCAGCTGGCAGTGGTGCAAAGGATAGCGGAGGACACAGCTGGCCAGAGGGTGAGCCCAGGTCCAAGCACTGCTGCAGCAGGTGGAGATGTAGAGTTCAGCGCCCTAGCCTTTAAAGAGAAGGATCTTGGCAGTGCACCAGCAAACAGTGGATGCATTGGGAAACCAATAGATGAGATTATGAAGAAGTCCTCCTCCAGCATATGTGGCATTCTGGTGCAGGCATGCCTGCTATATAAACGCAAGCTTTTTTTCTCTGTACTGAAAATGGAGCAGTGTTAACAATGCAAAAGCCTTTGTCACCAGCAATGGCAGCTTTCATCGAAGTTCAAACTGTTGCCATTCAAGCTTTGTCCTCCACCGTCTTCTCCAGCCTAGAAAGGCTGTCCAGGCTGAGCAGACACAGACTGGGGAGGATGGGGGTGGGAGATGGGGGCGGGGGCGGGAAATCGAATGGATAAGGGCTTTCATCAGGTTACGGATCTCCTATAGTCTGTTAAGCAGATCCGCAGCCAGATGGAAATAGAACTGTCGCAATGGGAGCTGCATATGCTGCCCTCTCAGAAGGGCAGTACAGCCACCCTTATCCAATGTCTGCACAGGTGCCACCAATCCGACTACCCAGACTGCCCTGGCATTGATCAAGATAAGTCAGTCTGCAGCCTTCTTGGGAACGCACTCCTGGATGTCACCCACCATGAACATCTCCAGTTCCCTCATTTGAACAATAGCAGCCTTCCACCAGCCATGCTGAAACCACAGGGACAGCACCTCGGAAAATCCCCAGAATAGGAAAAGTAAGCACTTAGAAAAGGTGTTATTGGTCAACACCCGGGTGACTATGTTGTTTCATGGTAATTGTTGAAGCAACTAAAGAATTGGAACCTCTGGAATATTGTGTGCACACAGCAGTTCCATATTATCATCAGAGCTTTAGTTTTCAGGTGGTGTGTGTGTGTAAATCATAGTTTTTGTTTTTTTATTTCATCTGGAAGGAAGTTGGAGAGGTTGTTGGCAGAGTTTGGGGGGGTGGGGGGGGAGTTGGGAGGTGGTCATGTGAATCGCTGTTGTATTATGTTGTCTCTCGCTGTGTGAGCTGCTGTGAGTCGTCACCTTCGACTTCAGTATCCTCTTCTTCAGAGTCATGGCTGGCTTCCTGTCCGCTCAATGTTATACTTTGGCTGCGCTGGATGTCAACATCATGCAGCTACCGCCACCATGGGGGAAACTCGGTGCTGACTGCTCCTCCTGAACGATCCAGCTTTAGCCCCAATCTTTACTGAGGTGGGATTTCCAGGTTGGGGGAGAAGGCTGTGGAGTTTTAACTGAGCTGGACATGGTCGCTTTCATGCTCTCCTCAGCTTTTGCAAGATTCCTGCGGCCTGTTCAGCAGGTTCTGGTAATGCCCAGTTTCCTTTGTGGGCCCTGCCGTCAGCTGCAGTCCTGTTGAATCGCCTGAAAATTGCAACAGGTTCTACCTGCATTATAAGACCCTTATTTAAATAATGCTGGTGCCGGATGCAAATGGGCAAGTGGCCCATCCAGGTCCTAAGCCAAGGCCTCATGGCGGCAGCCACCACACAAGTACAAACAGGGCGGGAGCCAATAGGTACTACTTTAATTCCATTGCTTCCTCATTTGTGCCCATCAGAGCAGTTGAAAACGGCCCCATCATTTATAAAGCAATGGAAGATTACAAAATTACAAAGATATATATCGTTACCTCTCTTTGGTTTTTTTTCTCCCCTCACTGAGTATTTCAAGACCAACATTCACTGCAGATCTTTCCACAATTGGTTATTTGAAACCAGAAAATGTAGTTTAATACAGAATCATGCTTCTCTTCTGTATACCTTCTTTTATTATAAATCTGCCATCAAACTGGACAATGGGAGTGGTTGTGGGACTACCTTAATATAGTCTACAAGATCACCATAGCAACAGCAGTATCCAACCTGACTACAGGATTGCAAGTTCTCTGTTAACCTATTAGTAATGTGGAATCTAAATTGTGCGATCAATCATCATAAAGGAGCCTCTATAAGATCACACTATGTAAACTATTTGCAATATTAAAAGGACAGGCACCTTGTGCAAAAGGAGGGAGATTTGTTTACGTTACCAGGTATTTGACAGATTCTAAGTATCTTGTTCTTCTGGTCACATAACTGCTTTATATTATTACCAAGTCCTACCTGCTTATTATTATTCCATCACATTTCAAAAAATATTGCCACAAAATAGAAGAAAGAGATTATTAAATATATTTAATAATAAATATTTTGGGGCTCTCCCATCACTGAGGAGATGCGAGCACTCTAACATGGGAGCAACGGGCTGAATCCAGCACTGAAGCGTGGGATTTTTTTTAAGCACATACAAGCAAATTTCCCCTAACATTCCTCACAGAGAGTTGGAAGTTATGCCAGTTCCAAGGAGGCAAACATGGCCTCAAAGGATTTGGATGAAATTTGTGAAAGATGTGCTCAAAGACAATTAAGTAAGTGTTTTTGATTGTTTCTGGGAAAATAGTGTTTTCCTTTCGCACTGCAGGTGGATAAAGATTGTTTTTTCCCTTTCACAAACCAGTTACACAAATAAGTAAAGCTGTGCTTGCAACATGGGGTGGTAGGGGAGGGGGGGTGCGGGGAGGCATGGAGAGCAGCTCAGGAAAGAGAAGGATGGCTCAATGCCATGTGGCTGCGTAATTCTTCTCTCCAGTAGAGTGGTGTAGTGGATATTCAATTGTATATGAAAGTCATGTATCTCACTTACAGTGGCTTGTATATTTTGAGCTGAATACCGACGCCAGCATTAAACATAATTTAAAGTAAATGTCAGTTTCCTTTACAAAAATATTAAAATATATAGACATACTTATTCATTTCCAGACAAATGGTTTAAGCTATTATGGTGCATGTCGAAAACCACCATCACAGAGCCACCTACAAGCACATCAGGTATTGCAGGTAAATGTGCACACATTCATAATGGGATTTTCCATAGGATCAGATTGACTTGGGAGTTTTCAAGCCATGTTGAAATGGAATGTTCTGACCCAACTACATGGTTTTTAGCAAGGCTTTTGACAAAGTTCTAAATGGCAGACTGATCAGAAAAGTAAAAGCCCATGGGATCCAAGGGAAAGTGGCAAGTTGGATCCAATCTTGGTTCAGTGGCAGGAAGCAAAGGGTAAAGGTCGACAGATGTTTTTGTGACTGAAAACCTGTTTCCAGTGGGGTTCCTCAGGGCTCAGTACTAGGTCCCTTGCTTTTTATGGTATACATCAATGACTTAGACTTCAATGTAGGGGGCATGATTAAGAAGTTTGCAGGTGATATAAAAATTGGCCGTGTAGTTGATAGTGAGGAAGAAAGCCGTAGACTGCAGGAAGATACCAATGGACTGGTCAGGTGGACAGAAATGGAATTCAATCCAGAGAAGTGTGAGGTAATGCATTTGGGGCGGGCTAACAAAGCAAGGGAATACACAATAAATGGTAGGATACTGAGAAGCATACAGGAACAGAGTGCATGTCCACAGATCCCTGAAGGTAGCAGGACAGGTAGATAAGGTGGTTAAGAAGGCATATGGGATACTTTCTTTTATTAGCCGAGGCATAGAATATAAGAGCAGGGAGGTTATGCTTGAACTGTATAAAACACCAGCTATAGTACTGTGTACAGTTCTGTCACCACAGTACAGGAAAGATGTGATTGCGCTAGAGAGGGTACAGAGGAGATTTCTAAGGATGTTGCCAGGACTGGAGAATTTTAGCTATGAGGAAAGATTGGATAGGCTGGGGTAGTTTTCTTTGGAACAAAGGAGGCTGAGGGGAGACTTGATTGAGATGTATAAAATTATGAGGGGCCTGGATAGAGTGGATAGGAAGGACCTATTTCCCCTAGCAGAGAGGTCAATAACCAGGGAGCATAGATTTAAAGTAGAATCATACAATCATAGAATGGTGACAGCACGGAAGAAGGCCATTCGGCCAGTCGAGCCCCTGCCAGCTCTCTGCAAGAACACTTCAGCGAGTCCCACACCCCCGCCCTTTCCCCGTAGCCCTGCAAATTTTTTTCCTTCAGATACTTATCCAACTCCCTTTTGAAAGTCGTATAGGTACTCTATACCTCTATTCAGGAAGCCCAGGATCCCGTAACTGCTTCCTCAACCTGTCCTGCCACCTTCAACGATTTGTGCACACATACCCCCACGACTCTGTTTGTGCACCCCTTCAGAATTGTACCATTTAGTTTATCTGTCCTCTCCTCATTCTTTCTACCAAAATATATCACTTCACACTTTTCTGCGTTAAATTTCATCTGCTACGTGTCTGCCCATTTCACCAGCTTGTCTATGTCAACACGGTGGCATAGTGGTTAGCACTGGTGCCTCACAGCGCCAGGGACCCGGGTTCGAATCTGACCTCGGGTGACTGTCTGTGTGGAGTTTGCACATTCTCCCCGTGTCTGCGTGGGTTTCCTCCGGGTGCTCCGGTTTCCTCCCACAGTCCAAAAATGTGCGGGTTAGGTTGATTTGGCTATGATAAATTGACCCTTAGTGTTAGGGGGGGGATTAAATATGTGGGGTTATGGGGATAGTATGGGATATGTTAGGGGGAATTAAATACGTGGGGTTACGTGGGTAGGGTGGGATATGTGTACTGTGGGGATTAAAGCAGGGACAGGGTACTGGACTTGGATGATCAGCCATGATCGTATTGAATGGTGGAGCAGGCTCGACGGGCCGAATGGCCTACTCCTGCTCCTAGATTCTATGTTTCTATGTTTCCAGAAGTCTATCACTCTCCTCCTCACTGTTCACTATACTTCCAAGTTTTGTGTCTTTTGAAATTGTGCCTTGTACACCCACATCCAAGTCATTAATATATATCAAAAAAAGCAGTGGTCCGAGAACCGACCCCAGGGGAACACCACTGTATACCTTCCTCCAATCCGAAAAACAACCGTTCACCACTACTGTCTGTTTCCTATCACTTAGCCAATTCCGGCTCTATGCTGCCACTGTCCCTTTTATTCCACAGGCTTCAACTTTGCTGGCAAACCTATTATATGTCGAACGCCTTTTGGAAATCCATGTACACTACATCAACTGCATTACCCTCATCAACCCTCTCTGTTACCTCATCAAAGAACTCAATCAAGTTAATTAAACACGATTTGCCTTTAACAAATCCGTGCTGGCTTAATTAATCTACACTTGTCTAAGTGACTGTTAATTTTGTCCCTGATTACTGTTTCTAAAAGCTTCCCCACTACCGAAGTCAAACTGACTAGCCTGTAGTTGCTTGGTTTATCTTTACACCCTTTTTTGAACAATGGTGTAACATTTGCAATTCTCCAGTCCTCTGGCCAGTTCCTCTGCGATTTCTTCCCTTAATTCCCTCAGCATCCTAGGATGCATCCCATCTGCTCCTGGTGACTTATCTACTTTAAGTACAGCCAACCTTTCTAATACCTCCTCTATCAATTTTTATCCTATCAAGTATCTCCACTACCTCCTTCTTCACTATGTCTATGGCAGCATCCTCTTCCTTGGTGAAGACAGATGCAAAGTACTCATTTAGTACCTCAGCCATACCCTCTGCCTCCATGTATAGGTCTCCTTTTTGGTCCTAATCAGCCCCACTCCTCCTCTTACTACCCTTTTACTATTTATATGCCTATAGAAGACTTTTGGATTACCTTTTAGGTTGGCTGCCATTCTATTCTTATACCCTCTCTTTGCCCCTCTTATTTTCTTTTTCACTTCTCCTCTGACCTTTCTATATGTAGCTTGATTCACAGATGTATTTGCAACCTGACATCTGTCATATGTGCTCTTTTTCTGCTTCATCGTATTCGTTATCTCTTTTGTCATCCAGGGAGCCCTGACTTTAGTTGCCCTGCCTTTCCCCCTAGTATCTCAACTGTACCTGAACTATTTCCTCTTTAAAGGCAGCCCGTAGTTCCATTACAGCTTTGCCTGCCAATCTTTGGTTACAGTTTACCCGGGCCAGATCTGTTCTCATCCCACTGAAATTGGCCTTCCCCCAGTTAAATATTTTTACTCTAGATTGCTCCCTGTCCTTTTCCATAGCTAATCTAAACCTTATGATATTATGATCACTGTTCCCTAAATGTTCACCTAATGACACTTGCTCCACTTGACCTACCTCATTCCCCAGAACCAGAACCCATAATACCTCCTCCCTCATCGGGCCATAAACATACTGATCAAGAAAGTTCTCCTGAACACACTTCAGAAATTCTTCCCCTTCTCTGCCCTTTACACTATTACGATCCCAGTCTATATTAGGATAGTTGAAGTCCCCCATTATTACTACTCTATAGTTCTTGCACCTCTCTGTAATTTCTCTGCAAATCTGCTCCTCCATATCTTTCCCACTATTTGGTGGTTTATAGAATACACCTAGTAGTGTAATGGCACCTCTATTATTTCTTAACTCTAGCCATATAGATTCTGTCCTTGACCCCTCCAGGACATCCTCCCTCTCCAGCACTATAACATTCTCCTTAACCAGTACTGCCACACCACCTCCTATCTTTCCTGAACACTATAACCAGGAATATTTAATATCCAAACCAGCCCTTTTTTGAGCCAGGTCTCAGTTATTGCCACAAATCATATTCCCATGTGGCTATTTGTGCCTGCAGCTCACTTATCTTGTTTACTACACTTCATGCATTCACTGTGAACCCATCTTAGACCATTCTGTATTCTCTCTTAGTTTGACCCCCCCAATACCTTACTATTTCTTACTTTAGTGCTCTCTGCCTCTCCCAATCCTTTGAGCACCTTATTTCCCCTTTCTAATGTTACATCCTGGTGCCCATCCCCCTGCCAAATTAGTTTAAACCCTCCCCAACAGCACTGGCAAACCTCCCTGCGAGGATATTGGTTCCGGCCCTATTGCGGTGCAACCCGTCCGGTCTGTACAGGTTCCACCTCCCGCTGAACCGGTCCCAATGCCCCAGGAATCTAAAGCCCTCCCTCCTGCACCATCTCTCCAGCCACGCATTCATCTGCGCTATCCTCCTATTTCTATACTCACTAGCGCGTGGCACTGGGAGTAATCCGGAGATTACTACCTTTGAGGTCCTGCTTTTTAATATCTTTTCCCTAGCTCCCTGAAATCTGCCTGTAGGACCTCATCCCTCTTTCTGCCTATGTCATTGGTACCGATATGGACCATGACCTCTGGCTGTTCACCCACCCGCCTCAGAATATTCTGCAGCTGCTCAGTGACATCCTTGACCTTGGTACCAGGGAGGCAACATACCATCCTGGAGTCACGTCTGCGGCCGCAGAAATGCCTGTCTGCTCCCCTAACTATCGAATCCCCTATCGCTATTGCGTTCCCACTCTTCTTCCTCTCCCCCTGTACAGCCGAGATGGGTAGAAGGATTAGAGGGGAGTTGAGGAGAACTTTTTTCACCCAGAGGGTGGTGGGGGTCTGGAACTCACTGCCTGAAAGGGTGGTAGAGGCAGAAACCCTCATCACCTTTAAAAAGTACTTGGATATGCACTTGAAGTGCTGTAACTTACAAAGCTACGGACCAAGAGCTGGAAAGTGGGGTTAGGCTGGATAGCTCTTTTTCGGCCGGCACAGACACAGTGGGTTGAATGGCCTCCTTCTGTGCCATAAATTTCAATGATAACTACCATTTTTAATACATGATGTTAATTTAAATATCTATAAATATGTTTTAAATATCTTGTTGATTAATTTAGACATGTTAAATACTTAATAATCATCGTAATGGAGTTAATGGAGTTAAAATGAGAGGAAAAATACAAAAATTAACAGTGCGTTGCATCAAAGAATAAAAGTTGATTTTCTGCAGTTTTGCTTCAATTTGAAACAAATTCAAATTTGAACACTGAAATAAAGTTGATTTATGACATCATTTTTATCCAAAAATCAGAGTGTACATATGTTCAAACTCATTAGGGAGCACATTAAAATAACTTGAAAATAATAATATTTGCTGAATTCTAATATATTGCATACATCTTTAATACATGATTTCAGTGCTGCTCTTGAAGGACAGAACAGCTGGTATACTTCTCATTTAGTATCTCTTCAGGCAGACAATTGTTAGTCGTGCCATGAACATGGATGAAAAAAGATTTTATAGACAAGAACACTGGTACTTCTGTTTTAGATGTTCATTGCCATCCACTTACAACTTTGGTAAACTCCATGAAGCTGCACCTATGGATGGCTACTTGTAAACCTTGGTCTGTATATTTTATTTCATGCCACATGCTAAGGCAAGAGAATTATAGTAGTATATAGTGATCAGTGTGCAGCTGCCTTATCAAACTGTTATCTAACCCCACAACCTCTCCAAGAGCCTCAGTGACTCAGTATACAAGTTGGTTTTCAATCAAGTGTTGGAGATTTTTTTTTTTAATTTTCACATTTTCTTTGTCTCTTTTATCTCTCTCTCTTAATCCCATCTTTTTTCGGGATCTTTATTTAGCTTTCTGTACATGATTTAAATCTATTTTATACTTCCTGGTTTAGACTCTGCGTGTCTCAGTGAGGATTCTTCAATCTGATTGGTTGAAGAACATCGCTGTTGCTTTGCCTGCTCACAGGTGCCACAGGTCCCCTGTAGAGGGCGCTGCGCTGGATCAGACACCGGATAACAGTGAGTCTACGCTTAAAAGCCCACAAAAACTCTGTGGGCAGCTGTCAGCACATTGAACGGTGAGCACCGTTCCTTCGCTGCTAACCATAAAATCCGGGCCAATGCCATCATGATAAAAATGATGCACGACCAACCTAAACAGTGCCTTCTTGGGGAAAACACACATATATGTAATCCTATGTAATCTAATATCCAAACTAGATACACAAGTGCTGTACAGACTACTTTAATATTGTGTCAATGACATTAAAGTTTCACCTTTCTAAATATTCATAAATACTTTGTTGCTATTCGTAATATAAATTTGGTAAAAAGCAAGCTGAATGTCAGTGTTTTGCTTTGAACGATTGTTTAGGTTTGATCATTATCTCATCATCAACTTCAACTAACATCATTTTAGTAAAGGAAAAGGCTGAAAGTCATTAGTGTAAATTATAACAAAGTCATAAGGATTCAACTGCAGATTTCCAAATATGTTGCTATTTAACCAAACTCAGTGCTTAGTTGACACTACTTATCTGAACTGACCAGTTAAAAGAATTAGCTGGCCCTTCCATGTCCTCCATGCCTAGCTAGTTAATCATTCAGTTTTTACGCTAAATTAATATCATTTAATACAATGCGACAGTAAAATTAATAAGCAAATCAGTTGTGCAATTACATGTCGTAGACCAGAGTTGGAAGAGCAGAGAGTGAGAGTTGGGATGTAAGGCTGGAGGATGTTAGTGAAGTCGGGAAAAGCAAAGCAACGGAGGGATTTGAAGATGAGGGTGAGGATTTGGAAACTGATGCACGGGGAGCCAGTGGAGGTTACAACGGATTGGGGTGATAGATGAGTGGGATTTTGTCAGCATAGGATGGAGCTCAAGAGGCCAGCAAGAAGGCATTGGAAAACTCAAGTCTAGCGGTGACAAAGGCACAGAGGTGAGTCTCAGTGGTATTAGCGGTAAGGTAAGGCTGGAGATAGACAATGTTTAGGAGGTGGAAGTAGGCAGTCGTGGCGATGGACTGGATGTGAGGTTTAAAGCTACACTATTGCACTAGAGGGTTAGTCTAGATTATGTGCTCAGATCATGAAGCAAAATTTGAAACCACAACCTTCTGACTCAAAGGCCACAAACTGAACCAAATTGACACTTGTTAAGAGCTTTTAAGGATGATTTGTTTTTGGGTACCATTTATTCAGACACCTATTCATTTTATTGATTACTCTATGTTTTGTTCAATCGGAGTTACTGGATAATGGAAACATTTTGCTTACAAAAACAACTTGCATTTATATAGCGCCTTTAACACAGTAAAACATCCCATGGCGCTTCACAGGAGCATTATCAAACAAAATTTGACACCGAGCCACATAAGAAGATATTTGGTCAATGAGGTAGGCTTTAAGAAGCGTCTTAAAAGAAGAAAGAGAGGTAGAGAGGTGGAGAGGTTTCGGAAGGGAATTCCAGAGCCTAGGGCCCAGGCAGCTGAAGGCACCCTGGGTGTATCCCATTAAGAGGCTTCTGCTGAATGTGTAGCCCCGATTTTAACTCTGGCCGCGTTTGGGATGGCCAGGGTGGAAGGGACAAATTAGGAAATAATTTAGTGAGAGGCCCAAACCATTTTAACTCCCCGGCCTCATTTGAATAATTCTGATCCGTTTCCTGCCTGAAACCGGTGGGGAGAGATGTCATGGTCGACGGGATCCGGATGCCACCAGGGACCCAAAGTAACAGTCCCCAGCATAAGTTAATGCTGGGAGGGAGGTGCTTGGAGGAAGAAACAATGCCCAGGCTGAGGAAGCCCAAGGACTCCTTGCAGGGACCGAAGGAGCACTCCTGGTCCTGCTGACCTATAAGGATTTCTAGCAAAATGTAAAAATTCCACAAGTTCCGCTGTAGTGTGGTTGGCAGCATATGGGCCTCACGATCCCAGGAGTTAAAATTCTGTAGTGGCGCCAATGACATCATCAGGCCATGACTTATGCATCTTAAGTAAGCCCTTGCATGGCTTGGCCGGGCTGCCCTCCCGACTCCGTTTTGCAGAGAGTTAAAGTGGCGGTGGGTCTGAACCAATTTTGTTTTGGGCCATGCGGCCTCTTTAACGGGCTGCGTGGCCCATTTAAAAGTCCACACATGCGCGTTTTTTCCCAATTTAAAAGCCGGCTCACCGGCTGCACGGGACCCCTGGAGGGCTGCGCAGCCTATAAGGAACATTGGTCTGAACATTTCGGGAATACGGTGCAATCCCCTCCCGACCGCCATTTTAACGACCTGCCTGACCCATATGCGCCAGTCTGGCTGGTTTCAAATAGAGTCTTGTGTTTCAAAGCATTGAACTCAAGTCTGTCTGTCTAGAAAACAAAGCTCAAAGTGTTTATCATCTAAATATCTGGAGATGCTGCCATGGAAACTAAAGATTATACAGGGCCTATTTATGAACTGATGCTCATGGATCTAATAATGTATTAAATTGTGGTGTTATGTGTAGGTTGCTGCAATCTCACTGTAAAATGTATTATAAGCAAGAAGATCTCCTTGGAGAAATAATCTGTTTTGCAAAGAGCTGATTTAAGAAATGGCAATGACTCACGTTGTCTCCCTTTAATTTCTAATCTAATTTGCACTCCAGCAGTTCTGATGACTGCAGCGGCCAGACTTTGTTTGCAATTTTAGGGTTCACATCCTCATAAATTACCTAAAAGGAATGGTAGACTTTGCTTTTAATGTATAAAATGTGATGTTACAAACATTGAGAATTTCCCCAGGGCTTCTCCCACACCACTGCTGTAATCTGAGCAGAAACCTCGTTTGTGCACCGAAATGGGATGTCGTGATAGTGGCCGCAAGGGAGAAGCCTCAACGGAATTCCCAATATAAGTATTTCTATATCAAAAACATGTTTTAATAGTTGGTCCAAGTACATTTACACAACTATAGCATCAGTTCCAAATGGTTTCACATTGTATCAAAGCTAAAAGTTTGTAGCGTACATCTGGAGTTTGACCCTGACTCCTCTTTGCTCTGGAGTTATATTGGGCCCTGACCCTAGATTTATACTACGGATTAAATTCACTGATCCAGCACTCCCAACAGGGAGCTATGCTAGAGGGAGCGCTAGTTGTTGAAGACAAGATTATAATACTGCTGCATTGATTCTCTGACCCATGTTCCCTTCGAGCATGGCTCCCAGTAGAAAATGCAGGATTGGTGATTTTACCTTCATCAGTTTAGCATTAGTGAGTGTGAAACTGGGTCACACCGACATTACTGTTAATAGTGTAAATACACCCAAAGCATCTCTAATTAGCAATGTCTGCGTCCCTCTCGATCAGTTGGGATAATGGATGGTAATATTAAACCCATATTTCAATCACTGTACCACATGTTTCCCGGAAAACAGGATCAGGCTCCAAGTAAGTGCGAAGGTGCAGGAGGCACTTGCACCATAGTCGGTATTAAATACGGGAAATCTGAAGATGTAGGAATGCTGGTGGTTGAAGAACTCATTTACATTTATTTAAACGATCATTAGAGGCATGAGTAAATTGTATTATCTTTTAGTGAACAATTTGATTAAAGTGGCTTGGAGATTGTTTTTTTAATTAAAATTCTAATGATTTGGATTAGGCTTGGGAAAACATGTGTACTGTAGTTCTGCTCTGAATGACATTTAGGGAATTTGGAATCTTCACATTTAAATTCCATGCAAAGAACAATATTGATGCAGTATAAGGTCATTACTGCACTACTTAATTCAGGACCGCCAGAGACCCAATAGAAAGTTTTGTTGTAAAGGCACAATTACTTAATGTGCCAAAGCTCCACAGAAGATCAATTAAATCATTGCAGAGACAGAGTCCATCAGAGGCAGTTTGCAATTAAGACTTTGTTAGTAATTCCACATCTTACAAGGCGAAATGGATTGGTTAATGAGTAGTGGCAAGTGGAAACCAGAACAGAATAGTCTGATGTGATTTAAAAGAACTTTTGAGAGTGGTCATTTCGGAGATATCAGGCCAACAAGGATCTTGAGCCAATCAAGATAGCCAAAGGGATGCTGCTAATTTCCCAGTTCTTCAACACAACTTGCAGGTAGAAATTAAGAAAGACTCAAGACTACTGGATGGAAAGAACCTAGAATCAATAGAGGATATAGAAATTAAATAGAGAAGGAAGCCAAGATGGGTACAGTAATAGCAAAGTTACAAGATATGTCAGGCAGCCAGTAAACATTCATTTTAAACAATAAAAGGCACTGGGCTTAAAAGAGTAGATGCATCTTGAAAATAGATTGTTGTAGCTTCACAGTAGTGTATTTAGAAGTGTTTTTAAGATGTTGACATCATTATGGATCAAATATCTTGCTGTAAACGGTTTGGTTTTATGTACACTTTCAACAGTGTGTATTTTTCTGAATATGTTGCCAATCATCCTATAAACATTGACAGCACACTCAGAAAAATCGACGCTGTTCACAGGCACTAGAGTCATTTACAAATATACTTGTACGTTCATATACTAGTGCAAAACAAATAAGAGAAACCAAGTAGCTCTGTAACTTATCCTCACCCTCTCGTTATTTTGTTTAATGTGTACAAGGAAATGTCGATTTTGTTTGTTTTCGTGGAGAAAGAATGGTTAGTACCAACCTGAAGTGAGAACAATGGATGTATGGCATGACAAGTACAAGGAGGACAACGGGCAGGAGGTATTAGAAGTTCTAAACTGCAGAGAAATGTTTGAAGTTGCTGATGTACAGTTCATAGGGATGTATTTGCTAGAAAATATAAAAAGTATTTTTCTATACATCAGAAGACAATAAAATGTGTTGGTTTTGTTTCAGAGAAAGTAACAACTATTGTATATAAACAAATGGGGTAAAAATTCGGTTGCTTTGTGCCTCCCGTTAGCGCCCTAAGAGGGCACAAATGGGGCGCAAAGCAACTGGCGCCCGGGTGCGGCGTCGCCCACGCCTCCCGCGAAATTCAGTGGGAGGTTAGCGGCGGCGCTAACCGGTAGCAGCGCTGCGTCGCCAGCAATGATGTCATCGCCGTGCACAGCGCCCCGCTCGCACCCTGGCCACGATCTTCGGGAGCGGCCCCTGACTTACCGCTGGACGCTATGTCCGACGGGGTCAGGGGGGCCTACCTGCGGCTGGGGAGGCGCTATTTAAAGGCGAGATGCGGGGCGGCCATTTTTGTTGCTGGCCGCCTGCCAGCACCTGCCTGCGCTCCCGTCCCCGGCCTCCTGAACCGCGCCCCTCCCCCCCACCGCCGCCGCGGAGTGCGGCTGCGCTCCAAGAGCCTGGCACTTCTCGAGTGCCGGGCTCTTTTGCCGGCACACTTGATCCCCAGGGGCCCAGCTGGGCCCCGGGTCACACTGCGCAAGGCCCCTCCCCTTTAAGAAGGGGAGGAAGGCCCGCAATACCGCGGCACAATGTTCCCTCGCAGCGCCCCAAGAGGGATACGGGGCGCTTCTAATAGCGCCCCGCTTCACTCAATTTCCATCGTGGGGCACTAAAGATAGCACCCTGGCGAAGTTAGCGCCCCAAATGGGGCACTACTCAATTTTTAGCCCAAAGTATATTGTTGTAATGTGTTTCAACAGAACTATTTAGCATTTCAGCATACCCTGTACTGTACCTAAGCAATGGCCCGGATTTTGTGATGGTAATGACGGCAAAACTGTCAGTGTTCGCTATCATTACCCCTCTGAAACAGACCATAACTTCAGGATTTAGCACATGCTGAAGTTGTGGTAAGTCATTCACTGCTCTGCCACAGGTTGCGCTGTGGAACTCCCCGTGGAACTCCCTGTAGCCGGCAATCACTGAAATCACTTGAACTGATGAAAACTTCCTTCTCTTAAAAACCGCATAAAAAGTTAAGCCTTGTTCAATGAGGTGTAACTGGGTTTTTAATGGCGCACTAACTACTGAACAACTGTTCTGGCCCTGAAAACTAATTTTATATTTGTGGAATGCCAAATTTCTCTAATGGTAAAAATTACTAGATTTTTAAAATATTTTAATTTTTTTTGTATGTTTATGATTTTTCAGCTTGTACTTTAACCCCATGTGTATGTCCCAATCTTTATTTCGCTCTCTGTAAAATGTTTTAAAAAGTGAATGATAAAAGCTGCTTTTTATTTCTTGGTTTGCTGTCTGTGAGAATTCTTCAATGTGATTGGCTGCTTCGCCAGCTTGATGACATCACTGCTACTGAACGCTGGAGTTCCCCTTTTGACAGCGCTATAATTAAATTAACGTCGAGAAAGCTAGCCACAGAGATTGTGAGATCTTTGTGGGCAGCTTTCTTCAAGGTCAGCGGCGATTCACCATCGCTTCGCCGCTGACCGCAAATTCCGGGCCAATATGTTTTTTGGAACAGTTCAAAAACTGCCAATTAACAGACATTGTAATTTTTTGCACAAACTCAATGTCAAGATAGGATTTATTTGTTTTCCACAATTAGATTCCTATGGTAAATACTAATGATAAATAATGTGATTACTATGTAAAGCCTGCTATGGGCTGAAAAAGTCTTAAGTAACAACCACTTACTATTATCTTTCTAACATAAACTCTACCATCACATCTCCCAATTCAACACAACAAAAGTAGAGTTTCCACATCTTCTAAAATCTAAAACAAACACTTGTATGTGTCGTGAATGGGATTAGCATACACAAGATTAACAATTACCTGTTACCTCCATACTTTGCACTGGAATTTGCACAGGCTGCCCATGCAGTGTGCCCTCCTGTACCAAAGGTAGAAAACAATGCACTGATGGATGGTATCATTCAGGCTAAAACTAGGAAGCATAGAATCATAAAATACTACAGCTATCCACTTAATCCAGTTCTCCTGCCTTCTGCCTATTGGATTTTTCAAATATGTATCCACTTCTCTTTTAAAAAGCCATGATGGACGCTGTTTCCACCATGTTTCCATGTCCCAAATACACACGGTATAAAAAGAAAATTCTCTTAACCTCTCCCTTTGATTTTTTTGGTGATAATGTTGACTTTATATCCTCTAATTACACACGCCTTGACCAGTGGAAATAGTTTGCCCTGATTTATTTTATTAAAAACTTGCATAATTTTGAATATCTGAGAGAGAGAGAAATGGAATGGTCACAACACTGACGCTTGGAAGACATTATTTATAAGTCTCCTAAGCAACGCATTATCAAACACCTTTAGAAAATCAATTTCCAAAACACCCACTGCATTTTCTGTATCAATACATTGTTATTTCCTCAAAAGAATTCTATTAAATTTGTCAGGCATGATTTGCCTTTTACAAATCCATCCTGGCTGTTCTTAATTAACCAATGTCTTTCTAGGTGAGTACTAATGTTACCCACTGCTGGGTAAACATCTAGAGGTCATAATATGGGAAGTTGCTCAAAAGACAGAAGAGAATGATTAGCGTTTAATAGGTGTTTATCTGCAGAAATGCAAGTCATTTTATTAACAGACCAGAGGGTTGTAAATAACTATGTCCTTCTCTGCAATCCCACCTGTGGGAGTACCTTCACCACAGGGACTGCAGCGGTTCAAGGCGGCGGCTCACCACCACCTTCTCAAGGGCAACTAGGGATGGGCAATAAATGCTGGCCTTGCCAGCGACGCCCACATCCCATAAGCGAATTTAAAAAACCATGCCTGAACAACTCAGGTACAACCACAGCCATGGGACCCCCCAGGACATCATTGAGCATACTACAGGACTCTTGAAGCAAGGGTTCAAGTCCCTGGTAAGGTATGGGGGGCTCCCATAATACGCCCCGGACAGAATCTCCCACATCATTGTAGTGTGTTTAAGAGAGGATTGCATTTGAAGGAGGCAGAGCAACAGGAACTGAGGAAGACTGAGGTGAAGGCGAGATAGAAGCAGAAGGAGGCCCAGCACAGTGACTTGCAGCCAGAGATGCCAGGGATCAGTTGATAGCACCGCACTTCCGATGACGTGCTCATTGCCCTCCCCTAAAAAGTTACACAAAGACCCTCTGCATTAAGAGTCTTTGTTACCTCCTTCAGCACTCCCTTAACCCTGCATTGAAGAAGAAAGCATTCAGCCATTGTAGACTCAAAAGCTTCTATGAAAAGATTTTGCAGACCAAAGTTCCAAAGATGGTAAAGGTGATTAATTTAATACAAAACAAAATCATTGTCTAAAATTCATTTCTCACCCAAGTGCCAATCCATAATGTCTTTCTTAAAAGAAGGTTTACCAACTCTAATATTCCCATGAGGTACTCCACCAGTAAGCTTCAGCAAAGCTGGTGGAAGACTGCTGTTGCTCATGTTGGGACCCTTGAGATGTTTGTAGCTGCTGTCTTCTGGGAGCTCACGTCTGTGCGGGCCGAGCTGTAGTATAGCCCAACTAGCTTTCTGGCACTATGGTGGGTTATTGATTGAGGGGGTGGCAAAGGAGCAGACATTCTGACATCCTGGGAGAGGCCAACACATACTGCTCCTTTTGTGCCAGTACCACTCCAATGGGGTGGCGGGTCATCGCTCCCAGTGATCTGCAAAAAGGCAGACTTTAGGAGACGAGTGATGCCTTGAAAGCCTCCACGGATGTGGTCCCCAATCTCTCCAAGGTTAAACACACATTGGAGCCCAGAGTCTGGATGGCAGCTGTTTGAGCTTCCATCAAATCTACAAAGGCTGGTAATGCAGAGTCAAGGTGTGAGGGGCTGGCTGCAGTATCCCTAGAGGTTGCCAAATGCTCCAAGGTAGACTGCAGAGTGCTAATGTCCTACATTCTCCTATGGACCACAATTAGTAGTTACTTGTTTAACCTGGACAAGCCAACTGGCACATACAAGGACATACGTTTTGAATCATAAAAAATCCATTTTGATTCTGGAAACAAACCTTTCACTGTGAACGCAAGAAAAAAGCCTGAACTGTAACATATTCATTAGTCTTTTATTTAATTTCTGTTCAATTTTTTGATTATCAGTGATTCCTAGATTGGGAAAAGAATTGCAAGATCGACTAATTTACTCAGTTCAAGGGATACCACGATCAGCCAAGGGTACTTCAACTTCTGCTCTGTGGATGTAAACTCAGCTCCTTCATGTTACTGTGCTCATTAATTGCTCCAAGTCATTTCCCTTGACAGTATCAACAACAGTCACTGTTACACAAAGGGATGTCAAAACACAGTGGTCTGTTTTTTGAAAGGAGCCTTGATGGGAGATCTTCTCATTAATGATGTCCCAGTCAGCATTTAATAACCTGAACAGTCATCGTTAATGTAATCTGTTATGATGCTATGCTACGTGACCCAAGAGGTTACCATTAATCAGGAATCAACTTCAGCTTATTCTTTTCTTGGCCCCCTTCCTGAACCAAAGCTACATCCATGCTTTGTATGCAGCTAATGTTTGAGCTGAAAATTCTACCACCTTATTAAATATCTGTGGCAACGGAACTGTAAGAGATGATGTGTAATTGTATAGGCCTTTTTCAAATGCTCATTACTTGTTAATGGTGGTAACTGAATTCATTAACTGTATTTCTTCCCCTTCCCCGCCCCTGCCCCAATTAGTTTTCTCCCCTTTCCTTCTGTTCTGTGACGGCTTCAACCACCAGACCTGTAACATGATGGCCTGGGGTTTCTTCTGCTATACAGCCTGACATTGGAGTAGTGTAACAGCCAAGGAAGAAGGAAAAGGGGGCAAAATGGCTACCATTGGATCCCCACTCCTGACATCGCCACCGGGAATCTTTCACTCCCTCAGCAGGGAACTCAGCTACACAACTTTTGACCTCCCCGTTGCATTCAAATTACAGTGGGGAGATGAGGGAAGACGGGGGCAGGGAAATTTGTCAATACCACCAACTCGTTATTAGTAAAATAGGGAGGGCAGCGCATGATGGGGCAGCAACGTCAAGCTCGCTGATGTCCCTGTTGAAGGATGGGGCCAAGCTGTAGTCACCTCTCCCTCTCTTCTGCCCCCGACACCTGGTCTGGAAGGGGCTGCAACTCAGTCATAACCTTTTTGTGTTTTTTTTTAATTGGGGTGTTTCTGCTCTCTTTAATGCTGCTTCTTCCTATCCTATTACTGCCATATTTTGTTCCCGGGCTCTTTCTCTGTAGTAGAAATACCACTGGGAGCTGACCTACGTTTTTAATAAGCCTTATCTCAGGAAACTGGGTCAGGTCACCTTCTGCCCGCTGCACTGACCCACCGACAGCGGCAAACCACCCCAGAGGGAAATCCAGCCCATGGTGTCCTTCACTGACAAACAAAGTAAACACACACACACACACACACACACACACACACACACACACACAAAAAGACACACACACACCCCCCCGCCCCCTAAGGAATTCCAAGTGCTGCATGCTTCTCCATTCCAGAGCTTGGGACTGGCATACAATCTCATATATTCCAGCAAACGCACTGCTGTCAAGAAACTTTGGAATGAAATATCACTTTTAAGCCTGATGTGGAGATGCCAGTGTTGGACTGGGGTGGACAAATGTGAGAAGTCGCACAACACCAGGTTATAGTCCATTTTCAAATAAAGCTGTTGGACTATAACCTGGTGTTGTGCGACTTCTCACTTTTAAACCTGTAATGTAAACTATCTCGCAGTCTAGTCAAATCAGCAATGACAAGGAACTTCTGTGCAGATGATTTAGCATTAGTACAGAAATTATATTCTACATTTGCAATCATTATCCAAAGAATTATCAGCAACTTTTAACTAGCTTAGTGACTATCGCTGATTATTTAACGTGGATAAAATTAATTCTACGTCATTTGCTTCTCCCCGAACTTTAGGCGGAACTCTTTCAAATATTGTTATACATCATCAGTCTTTTTTATATAAATATTTTCATTATTCTCCCCTCCTCTCCTGAAGATGCTGGCTCTTGTTTGATTCTGATTCCACAGCTACAAGCAGCCCTCCATACCTTGTCCAAATGGTCATTGAACATGTGTGAGCCTACACATCGAGTGTTGGAAGGCATCACAGCTAATCCCAATCCACATATGTACACTTTCTAGTCATGGTCACTGGATTGCCATTAAAGAGTAGGAACTGTGGTTGATTTTTTTCCTTCCTTAGGACAATTGTAGCATCCCAAGTGTTGCATTGGCTGAGATCATCTAACTCATCACAGGCTGGGAATAGAAGCTGGGTGCTTATGATCTGAACGTCCTAAGGTTATACCAGGCAATAAACACTCTTTAAATCATAGAATCATAGACTAGTACAGCACAGAAGGAGGCCATTCGGCCCATCGCGTCTGCGCCGGCTCTTTTGAAGAGCAATTCAATTAGCCCCACTTCTCCACTCTTTCCCCATATCCCTGCAATTTTTTCTCCATCAAGTATTTATCCAATTTCCATTTGAATACTACTATTGAATCTGTATCCACCGCCCGCCCCCCCCCCCACCCCCATCCCCCCCAATCAGGCAGTGCATTCCAAATCCTAACCACTCATTGTGTAAGCAAGTTTTTCCTCATGTTGCCTCTGGTTCTTTTGCCAATCATCTTAAATCTGTGCCCTCTGGTTATCGACCCTTCAGCCATTGGAAACAGATTCTCTTTATTTACTCTATCTAAACCCTTCATGATTTTAAACACTCTATCAACTCTCCTCTTAGCCTTCCCTGCTCCAAGGAGAACAACCCCAGCTTCTCCAGTCTTTCCACATAACTGTAATCCCTCATCCCTGGAACCATTCTAGTAAATCTCTTCTGCGCCCTCTCCGAAGCCTTCACGTCCTTCCTAAAATGTGGTGCCCAGAATTGGACACAATCCTCCAGCTGGGGTCGAACTAGTGTTTTATATAGGTTTAGCATAACTTCCTGGCTTTTGTACTCTATGCTTCTATTTATAAAGCCCAAGATCCCAGATGATTTATTAACTGCTTTGTTATCCTGTCCTGCAACCTTCAAAAGATTTGTGCACAAGCACCCCCAGGTCTCTCTCTTCTCACAATACATGTACCATTTAGCATGCATTGTCTCTCCTCATTCTTCCTACCAAAATGTATCATCTCACACTTTTCTGCATTGTATTTCATCTGCCATGTGGCTGCCCATTCCACTATGTCTTCTTGAAGTGTATTACTATCTTCCTCAGTGTTTACTAGACTTCCAAGTTTCGTGTCATCTGCAAATTTCTAACTTGTGCCCTGTATTCCCAAGTCCAAGTCACTAATGTACATCAAAAACAGCAGTGGTCCTAGTACTGAACACTGGGGAACTCCATTGTACACCTCCCTCCAGTCTGAAAAACAACTAGTCACCACAACTCTGTTTTCTATCCCTTAGCCAATTTTATATCCATGCTGCAACTACTCCTTTTATCCCATGGGCTTCAATTTTGCTAATAAGCCATGTGGTATTTTATCAAATGTTACTGTATCCTTAAATCATTTCTGACAGCATTTATAAGAATACAATATAAAATACATCCTAACTTGCTGTACCATACACTATACAGAGACTGCAATCTCAGTGCCATTCAAAGCAAAATCACACTTCAGCTATGCTGGTTGCAGAGTCATGCAGTTTTATGTATCTAGGCAACCAGGCACCAGCATCAATCTGGTTCAAATTCATTTCTGCAATTAAATTTTAAAATTCCAAGGGGGAGAAATTCAGTATCGCCCCATTTGGGGCGCAATTATCGGCCGGGCGCAAAGATTAGCGCCTGGCGCTAATTATCGCCACCGACTGCAAACTTGACTTTTATCGCCCCTGGAGGTGATTGGAGCGCTAAATTAGGCGCTTCACACCTGTCTTAAGGCGCAAAGGCCGAGGAGCGAGGCGCTACCTCAGAGCGCTGGTGAAGCTCATGTAATGTCAGTCAGCAATGGAACACACACACAATGGCACGGGCCAGTTCTTAAAGGGGAGGGTTGATCTTGCTTTCCATCCACATCCTGCTCATTGCAGCCTTGAATCTCGGCCTGGAGAGACCTGCACATCAAATCTGCTGGAAAGAACAATGGAGAGTACCAGGGAAAGAGCTCAGAGTGCAGCCCCCACAGTCTCTTCTAAATCGATACAAGGAATGGCAAATCAAAATGAACCTGCAAAGTGCTGCTGAGTGCCCAAAACTCATTCACACAACGTTGAATCTCTCCAGAAGTCTCTCTCTCTCTCTCTCTCAGAATGCGTAGTTAAAAAATGGCACCAACAATAAAAGGCAGGAAGCGGTCACCTTTAAATAGCGCTCCCCCTTTCCCTTCATGACTGCAGAACGCTCCCCTCAACCTGTCGTTGCTAGCGTCAGGCAGTAAGGCAGGGGGCGCCACTCAATATCCGCTCCGGGGTGATACCGGGGCGTTGCGCACTCGATTGACGTCACGATCTGCCGGCGCAGGAGATCGTGGCGGTAGTGTTTAGCGCCGCCGCAAAATGTCTAGTTAATTTCGTGAGCGGCGCAAACTTCGCTGCGCCCGGGCGCTAGTTGCTTTGCGCACCATTAGCGCCCTCTTAAGGCGCTAACGGGAGGCGCAACCAACTGAATTTTTCCCCCCATTTTTTTTAAACTGGCAAAGCAGCAATGCCTTAAATTAACAGAAGTCGGTGGGCTAGGTTCTGAAAGTGTAGTCACTCGGCTCCTAACTCAGTGGAACTGCTCACCTAATCTCTCAGCTCCATAATGAAAGAGAGTCTGAAGTCTCTACTCTGAAAAGCTAAGGAGAACAGCAAGTCGGCCCCATAGGCCCCAAATGTATACTATTGGGGCCCATGTAGAGTTCTCAAATTCAGTATTTCATGCCTAAATTTCATTGCATAATTTCCAATCAGGTTGGATAGGAATGCATCTGAATATCAAGGTAATTGTTGTAGTTTGAAGTCTTTTTATGCCTCTTTTAGACTGCAGCTGGTCTTTACAATTGAATATTTAAAAATCCTGAACTAGATTATTCTACAATTAGGCTAGTTTTTTCACAACAATCAATCTACTGTTCCAAGAGAAACTCAGATTGCTTCTCATTTACAGGCACTATGGAGTACACATTTAACACACTGGCAGTGCATTTAAAAAAATCAGGAACATTGCTCCTGCTCACTTGTTTACTGGATGGTCTCATTCTGATCGACATTACATAGTGTGAGGTTATTGACCAACATAAATAACACATTTCCTGTTATTAAACTCCATTTTGGCAAAAATTCTTTCATATTTGCTACTGCTCAACAATAAACCTCAGTTATAATGAAAATAAAATGGTTTTCAAATCTACAAAGATTTTTAGAAAAAGTTTGCCTTTCCAGATCAAAAAGATGAATACATTTGTGGCATTTATATTTAGAAATAATGGATAGCCTGCAGCAAGTTACAGTTCCACAATTCAGTCAAGAGCTACTGATAATATCGACTATGAAAGCAAATTTTAATCATATTATGAACATCAGCAGACTCTGACACTGAATTATAGCCTTAGACTTGCTGCCAGCTATTTGCTATTATATATGTATCATTTGTACTGATATTTTTTAACTATTAGGCAGTACACTTATTGGATATGGTTGAGTGGTATCGGTGGCATAAAACAGATAATAGGGTAACAAAGCTGAATACAATATTCCCCCCGAAGCTATGTGATATCACGTCAAGTACTGTAATATCAACGACAAATTATTCAGTGGCTACCCAGTGCAGATTATAAAATGTCAATCTATAATAGAGAATAGAATAGCACAATTCACAACCTCATGATGTCCCAAAGTGCTTTATAGCCAATTAAGTACTTTTGAAGAGTAGTCACTGTTGTAACGCAGGAAACGCAGCAGGCAATTTGCGCACAGCAAGTTCCCAAAAACAGCAAGTATTGCTTGAGGGATAAATATTAGTCAGGAGAACTCATCTGCTCTTCTTTGATCAGTGCTTTTGGATTTTTACATCCACCAAGAGCGCAGATGGAGCCTCGGTTTAATGTCTCATCTGAAACACGTCACCATCAACAGTGCAGCACTCCTTCAATACTGCTCCAAAGTGTCAGTCTAGATTATGTGTCCAAATTAGTGGGATGGGGCTAGAACCCACGACCGTCTGACTCAGAGGCAAGAGTGCTATCACTGAATCAAGGCTTAGTAATACATTTACATCTGCACTTTTAACATTTAATTTTGAAGTATACACAATACCCGGATTTTGTGTTCAGTGGCAAAATGACGGCCCTCGCCACCGACCTCAAAGAAAGCTGTCACAAAGTTTTAGCAGGCTCTGTGATGTCGATTTCCCCGTTTCCAATGTGACTTTCCATATAGCACCATCTATAGGGGATCTGTGATGTCCAGCAACAGTGATGTCCTCAAGCCGGCTGAGCAGCCAATCACATTGAAGAAGTCTCACAGACAGCAAACCAGGAAGTAAAAAGCAGATTCTATCATTAGCTTTTTAATCATTTTACAGAAAGTGAAATAAAGATTAGGACATACACATGGGATTAAGGTAGAAGCTGAAATATCAAAAACAAACTTTAAAAAAAAGTTATTAATTTAAAAATCTATGGAATTTTTAATCATGGAATGGAGGGAATGACACTTGAGAGGTTGTTCAACAGTAATTATGACTTAGTATGCTGTTAAAAACTCAGTTACCCCTCATTCAACAAAGCTTAACTTTTCCAATGGTTTTTACAGTGAAAATAATGCATAAAAAGTTGAAGTTCACGTCAAATCAGTGATTTCTAATTGATTCCATCCGGGAAGACTGCACCAGCGTATCCTGTGGAGGAGCAGGGTATCACAGACAGCCACTTCCGGATTTCCGTGCTTAACTGCGCATGTGCGGATGCCAGAAGTTGCTGTCGATTTTACACCGTAATGACGGCGAATGCTGACAGTTTTACTGTCATTACAACCGCAAATTCCGAGCCTATGTTTTTCTGTTATTTTGCTAAGAGGCCCCTTGTGGCTACATGCATGGATGAATATAAATATACAATCCTGAAATAATAAACTCAATTCTATAACATAAAAAATGCAATGTAGATCCTTCAAAAGGAAAAACATTTAGATCTCAGCTTGGTGAGCTGGTAACACTTTCACCTTCAGTTAGTTAGAAGGTGACGGACTTGAGTCATGCACCAGGACAAGTACAAGTCTTCCTTTTCTTTATCCATTTTCTAGAAACTACTAGAGTCATTAATGATGTCTGTTTCTTAGAGATTTATTGGGCATCTTTTAGCTAAGCCTCACTCAGTCCAAATCCAGCTTTATTCAAGACTAACCTAATCCTTGTCACACAAGACAATTTATACTTGACAAACCAAAAAAGTAGAAATGGTGGTGGGGCAGTAGGTCTTTTGAAATGTATGCTTTTACTGTCATTAACTCAATTAACCCAACAGGTTTTAATCAAACCCTTTGTCTCCACATAGTTTACTTGGTAACTCCTTTAATAGCCTTATGATTTTTCAATACAATGCAGAAATGACACCTTGAAGCATAAAGGTGAATCTTTTGTTAATCTTATATTGGAGATGGGAATTTACCTGATATAGATGAGCAACAAAGTATTGATCATTTTCCCCATCTTTGAATGAAAAGCAAATTCTGCCGTTCTTGTACTCTGCAAAGTTTGAAATTCATTAATCCTCTTTCAGCTTGAATTCATGATCCCAATACGTCTTTCCCTCCTTTCACTGCAGATCTAAAACTCCCGTTAGCTTCAAAGATGAACAATCACTGTTTTGCTCAAAGTCTCTATTAAAATGTGCAAACAGTGCCCATGCTCATTAATATGCCCTCCACAACTGCAGCCAAAAAATAGCTCATATAATGGATGGAACAAAGCAGCAGATAGTAAATAAAAAAAATATTCCCACAAAGGGCAGCCAGTGTCCAATTAATGGATATATTCTAATATGATCAATAATTAACTGCCACCTTTATGAAGATTTGGCAACTAATGTCGAGGAAGATAATCACATCTTGGCACATGTACTTCCTTCAAGAACTCAGCCGCGGAGAATGAACCATTCAGCTTAAAAAATGTTACATCATGTTTATCAATTAATAACACAAGAAAGTGTGGAAAGAGAAAAGGCTATTTTGACCATCAGGTTTACCCTATCATAGACTCGGCCCACCCCATTTATTCTCCGGAGGGAAGGTTCTGCATAAATACTCACTGATCCTCAAAGGGAATTGAGCTAAACTCCAGAATATTCACCACTCATATCTCGACTATTGAAGCGAGAAAGATGTCCTGCAGTCAACAAATTAAACAAGAATACTTTCTACTTCTTACCACCTATTTTTCCTTTTTCATAAAACTAATATAAACAAGAAAGAATAAATTATATAACGCTTTCAGGTCCTCAGCACAAGCCAAAGCACTACACAGATAAATATTAAGCATAATTATAATGACCAAGGTCGATAATGGGTTAATTACCCTTTTTGGAAAATGCCGTTGGATCTTAACAAAGGGTTGAATTTTGCCGGCGCTCAGAGGGCGGGTTCAGAGACAGGTCCACTGTCAAAATGGCAATGATCGACAGTGGGGCAGAAGTCTGCTCTGAACCCGCCTCCTTGTTAATTTCCCAAGTGCTGGCTCCGCCTGCGGTTTGCAGACCCGGCACTAAAAGGTATTTAAGCAGCATTTTACCAGGTCCGAATGATTTTTCCATGTTTTTTACGAGGTTCCCGGCACTCAGGGATCACGTCAGGTAAGTGTGTCAGGTTTTCAATGACTCTGCATTGCTGTGAATAGTTGACAGCTGCAAAAGTTGGTATAAAAACTACCATTTCACAGCTGTTCAATTTCCAATCTTAGAGGCTGGAGCATTCAGAATTTGGAATACACTTTTCAGCTTTATGGAGGTTTGAAGTGTTTGGAGCAAACTCTCTATCCAGTGTCACCTCCTTGGAGCAACCTCTCTCACCATTGACAGATCGCTTCTGTCATCTCAACTTCAGCTGCCATCTATTCCAGCAGCATCGGATCCCTTGGAAAAAATCTCACCACGATCAGCTGCAACACCAACATCACTGGGCATACCAGCAGCACCAACAACAGCACCAACCTTCTCCGCAATCACCTGATGCTGCACAGGACACAGGGCATCAGCACCAGAGCACACTGCTGCCCGGGAGGCCAGGGATGGCCTCACCATGGCCACATTTACTTCACTTGATGCTGTACACCCTGGCTGCCACATGATGCGCCAGGTTGGCACCACCCCACACCAACGCCATAAAGCATCCCTACCATGCCCAAGCCATTCCTTTCACACTCATCACCATTGCGGGGGTACCGTTATGTCTCACCATTCACTGTAACTCAATAAGCCACTTCCAAAGGTGCACACAAATCTGTCCAAGGCAGCAAAGTGTTGAAAATAAAGATTTCAATGTTTGACAACGCATTAACAGAAACTTCACATCGACATTGGCGATAACACCCAACTGCTTACCCTTGTGTGTTGTTAGTTGGTATGATTGGAAAAGGATGAGGGTGAGTGTGAGGGGTGGCTAGTGAGATGGGGAGGTGATAATGTAGAGGGATGGGTGGAGGTGAAAGGTAAGTTGGTGTGAGTAAGGATGTGCAGGAGTAGGGTAGGGAAGGCAGAGTGATGGGGATGTGATGATTGGCACAGCAGGATGAGGTTGAGTGTGGCTTTGTAGTAACGTTTTGTGATCTACTGAGATCATTGAAAGGGTTGCGCCACTGCAGCCTGGTCCTCCTAATAACATCCCTGCTTGTGTCCTCCTCTGCAATGTGCAACCAGGCTGTGTTGGTCTCCTGGGGAGGTGTCTTCTGCCCATTGGAAGGGAAGTGAACCTCCCTGCGTGCTGTGACTCCCTCCATAAGCATATGGAGGGAGTAATATGAGAGCCTGGGTGCAGCCGTGCACCTTTGTGCAGTGCTCGTCAGTGTTCGCAGCACCTCAATTCTGTAGAACACTGACAGCAGAACTGTCAAAAAGATTGTGGACATGGTCCCTTTAAGGAAACCGGCAGATGATGCGTCATCAAATGATGTCATCAGACCCGCTTCCTATTAATTGGCCGGGAACCTCGCAGGGTGGGCTTAACAAGCCCTATCAATGGAAAATCTTGTTGGAGGCCGGGATCGAGACAGATGTGGGGTCCCCACACGCCACGGACGTCGCCCACCCCGGACCCGCCGAGGTTGGAAAAATCCAGCCCTGAGCGTATGCATTGGCAAAACCTGTCCGCAGTTCATCTGCTTTCGTCTTTCAGTTTCAGTATTGAACTGGAATTGAATTGTGCTGTATGTAAGGTAGGGTTCATAGTTTCCTAACCAAATATCAGAATTCAGAATGGACTTATTTAAAAAGGGCAGTAGACAGAAGGCTGGTAACTATAGACCGGTTAGCCTAACATCTGTGGTAGGTAAAATTTTGGAGTTCATTATTAAGGAAACAGTATCAGGACATTTGGATAATCATAATTTAATAGGACAAAGTCAGCATGGTTTTACGAAGGGGAAGTCATGTTTGACAAATTTGCTGGAGTTCTTTGAGGAAGTAACATATAGAGTGGATAAAGGGGAACCAGTGGACGTAGTGTATTTAGACTTCCAAAAGGCATTTGACAAGGTGCCACATAAAAGATTATTGCTTAAGGTAAAAAATCACGGGATTGGGGGTAATATTCTGGCATGGATAGAGGATTGGCTATCTAACAGATAGCAAAGAGTTGGGATAAATGGTTCATTCTCAGACTGGCAATCAGTAACTAGTGGTGTTCCACAGGGGTCAGTGCTGGGTCCCCAACTCTTTACAATCTATATTAACGATTTGGAGGAAGGGACCAAGTGTAACATATCAAAATTTGCAGATGATACAAAGATGGGAGGGAAAGTAGTGAGTGAGGAGGACATAAAAAACCTGCAAGGGGACATAGACAGGCTAAGTAAGTGGGCAGAGACTTGGCAGATGGAATACAACACTGGAAAGTGTGAGGTGATGCACTTTGGCAGGAAAAATCCTAGAGCAATTTATTATCTTAATGGCAAGAAACTGGAGAGTACTGAAGTGCAAAGGGATCTGGGGGTCCTGGTGCACGAAACTCAAAAGGTTAGTATGCAGGTGCAGCAAGTGATTAAGAAGGCAAATGGAATGTTGGCTTTCATTGCTAGGGGGATAGAATATAAAAATAGGGAGGTATTGCTTCAGTTGTACAAGGTATTGGTGAGACCGCACCTGGAATACTGCATACAGTTTTGGTGTCCTTACTTAAGGAAAGACATCCTTGCTCTCGAGGCAGTGCAAAAAAGGTTCACTCGGTTAATCCCGGGGATGAGGGGGTGGTCATATGAGGAGAGGTTGGGTAGATTGGGACTCTACTCATTGGAGTTCAGAAGAATGAGAGGCGATCTTATTGAAACATATAAGATTGTGAAGGGGTTGGATCGGGTGGATGCGGGGAGGATGTTCCCGATGACGGGTGAGACTAGAACTAGGGGACATAGTCTTAGAATAAGGGGCTGCTCTTTCAAAACTGAGATGAGGAGGAACTACTTCACTCAGAGGGTGGTAGGTCCATGGAATATGCTGCCACAAAAAGCTGTAGAAGCTACATCATTAAATAAATTTAAAACAGAAATAGACAGTTTCCTAGAAGTAAAGGGCATTAAGGGTTACGGGGAGCGGGCAGGAATTTGGACATGAGTCTAGGTTCGGATCGGTCATGGCCCTGTGGGTAGTGGAGCGGGCCCAGGGACCGTGTAGCCTGATTCTGCTCCTATTTCGTGTGTGCAATTCTGTTAGATGCAGGAGATGGTTCTGTGATAGTAGATTGGCGGTTAGGATCGGATCAGCCATGATCTTGTTGAGTGGCGGAGCAGGCTCGAGGGGCCGATAGGCCTACTCCTGCTCCTATTTCTTATGTTCTTATGTTCCTGAACCGAGAAACCTTGCAGTTTTCAATCTGTCCAGTGCCCGATGCACCTCTTTAGAGAAATCTCAATAATGTTCCTTTCTGTGCAAAGGCAAACAGTGACACATGCTACCTCAATAGTATGCTTGCAGATATTTGTAGAGGGCTTCCCAGGCAAACAGATAAGGCTCAAAAATAGCACACTTCAAAAGGAAAAGACAGCAATCAGCAATTTGAATATAAACAAAGTACTATCAAATTATCCAGGCCTCTACAAATAGGAAAACGCAGTTCACAGGCAGAATCTGGGAAATACATGTCTTCTCACTCCAGGGATTCTAGCACCCATTTGAGTTTTGTGCATCCCAACATATATTACAGAAACTGCTCATTTGTATGTGTACACCCTCTATATCCCTATACCACATTTTACATTGATTGATTTCAGATACAGGGTCACTCAATGCAAAATGCAAGATTTTTCAGCATGAGACATTAAATAGGCCACTTGTAAATCTAGAGAATTATACTTGAGACATAAACAAACTACACAATGCATTTTGTTCGGACAGTTTGACACCAATAAGATCAGTTGGATATTATTTGGTGGGTAAAACAAATGGATTAATGCAAATAAAATAAAAAGAAGCCAATAACAGCAACAACAACTTGTATTTATATAGCGCCTTTAACGTAGTAAAATGTCCCAAGGCGCTGCACAGCAGTATTAAAAGACAGAAAATTTGACACCGAACCACATTAGGAGGAAATAACGCAGGTGACCAAAAGCTTGTTCAAAGAGGTAGGATTTAAGGAGCGTCTTAAAGGAGGAAAGAGAGGTAGTGAGGCGGAGAGGTTTAGGCAGGGAATTCCAGAGCTTAGAGCCTAGGCAACAGAAGGCACGGTCACCAATGGTTGAGTGATTATAATCAGGGATGCTCAAGAGGCCAGAATTAGAGGTGTGCAGAAATCTCAGGGGTTGTGGGGCTGAAGGAGATTACAGAGATAGGGAGGGACGAGGCCATGAAGGGATTTGAAAACAAGGATGAGAATTTTGAAATCGAGGTGCTGCTTAACCGGGAGCCAAAATAAGTCAGCGAGCACAGGGGTGATGGGCGAACAGGACTTGGTGCGAGTTAGGACACGGGCAATAGTGAAACTAGAAGTTTCATTTGGATTTCTCAAATGTATTTTTTTGTTTGAAACAAAAAAACCTTAACGTACAAGTAGTCAGTTTCATAAATTTGTGACATTGATGTAAAACCTCAGTTTGCTGCTGAATTGGATCTGGTCACACACATGTGGACAGTTTATTAATCTATTGCACTCTGCTTTCAGGTGCGAGCACAATTGTGTACAATAAACAATGGAGGTCCCCTTCCTCCCCGGGAAATAGATTACATATTCTTTGAATTAACCTAACACAGCACTTGGAAATGTCCCTAGATCATTTTAACAGCATGTTATGTAAAAAAAAAACTGGAAGCCTTCCAAGGCACTTTCTGTCCCAACATCTTTTGCATTCCAAATAAGACTGACTAATCTAACCCATATACTCAGAGCTGTCTGCTCTGTTCCTAAGGCAACATGTCCCTCATGCAGTGAGAAGATACTCTAATGACAGCCTTTTCATACTCATTAAAGTGCAAGATGTCAGTATTCAAGTGTATAATGTTTTCCACTTTGTATTCAGCAGTAGCAATAAGCATTTGAGGTTAACTAGCAATTCAGGAACACTGGCTCCTCAGTATGGATTCATCAGTTCCAGTTCCGGCCAAGCCTTTCGAACTTCAACCGGACCCAATTTGATGCTTTCTTATACTCAAGGTCAGGTGCTGTTCTGGCTACAGAGGTCAAGTCATCAGAAGCAGTTTTATTGGCTTGGGGACCATCATACATCTCAAAGCACCCTGTTAAGGAAAGACAGACCTCCATTTACTTAGTGCATTATCTCTCAAAGACGTCTCAAAGAACTTCACATGCAATTAATGACTTTTAAGTGCAGTGATTATTGTTAGGCCAGCAAACGCAGCAGCCATTTTGTACACAGCAAGGTTTCACAAACAAAAATATGAACATAATATTTGTTTTTTTTGATTACTGATTGGAGAATGGAAAAGGAATGCTAGACAGGAAACTGGGAGAACTCTCTGCTCCCCTTTGTATAATGTCAAGGGATTTTTAATGTCCACCTGAACCACTACAAATGGTGTCATCTTAAGGACAGGACATCTGAAATTGCAGCAGAGTAGCAGCCTAGATTACATGCTCAAAACCACACCCTTCTAACTAGGAAAGCTAGAAACAGCCAAGCATACAATCTCCAATGTAACAACACTAAATAGAATTTGGGTGGACTACAAAACTCCAAGCAGCAACCTGAACTGAGCAGATTATATGCAGTTTTGTTGGGGGGTTGGGGTGCATGTAGACAGGTTTTGAAACTGTCCATTTCCACATCCTATTCTCTCTGCACTGGTGCATCGGCACTGTGAGTAGTACATCCAGCACAACATCATAACAATATGAAATCACCAATTTATTAAGGTATCTATGTTTTACTATATTGGCAGCTCTATGCTCAAACTTCAGCACCTCATTTACAATACAACAATGTGAATGTTGTGTTAAAATTACGTGGGCATGGATTCCCTCCTTCAACTCAATGACAATGTGAAAACTTTGGTCAATTATTTGAGGCATTTTCCAGCATTTCCACACTTTCACTGAATATCCATTCACACATGTAACTCCTCCAGGACTAAAATAAGTGCTTAGTCTGGTTGATTTAGCCATTTGCAGTTTGAGGGCTTTTTTTTCTTATCCCAGCACTATCTTCATGCCCACTAACCATTTCCACTGTATGTTCAATCCACATAACAGTAGCAATGCTTGGCTCCCCAGGTATTCTTCTAACAAACATCAGCTAGGGGTTTGCCACTTCTGTGTTCACCAGTCTATGATCTTCTATCCATTGAATTGAACAGGAGGAAAGCCATAGCCTGCCAAGGGCAGAAGCAGAAATCCCTGGCCAATGCCTTCTTCCTTGCCCACATCATGGAATACCAACAAAGCTACCCCCCAAAACTTCATTCAGACCATGATTTTGTGAGTTACTTTTGCTGTTAACAAGAATAACAGTTTTGGATCTTTAAGATTTGAGAAAGGGGAAAGGGGAAAAATGTATTGACTTTATTTGCTGGGAGTAGATTTGGAATTTAGGTCTTGTAAACTCAAGAAGGTGTTTGAGGTATTCTCAGCCATCAACCACATATCATACCTGCTCTGAAGATGCCCTGGATATAAAATTTTAATAAAATAAACAGTTATTTTAATTCTGCAAAATCTATGCATCATTTAATTAACCTCAGTGTCCACTTTCTACATCTTTGTACCGTGGTCTTAACTCTTTTAAAAAAAACTCCAGTAGGTTCCAATTAAAAAAGGCCTGTCTTACATAAAGTGAATTTCAACTAATTGACAATATCTTCTTATGGGGCTGAAGCTTCATGGATCCATTGGAAAATCACTGGCTGCTTTTAAATTGTCTGAAATCAACAAGATGTCTTACTGAAGACGTTTTTGAAGGGGAAAACTACAATTTCTAAAATTAGCAAAATATTCAGTAACAAAAAAATGTTTTCAGACTCTCCATTAATGATGTCCTAATTGAAAATAACTACATTATTGAGGAATTAGAATAAATATATACTTAGCAGAAGTGAAATATCAATAGTTTCAGTTGGCTAGCAGTGCAGTGTAACACTGCCAGTGTACCTCACACTAATGCAAAGTTTGCCTTTAATTTTTTTTAATTTAAATTAAGGTAATTTCCTATGACATCATGCCTTTTTAACTACTCAAAAGAGCCTTTATCATAGAATCATAGAATGGTTACAGCATGGAAGGCGGCCATTCGGCCCGTCGAGCCCGTGCCAACTCTCTGCAAGAGCACTTCAGCTAATTCCACTTCCCTGCCCTTTCCCCGTAGCCCTGCAAATTGTTTTCTTCAGATACTTATCCAACTTTCTTTTGAAAGATAAGATTGAGTCTGCCTCCACCACCCTTTCAGGCAGTGCATTCCAGATCTTAACCACTCGCTGCATAAAATAGTTTTTCTTACGTCGCCTTTGGTTCTTTTGCCAATCACCTTAAATCTGTGTTCTCTAGTTTTCGACCCTTCTGCCAATGGGAACAGTTTCTCTCTATCTACTCTGTCCAGACCCCTCATGATTTTGAATGCCTCCATCAAATCTCCGCTCAATCGTCTCTGCTCCAAGGAGAACAACCCCAGCTTCTCCAGTCTATCAACGTAACTGAAGTCCCTCATCCCTGGAATCATTTTTGTAAATCCTTTCTGCACCTTCTCCAAGGCCTTCACATCCTTCCTAAAGTGCGGTGCCCAGAATTGGACACAGTACTCCAGTTGGGGCCGAACCAGTGTTTTATACAGGTTCATCATAACTTCCACACTTTTGTACTCTATACCTCTATTCATGAAGCCCAGGATCCCGTAAGCCTTTTCAACTGCTTTCTCAACCTGCCCTGCCACCTTCAACGATTTGTGCACACATACCCCCCGGTCTCTCTGTTCATGCACCCCCTTTAGGATTGTACCATTTACTTTATATGACCTCTCACCATTCTTACTACCAAAATGTATCACTTCACACTTTTCTGTGTTAATTTTCATCTGCCATGTGTCTGCCCATTTCACCAGCCTGTCTATGCCTCTCCTCCTCACTGTTCATTATACTTCCAAGTTTTGCAAATTTTGGAATTGTGCCATGTACACCCACGTCCAAGTCATTAATATATATCCAGAAAAGCAGTGATCCTAGAACCGACCTCTGGGGAACACCACTGTATACCTTCCTCCAGTCCGGAAAACAAATGTTCACCGCTACTCTGTTTCCTGTCACTTAGCCAATTTCGTATCCATGCTGCCACTGTCCCTTTTATTCTATGGGCTTCAACTTTGCTGGCAAGCCTATTATGTGGCACTTTGTCGAACGCCTTTTGGAAATCCATGTACACCACGTCAACCTCTTTACCCTCATCAACCCTCTCTGTTACCTCATCAAAAAACTCAATCAAGTTGGTTAAACACGATTTGCCTTTAACAAATCCGTGCTGGCTTTCCTTAATTAATCCACACTTGTCCAAGTGACTGTTAATTTTGGCCCTAATTACTGTTTCTAAAAGCTTCCCCACTGCCGAGGTTAAACTGACTGGCCTGTAGTTGCTGGGTTTATCTTTACACCCTTTTTTTTGAACAATGGTCTAACATTTGCAATTCTCCAGTCCTCTGGCACCATCCCTATATCTAAGGAGGATTGGAATATTATGGCCAGTACTCACGATTTCCGCCCTCAATTTCCTCAGCATCCAAGGATGCATCCCATCCGCTCCTGGTGATTTATCTACTTTAAGTACAGCCAACCTTTCTAATACCTCTTCTTTATCAATTTGTATCCTATCAAGTGTCTCCAGTACCTCCTCCTTCACTATGTCTATGGCAGCATCCGCTTCCTTGGTGAAGAAAGATACAAAGTACTCATTTATTACCTCAGCCATACCCGTTGCCTCCATGCATAGGTCTCCTTTTTGATCCCTAATTGGCCCCATCCCTCCTCTTTCTACCCTTTTACTATTTATATGCCTATCGAAGACTTTTGGATTTACTTTTATGTTGGGTGCCATGCTATTCTTATACCCTCTCTTTGCCCCTCTTATTTTCTTTTTCACTTCTCTGATATTTCTATATATAGCCCAATTCTCATATGTATTTGCAACCTGACATCTGTCATACGCGCTCTTTTTCTGCTTCATCATATTCTCCATCTGTTTCATCATCCAGGGAGCCCTGACTTTAGTTACCCTGCCTTTCCCCCTAATGGGAATGTACCTCAACTGTACCTGAACTATTTCCTCTTTTAAGGTATCCCATTGTTCCATTACAGTTTTGCCTGCCAATCTTTGATTACAGTTTACCCGGGCCAGATTCGTTCTCATCCCACTGAAATTGGCCTTCCCCCAGTTAAATATTTTTACTCTAGATTGCTCCCTGTCCTTTTCCATAGCTAATCTAAACCTTATGGTACTATGATCACTGTTCCCTAAATGTTCACCTACTGACACTTGCTCCACTTGACCTACCTCATTCCCCAGAACCAGATCCAGTAATGCCTCCTCCCTCATCAGGCCGGAAACATACTGATCAAGAAAATTCTCCTGAACACACTTCAGAAATTCTTCCCCTTCTCTGCCCTTTACACTATTACGATCCCAGTCTATATTAGGCTAGTTCAAGTCCCCCATTATTACTACTCTATAGTTCTTGCACCTCTCTGTAATTTCTCTGCAAATTTGCTCTTCCATAACTTTCCCACTATTTGGTGGTTTATAGAATACACCTAGTAGTGTAATGGCACCTCTATTATTTCTTAACTCTAGCCATATAGATTCTGTCCTTGACCCCTCCAGGACATCCTCCCTCTCCAGCACTGTAACATTCCCCTTAACCAATACTGCCGCCCCACCTCCTATCTTTCCTTCCCTATCTTTCCTGAACACCTTATAACCATATATTTAATACCTAATCCTGCCCTTTTTTGAGCCAGGTCTCAGTTATTGTCACAACATCATATTCCCATGTGGTTATTTGTGCCTGCAGCTCACTTACCATGTTTACTACTCCTCATGTGTTCACATACATACACTGTAAACCCATCTTAGGCCATCCTGTATTCTCTTAGTTTGACTCCACCTAATACCTTACCATTTCTTTTAGTGCTCTCTGCCACTTCCAATCCTTTGAGCACTTTATTTCCCCTTTCTAATGTTACATCCTGGTGCCCATCCCCCTGCCAAATTGGTTTAAACCCTCCCAACAGCACTGGCAAACCTCCCTGCGAGGATATTGGTTCCGGCCCTGTCAAGGTGCAACCCATCCGGCCTGTACAGGTCCCACCTCCCCCAGAACCGGCCCCAATGCCCTAGGAATCTGAAGCCCTCCCTCCTACACCATCTCTCCAGCCACGCATTCATCTGCTCTATCCTCCTATTTCTATACTCACTTGTGCATAGCACCAGGAGTAATCCGGAGATTACTACCTTTGAGGTCCTGCTTTTTAATCTCTTTCCTAGCTCCCTAAAATCTGCCTGCAGGTCCTCATTCCTCTTTCTACCTATGTCGTTGGTACCAATATGGACCATGACCTCTGGTTGTTCACCCTCCCCCCTCAGAATGTTCTGCAGCCGCTCAGAGACATCCTTAACCCTGGCACCAGCCAGGCAACATACCATCCTGGAGTCACGTCTGTGGCTGCAGAAACGCCCGTCTGCTCCGCTAACTATCAAATCCGCTATCGCTATTTCTCTCCTCCTGTACAGTTGAGCCACCTGTGGTGCCACGGACTTGACTCTGGCTGTACCATCGCCCCCCACCAGTACTCAGAACCTAATACTGGTGGGAGAGTGAAATGCACTCAGGAGACTCCTGCACTACCTGCCTGGTCCTCCTCTTCTGTCTGGTAGGCACCCATTCTCTATCTGCCTGCACACTCCTTAGCTGTGGGTGACCACCTCCTGAAACGTGCTATCCACGTAGCTCTCAGCCTCACGGATGCACTGCAGTGACGCCAGCTGCTGCTCAAGCTCCGAAACCCAGAGCTCGAGCTCCTCCAGCTGACTACACCTCCTGCACACGTGGTTGTCCAGGACACAGGAAGCGGCGTAGCAGCCCGGGACGCTACCAGCGAGGTCGCGACGCTATCGGCTAGCGCCTCCGTAGTGCTCCGCCGAGCCCCCACCCGGGCAATAAGCCCTTTGCACCCCTTTATTAACAGCAGGCGCAAAGGAGCCGAATTCTGCGGCCGAAGAGTCTTAAAAGTCGGGCCTACCTTTATCACCGGCCGCTTCTCTCACTCTCTTAGTTAAAGTCTTTATTCACATGATTATCTATAGTTATATTAATTAGTTTATCTAGTTACGTTACAGAGAATAAAACACAAAGGGGGAAAAATTGAGTCTCGCCCCCGTTGGGGCGCTAACTTCGCTGGGGCGCTACATTTTGTGCCCTGAACAAATTAGCGCCCCCGCGGCCGAAATTCATCGGTAGTGCCCCAAGAGGGAGGCTGGGTGCTACTGGAAGCGCCCACCTCCCTCCTAGGGCGCTGTGAGGGAATATCGCAGCGCTATGTGCCGCGGTACTGCAGGCCTTCCTCCCCTTCTTAAAGGGGAGGGGCCTTGCGCAGCGCGACCCGAGGCCCAGCTGGGCCACCAGGGATCGGAGTGCCGGCAAAAGATCCCGGCACTTAAGAGAAGTGCCGGGCTCACGGAGTGTTGCCGGAACGCCGCGGGGGGTGCTTCTCAGAAGGCCGGGGACGGCAATGGGGGCAGGCGGCCAGCAACTAAAATGGCCGCCCGGCACCTTGCCTTTAATTAGCGCTGCCCTGGCTGCAGGTGGGCCCCCCTGACCCCGTCGGACATCGCATCTGGCGGTAAGTCAGGGGGCGCTACCGAAGATCGCAGCCGGGGCGCTGCGGGGCACCCTCTTAGGGCACTAACAGGAGGCGCAAAGTAACCGAATTTTTCCCCCTAATACTTTCTGCTGTATCAACAGTTACCAGTCAGAAAAAAATTCTCACAAACAATTTGAAGGTCAGTGAGCAGGGCTCTGCTCATGTAATTCAGTAGACAGATGAGCAATTTTGCTGCACCTCCCTGTTCAATGTTAATGTGTAGCCATAGCTACCTGCTCACATCACTCCACAAATGGTATCATGCAGTGGAACACCAGCATTACTGTGAAATGCTTTTACTGAGAATGCAACCTTTTTCCATTTGTGTTCAGTGGCACTGCTGAAGAGATCAGGTAGATAGTTTCATTCAGCACTTTGTGTATTGTTCTGTCAAGATTCCAATTTCCAAAGAGCAGTATTCACTTCACTGGCATCACGCAACATTTTGAATCTCAAGTCTCTAAGCCTGTAACTCAGGATGACAACAAACTGAGCTAGCACAACAACCGCCTCTTGAGATCGTTAAAAATGTCAAAGGATAAGTGCATTTCTTCCCATTATTTTTCATGAAATCTGAACCTGGATCTCAACAACTAAAGATCATTTGTACTAGATAAATGACTGTCATCCATTTAAAAATAATTAAACTGAGAACAGCCTACACTTAAAGGAAGTATTCATTTAGGTAACTGCATGAAAAAGGCCATGTAATTTTCACACACGGACTGTTTCAAAGTTATCCCATATGGGCTTAACCTTAGAAAGTCTTGGTTCATTTCTGCTCAAAATTATATATATTTATATTTCAGCAGCATCTTAAAGCTCCTTTTAATCATAAATGAATCCATGCTGCTTTCGTAGCAATCAGTTTGATCAAAGCAGAAGCTTTGTTAAAATATTTAAAATTCATAATATTTCTATACGTTATTATTTTTAAAAAATTGCTTCATGAAGTCATGTGAATAGAATGACCACCAAACAGATCTCTTAAAAAAGAATGAGAAAAAGCACTGATACCTTGAGGGCAATGATTTAGACCCAATAACTTTGATGGGCTTTATTCAACTTCATTTGTTTACACTACAAGAAATAAAAAATGTTTGTGAAAGTGCAAAAGTTTATACCCAAATAATAAATCTTCCAAATTTCCAAGTATTAGACTAAATTACACGACTGTGGCAACATCTCACACGAGGTTTATTATTATTATTATTACTGAATTGAGATCAAGAACAAATTTTCATTTTTGCAGAAGTATACTGCCATCGTGAACAAATTATAAAGACCACAAAGCCATCACTTAATTTAGTCTGAACCATTAAAAATGAATATGAATCCACACCAGTCAAATATGCAATGTGCTAGTAGT
The DNA here is from genome assembly GCA_030390025.1 of Squalus acanthias. Classification (NCBI taxonomy): domain Eukaryota; kingdom Metazoa; phylum Chordata; class Chondrichthyes; order Squaliformes; family Squalidae; genus Squalus; species Squalus acanthias. The sequence continues at coordinate 41,834,997 of CM059434.1, forward strand.
AAAACTGCATTTACAGATTTATTTTGCTTTCCATCAGAGATTGAGAGTACTAGAATACCAAAGTGGACTCACCTACACCTCAAATAACACACAGGTAGTATTTTATAGAAATTTCACGAATATCTATTTCAATGAACCAGTGTTGCAAATGATTTGACAGTCTTTTTCTATCAAGATCATATTAGCTGTGTCATGCGAAAGCAACAGTTCAAGCAATAGCCTGTGGTCACAAGATTCAGAATCATTTACAGGAAACTCTTTATTAACCGGCACCCAAATATCCGGAAATCTCTCTTAACCGGCAAAATTCTTGAGTAGGTAACCGGGGTTTTCCTTCATCTCTCGTTTAAAATTAACTTTAAAAAAAACCCCGAGGCGTTTGCCTTGTATCGGAGCGTGTAGATTGGGAGGGGAATGTGCAGCCCGGGTAGGCAGCGGACACGACAGATGGTCAGCTGGCGGTTCCCGGGGAGACGGAGCTCCGAATGCAGGCGCATGTCAATGTGTACGGGGCTCTCGTACGTTGGGAGATATAACTCTCCATTATCCGGACTTTTTGATTGACCGGCACCACGCCGGTCCCGTCGGTGCCGGTTAATAAAGAGTTTCCTGTACATGCATAATCTTCAAACACTTGCATCCAATGGTTGAGATGTAAAGAGAACTTTTTGATTAACCAGTGACTTTGGACAACATCTGACTATAATCATTCATTAGATAAAAATGGAACGGGAAAACTTTAGAAGACGACTAGCTAATGCGCTTGTTGATATGGTAAATGGGTCCCTCTCCTCAGGCGTTTTCCTCCTTCCTTTCAGAACTCCCATCATCTCTCCAACTTCAAAACAATCACCATCAACCACTTCACTCTTGTTAACTACCACCCCATTCCTCTCCAAAATCTTTGAACATGTTGTCACCTCCCAGATCTGTGCCGGTCTCTCCCACAACTTCATACTTGAATCCCTCCAATCAGGTTTCCGCCCCTCCCACAGCACTGAGACAACCCTACTCAAAGTCACAAACAGTCTTGAAGGCCAGTGGTCAAAGCATCCTTGCTGGATACACTGACTGGTCTGGAGGTCGCTTTGTTAGCAGGAATAGATGCAGATATTCCTAGTACCACCACTCACTCTAGGTAATGCCTCATTGTGTCAAATCCTTCTCAGATATTGGTGCCGAGGATGAGATAGGACTACAACATGACTCCTATCATCTGTCTCGAGTCCTTCGAGATGGTCTTTAGTGCCCAGATTTAGTGTGATGCTCATACAGCATCCTTTTTGGAGATCCAAGGCACAGGCAGCGGCTGATTTCAACAAAGCATTCGCTCCCCATTGTCAAATCCCACTTTCACCTCAACCTCTATGATGGTATTGAATGACATACATATGAAGAGATGACAAAGCAGGCAGCTTGCCTTGTTTGGTCTGGTGAGGTAATTACATTTTTCCTGCATTGCAAAGAAACAAATGCCTTTCGCAACCTCAGGAAGTCCAAAGTGCTTCAGAGCCAATTAAGTATTTTTTTTTAACAAATGTAGTCACTGTTGTAATGTAGGGAAATGCAGCAGTCAATTTGCACACAGGAATGTCCCACAAACAGCAATGACCAGATAATCTGTTTTAGTGATAATCATTGAGGAATACACATTGGCCAGGATACCGAGGAGAACTCCCCTGTTCTTCTTTAAATTGTGCCATGGAAGGTTTTATAGGGGTTCAAGATGGTGACACACACTCCCACAGCTACCTCCCTCCTCAAAGTGCGCACCAAATTCTTGATGGGTCTCCACTCCCAACTCCAAACAGAACATTACCTCCTGCTCAATATCTGTGCTTTACGGACATGCAAGTTTCACTTCCTGAAGTTTGCCATTTTGTTCCTTTGAGCTGCATGTCATCCTTGTTGCCCAGGTTATCTGCTTCCTCCATTGCTGCCATTGCCCCTTTAAGCAGCAGCAGCGGGTTCTATTTAAACGAGATGGCGCTGCAGTTTACGGTGGAATTCCACCACCTGAAGGCAGAAGTCTGTTCCCTGTCAGAATTTCAGGCCTGTAGTATGTTATGTACGTACACACTATAGGTAAATACATACATGTGCTCTCTCATACACCACATTTACATAACTTAGTAAATAAATCTCTACATTTAATATGGAGTAGCAGCTTTTTAACTTTACTGTCCATTTGTTTAAGGTTTGTATTTTTATAGCAAATGCCAAGAAGATATAGCCCCTTTCATGTCCTCAGGGGGTCTCAAAATGCTTAACAATCAAAGTGTTGCTTTTGAAGTACAGTCACTGTTGTTTTATAGACAAACGTAGCTACCAATTTGTGTACAAGGTCCATGAGCAGCAAATAAATGACCAGATAATATATCTATTGATTGAAGGATAAACATTGATCAGGGCACCAGGAGAATTTCCTGCTCCTCGTTAAATAGTGCGATGGATCAGTTACATCCACCTGGGCTGGCAGACAGGACTTCGATTTAATGTCTCTTCCAAATGATGGCACCAGCCCCTCAGTACTGTACTGAAATGTTAATCTAGATTCAAATACATTATATTCTTTTTGATTTGTAGTAAATTAATGGAGAAAAATGTTCTTCCCAGTTGTATTAAATCATGAGTTCACATGTTAGATGGCTCAAAAGAAATATCCACCCTGCACTCAGGCCCCTAAAAGCTTAGCACTAAGCTTTGGGAGAGTGAGAGGAAATTTAAGTGTTGGTGAGCATTTAAATTAAACTCGTTCAATATTTTCATAAAAGTGCAGTGGGCTTACAGCATCCAAGATTTGTTCTACAGAGAAATACAGCTCATGAATACGACAGTCAGAGCTAATACAGTACAAGAAGCTATAGCCGCTGACAGTAAATTGCAACCGTTCTCGATTTTTTCACAATATACAAAATAATCCAATTAATAGATGTGAAACATAATAAACAATGGCAAAGTCTGCATGTAAATTACAATTTTCAAGTTATTAGTCACAGAAATGACAGCAAGAGCAGGATGCAGCTTTATTGGACATTCATGAATGCAATTATTTTTGCAATTCAAAAGTTCAAAAACAAAAAGATAAAGGGCAGATAGTGGATCTTAACATTAGTGAAAGAGTTGCGACAAAACAAAATCAGGAAAGGACTGAAATGATCAATGACCTGCTCCCAATTATCGGAATACATTCCCGCGAATTGCTCATTTGGATATAGCACAAGAAATGTTTTCCTGGGATAAAGCCAAGGAATCACTTTTCTTTTTTCCAAAAAAAATGGTCCTACTGGGAAATTCCCTCCCTAACATATTAACATAAACCTTTTCTTTCTCACTTCAAAACCTAACTCAAAAAAGCTGAGCTTGACTTTGTTCATTGATTCCATTTGGAGTTCCAGCACAACACCTGGGGCTAGAAATTCGGTGCATTTGCACCTCTCGTTAGCGCCCTCGGAGACGCTAATGGGGCACAAACTACTTTACGCCCAGGCACGGCACCGCTAACGGCTCCTGCTAAATTCAGCGGGAGTTTAGCGGCGGCAGTAACCGGTAGTGCCCCGCTCCGCTGCGCAGGTGATGACGTCATCACCGTGCGCAGCGCCCCGTTTTCGCTCCACCAGAAAAATTGGCCCGCACCCCCTGAATCTGCACCGGGCGATGACAGCGGCCGATTCAGGGGCGGGAACGGAGCGGCAGGAGGCTCGCGGGGCGGGAAGTAAAGGGGAGGTGGCGGGCAAGGGGAAAGAAAATTGGCCGACTTACTTGTCGCGGCCCATTGCGTCTTTGAACGCGGGGTCCGTGCCGCGATCTGGCAGCCCGGCACTCCTCTTGTGTGCTGGGCTGCTGGCATGGCACCCCGCTCCCCGGTGGTCCAGGTAGGGCCCCGCAGAGTTGTGGGCTTGGGCCCGCCCCTTTAATGAGGGGAAGAGCCCTTCCATGCGGCAGTGCTACGTGGCCCAGTGCGTAGTGCTGCAGAACGCACCGCCCTGATATTCAGGGTTAGTGCTCTAAGAAGGAAGTGGAGCGCTTGATTTAGCGCTCCACCTCCCTCTTGGGGCGCTAAAACTGAATTTTGCGGTCATCAGCGTTATTTAGCCCCAAAATGGTCGCTACTGAATTTTTCCCCCTTAATGTTAAACTACTGACACTACCAAACAGTGGCAAATTTCAATGTACATTCAAATTTCTTGTGAGCTTTTTCTATAGACAATAATGAGTACGTGGGAATAGTTATGTGGCAATCATTTAATCTAGGGTTTATACAGCAGGCTTGAAAAGAACAGTGGACCCGATTCATTCCAGACTGTACTATCTTCCTCCACACTTAAATACTGCTTCCATTTCTGGAGGGGTGCTAATAGCACTTCTTTTATGTCCCAAGTCAGGAAATGAGAAAAAGTTTATTGCCCGATAGGCATGTTTTCTGTCTCTCATCTCTGGGTTCCAACCTCTCTCTGTTGCATTCTTGAAACTGCTATGGCCATCGGCCCTCTGAATTTTCCTTTTGTGCTTCTAAGTTCCAAATAGGCCATTTTATATGCTCGTTCCTCATCCTCACTGTATTGAAATTAACCGATCAAGATCTCAATATTGTGGAACTTAAATACTCCCTCAATCTTTTCTTTCTACTATAATCCACAGACTTTTAAAACACAAGATTCTCATCAGCTAACCACTATTTGATTTACCTCGTCTTCTCTCCTATCCTCTTTAGTCTTGTTTTTTGTCATGCATTATGGACCATGGACGTGTTTTTTTTTTACAAATTTCAAAATGATTTGGACTGGATGGGACAGGCCATTCCCTCCACATGCTCCCTTTTTCTGACATTCCCCAGCTTTGGACATCCCCTAATTGCTTGTCTGCATCTCCAAGATTCCTATGATGCACTGATCCATTCCTCCAAGTCCTCTCTCCCTCTAAATCCATTTATGACCACTCTCCTGATAAGTCTGTGCCTCAAGCTAATGCTCTCAGTATCAGCTTCAAACCCACTCCCAGCTTACCCTGGTTCCCTGATTCAGGATCCCCCCCCCGCTAACCTGGTCTCTGCTGGCAAGCCGGTCATAGTTAGGATCAGAAATAAAATGGAGGATGGAAAAAGCAGCAGCATTTCTTTTAGTATAAATATAATGCATCTTAAAAGGGAACTGCCAGGTGTGATCGTGACTAGTTTACCTACCTATTTTACCATGAGTTGGCTGGGAAATGGAAGATATCCAGAGTCAGTGTTGGTAGATCGGAACACACTGATGATCTAATTACAGTTTTAAATTTTATATCATTTGGCAGATTGATGGTTGGTGTAAACATCAAGGTTATCGATCCCACAAACAACACATGCCCTCCCTTTTTAAAAAAAAACTATGACGGGGGTATCTCTCACCTAAGTATTGTGAAATGGAAAGAGATTAGAAAATCTAAACATGATTAATTCATACTAACGCAGCTGTTTGATTTATTTAAGCTGTAAAATTGCTGACAATTTTCCTGGAAGTTTAGGAGTAAAAGAAATGAAAAGCGGTCCCAGTTTTATATGAAAGAGCAGACAGTATGCTGTATTCAACCATAGAAAGTAATCCAACTACAAACTCCAACATTTAATTGGCAAAACACACAGCAGAGAAATACTGAAGTCCATCTTCCCTGCTGACCCCACAAATTTTCGTTAAACCTTTTCATCAATCACACCTTACATATGCAGGAAACTTCCAGCTGGTTATACAGTATTAATTCCCACTCAACAGTCCAAACTGATCGCTCCATTCCAACAGTAATACATTACAACAGAAAAATCCGACCAAATACTTCATTCTTTACAGCTTATAAAATGCACAGTAACAGAAAGACAAGCTTAAATCTCCTTCAGCTTTCACATCATTGTCAAGATCTTTATTGCATCTAACATTAATAAAAACTGTTGATTAATAAAAATTAATTCAGCATTAATGTGGACATACAAAAGAGAAGGAGATTAAATCAACAATTACTGTAAGCCAAATAAAGCATAAGCTTGATGCAAGACATTGAAAGCAATTACTTGAAAAAATCATTTTTAAAGCATATACAGAGTTTAACTAAAGACTCTTTTGTAGGAAGCTGTTGCTTAGAGATAAAGAAGCTGTGACTCATGAATGGCTTTATTTTAAAATGTCACTTTCTGGTTCCCTCTGATTCACAAAAGTGTATTATAGAATCATAGGGGGAGAAATTCAGTATCGCCCCATTTGGGGCGCAATTATCGGCCGGGCGCAAAGATTAGCGCCTGGCGCTAATTATCGCCACCGACTGCAAACTTGACTTTTATTGCCCCTGGAGGTGATTGGAGCGCTAAATCAGGCGCTTCACACCTGTCTTAAGGCGCAAAGGCCGAGGAGCGAGGCGTTAACTCAGAGCGCTGGCGAAGCTCATGTGATGTCAGTCAGCAATGGAACACACACACAATGGCACGGGTCAGTTCTTAAAGGGGATGGTTGATCTTGCTTTCCATCCACATCCTGCTCATTGCAGCCTTGAATCTCGGCCTGGAAAGACCTGCACATCAAATCTGCTGGAAAGAATAATGGAGAGTACCAGGGAAAGAGCTTAGAGTGCAGCCCCCACATTCTCTTCTAAATCGATACAAGGAATGGCAAATCAAAATGAACCTGCAAAGTGCTGCTCAGTACCCAAAACTCCTTCACACAGCGTTGAATCTCTCCAGAAGTCTCTCTCTCTCTCTCTCAGAATGAGTGGTTCAAAAATGGCACCAACAATAAAAGGCAGGAAGCGGTCGCCTTTAAAAAGCGCTCCCCCAGTCCCTTCATGACTGCAAAACGCTCCCCTCAACCTGTCGTTGCTAGCGTCAGGCGGTAAGGCAGGGGGCGCCACTCAATATCTGCTCCGGGACGATACCGGGGTGTTGCGCACTCGACTGACGTCACGATCTGCCGGCGCAGGAGATCGTGGCGGTAGTGTTTAGCGCCGCAGCAAAATGTCTAGTTAATTTCGCAAGCGGCGCAAACATCGCCGCACCTGGGCGCTAGATGCTTTGCGCCCCATTAGCGCCCTCTTAAGGCGCTAACGGGAGGCGCAACCAACTGAATTTTTCCCCCATAGAATTTTACAGCACAGGAGGCAACCATTCGGCCCATCATGCCTGTGCCGGCTCTTTGAAAAAGCTGTCTAATTTAGTCCCACATCCCAGCTTTTTCCCCCCATAACCCTGCAAATTAGTCCTCTTCGAGTACATGTCCAATTGCCTTTTAAAAGTTCCTATGGAATCTGATTTCACCACCTTTTCAGGTAATGCATTCCAGATCTTAAACAACCCTGTGTGTGAAAACATGTCTCCTCATTTTCCCTCGAGTTCTTTTGCCAATTATTTGAAATCTATGACCTGTGGTTACCGACCCACTTGCCAAAGGAAATAGTTTCTCCTTACCTGCTCTATCAAAACACGTCAAAATTTTGAATAACTGTATTAGGTCTTCCCTTAACCTTCTCTGCTCCAAGGAGAACAATCCCAGCTTCTTCAATCTTTCCACATAGCTGAAGACCCTCATCCCTGATATCATTCCAGCAAAACTCCTCTGTACCCTCGCCAGGGCCTTGACATCCTTCCTAAAGTGTGGTGCCCAGAAATGTAGACAATACTCCAGCTGAGGCCTAACCAGAGATTTGTAAAGGTTTAGCATGGCTTCCTTATTTTTGTATTCAATGCCCCTATTTACACAGCCAAGTATTCCCATATGCTTTCTTAACCGCCTTCTCAACTTGTCCTGCCACCTTCAAAGATTTGGGAATATGTACCACCAGGTGTGAACGGGCCCCTCTGTTCTTGCACCACCCTCAAAATAGTAGCATTTAAATTATACTGCCTCATCATGTTGTTTCTCTTAAAGTGCATCACTACATACCTATCCACATTCAATTGCATCTGCCACGTGTCTGCCCATTTCACCAGTCTATCTATGTCTTCCTGAAGTCTGCTACTATCCTGCTCACTATTTACTATGTTGCCAAGTTTTGTATTGTCCGCAAACTTCAAAACTCCCTATACCCAAGTGCAAGTCATTTATATATAAGAAAAGCAATGGTCCAAATACTGACCCCTGGGGGACCCCACTGCATACTTCTCTCGGGTCAGAAAAACATCCATTTACCACTAATCTCTGCCTCCTATCCCTTAGCCAACCACCGTCCCTTTAATACCATGTGCTTCTGTTTTTAGAATATGTCTGTTATGAGGTACTTTATCAAATGCCTTTTGAAAGTCCATCTATACAACTACCTTCATCGCCCTCTCTGTTACTTCATCAAAGAACTCAAATGAGGTTAGTCAGAAACTATTTGTCTTTAACAAATCCATGCTGGCTGTCCTTAATTAATCCATGCTTCTCCAAGTCAGAATGAATTACGTAAACATAAAGAGAATCACTGTTAAAGTTAACAACAATGACAAACTTCAATGTCCCATCGAGGTTTTTGATTTGTTAATACTTAAACAAAAATATTCAAAGTAATCTTAAGTGCTGATGACTGGTAATAATTAATGAGCCTTAGAGTGTGCTAGAGCTGAATTTGACATTCATTAACCTTATGTTTTTTCTAAGGTTTTACTGTTTCAATTGAATGTATTTATATAGTTTGTTCTAAGAACATAAGAACATAAGAAATAGAAGCTGGAGTAAGTTTCCCACATTACAACAGTGACTACACTTCAAAAGTACTTCATTGGCTGTAAAGTGCTTTGAGACATCTGGTGGTCGTGAAAGGCGCTATATAAATGCAAGTCTTTCTTTTCTTTTATGTCATTTGGCCCTTCGAGCCTGCTCTGCCATTCATCAAAATCATGGCTGATCATCTACCTCAACTCCACCTTCCTGCACTATCCCCATAGCCCTTAATTCACTTCATTCCCAAACATTTATCAACCTCTGTCTTGAATATACTCAACGACAGAGCATCCACAGCTCTCTGGGGTAGAGAATTCCAAAGATTCACAACCCTTTGAGTGAAGAAATTTCTCCTCATCTCAGTCCTAAGTGGCCTACTTCTTATTCTGTGACTGTTAACTCATGTCCTAGATTCCCCAGCCAGGGGAAACATTTTCCCAGCATTAACCCTGTCAAACCCCTTAACAATTTTATATGTTTCAATTAGATCACCTCTCATTCTTCTAAACTCTAAGGAATATAGGCCTAGTCTACTCAATCTCTCCTCATAGGGCAATCCCCTCATCCCAGGAACAGTCTAGTGAACTTTTGCAGCACTCTCTCTAAGGCAAGTATGTCTTTCCTTAGGTAAGGAGACCAGAACAGTACACAGCACTCCAAGTGTGGCCTCAACAATACCCTGTATAATTGTAAAAAGACTTCTTTACTCTTATACTCTAATCCCTTTTTAACAAAAGCTAACATACCATTTGCTTTCCTAATTGCTTGCTGTACCTGCATGTTAACTTTCTGTGATTCATGTACAAGGACACCCAGGTCCCTCGGAATGCAAACATTTCCCAGTCTCTCACCATTCAAAAAATATTCTGCTTTTTTGTTTTTCCTACCAAAGTGGATAACTTCACACTTCCCCCCATTATATTTCATTTGCCATGTTCTTGCCCACTCAGTCAACCTGTCTATATCTCGCTGCAGCCTCTTTGCGTCCTCCTCACAGCTTACTTTCCCACCTAACTTTGTATCATCAGCAAACTTGGATACATTACACTCAGTCCTTTCATCTAAGTCATTAATATAGATTGTAAATAGCTGAGGCCCAAGCACTGATCCTTGCGGTACCCCACTAGTTACAAACTGCCAACCTGAAAAGGTCCCATTTATTCCTACTCTCTGTTTTCTGTCCATTAATCAATCCATGCTAATATATTACCCCCATCCCATGTGTCCTACTTTTGTGTAATAACCTCTGTGTGACACCTTATCGAATGCTTTTTGAAAATCCTAATACACTACATCCACTGGTTCCCCCTTATCCATCCTACTAGTTACATCTTCGAAAAACTCTGAACAGATTTGTCGAACACGATTTCCCTTTCATAAAACCATGTTGACTCTGCCTGATCATATTATGATTTTCTAAGTGTCCTGTTACCACGTCTCTAATAATAGATTCTAGCATTTTGCCTACTACTGATGTCAGGCTAACTGGCCTATAGCTCCCCATTTTTTCTCTTCCTCCTTTCTTAAATAGCAGGGTTATGTTTGGTAGCTTCCAATCCTTGGGGACTGTTATAGATTCTAAGAAATTCTGGAAGATTAATACCAGTGCATCCGCTATCTCTGCAGATACCTCTTTTAAAACCCTAGGATGCAGATCGTCAGGTCCAGGGGATTTGTTGGCTTTTAGTCCCATTAATTTCTCCAGTACTATGTCTTTACTTATACTAATTTCTTTAAGTTCCTCATTCTCTCTAGACCCTTGGTTCCCCATTATTTCCAGAATGTTTTTTGTGTCCTCTACTGTGAAGACAGATACAAAGTATTTGTTTAATGTCTCTGCCATTTCCTTATTGCCCAATATAATTTCTCCTGTCTCTGCCTCTAATGGGCCCACGTTTACTTTCACTAATCTCTTCCTATTTACATGCCTATAGAAACGTTTACAATGGGCCAGAAATTCGGCTCTCCGGCTTCCCGCGGGTGCAAGAATCGCGCGCGTACTTACATACCGCGCCTGCCGTTGTGCTTCGGGCTTGCGTGGAATTCGGCTCCTGGGCCTCCTCCAGCTGCCGGCGCGCAGTGCTTGGGTATCCCAGGGGCGCAGTTAGTTCGAAGCGTCCCCTGGGATCACGTGGGCCATGGAGAGCCAATCAGAGCAGGGAATCTTCATTCATAGATTTGACAGGAAGACCTGTCAAATCTATGAATGGAGATCGGCCCCAAAACCTCACTAAAACTTTAAATATTTTTTTTTAAATCACATTTTTAAAATAACTATAAATTACATAAATTAACTACTTTAAATAAAAATTAACATTTTTGAAAAAATGAATTACACTTAACGGTGCTAAAAATAAACTTACCTTTCTTTAAAGTATGTAAAAAAGATAAACCTGTTGAAAAAATGTTTAAATTGTACTTAATTCACCACTTACCTTGTTAAAAGCAGGCCTTGCGCCTCCTTTTTCCCCGCGCAGCTTCTCCGTACTTACCCTCACAGAGAAACCTGAAAAAAAAACGAAGTTCGAGGTCTATGCGCTGCCTCTCCGGCGCACGCGTTCGACCTCTGAACCCCTTCCTTCAGGGGAACGGAAGTTCCGGTTTCCAGCGCATGTGCGAAACCGGCACTTTCGTTGGGTCTACGGGTGAGTACCCAGCGTGTACTCACCCGTGGAGACCCGAATTTCTGGCCCAAATTCTGTTTTTATGTCTCTTGCTAATTTACTCTCATATTCTTTTTTCTCTTTCCTTATTAATGTCATGGTCCTCCTTTGCTGAATTCTAAAATCTTCCCAGTCCTCAGGTTTACTATTCTTTTTGGCAGCATTATAAGCCTCTTCCTTTGATCTAATACTATCTTTAACATCTCTTTAGCCACAGTTGGACCACTTTTCCTGTGGGTTTTTTGTGCCTTAAAGGAATGTATATTTGTGTAAATTATGTATCAATTCTTTAAATGCTAGTCATTGCTTGTCTACCATTATACCTTTTAATATCTTTTAATGTAGTTTCCCAATCTACCTTAACCAACTCGCCCCTCATACCTACGTAGTTTGCTTTGTTTAGATTTCAGACCCTAGTTTCAGATTTAACTAAATCACTTTCAAACTTAATATAAAATTCTATCATATTATGGTCACTCTTCCCTAAAGGCCCCTTTACTACAAGGTTATTAATTAACCCTTTCTCATTGCACAATACTAGATCTAAAATAGCCTGTTCCCGAGTTAGTTCCTCAACATACTGATCTAGAAAACTATCTTGCATACATTCCATGAGTTTGTCCTCCACACTATTACTGCAAATTTGGTTTGCCCAGTCTTTATGTAGATTAAAGTCCCTGATTACTGTATTACCCTTGTTACATGTGCCTCTAATTTCCTGATTTATACTCTGCCCTACATTACAACTACTGTTTGGGGGCCTATAAACAACTCCCACCAATGTTTTCTGCCCCTTGCTGTTTCTTAGCTCCACCCAGACTGATTCTACTTCTTGATTTTCAGAGCTAAGATCCTTTCTCTCTACTATCTTTATCCCAACCTTCATTGTCAGGGCCACCCCTCCTCCATTTCCATTTTGCCTATCTCTTCTAAAAGTTAAGTATCCTGGAATATTTAGTTCCCAACCTTGGTCAATTTGCAACCACTTCTCCGTTATGGCTATTAGATCAAACCTGTTCTATCTGCGCTATTAATTCATCTTTTTTGTTGCGAATGCTTCGCGCAGATATAGTGCCTTTAGCTTTGACTTTTTTCTATTTTTCCCTGATGTCACCTTAGTCCCTATTACCTTTTTTACTCTCTCTGTCCCTTCCTGACCCACTCTGCTTATTTTTTACCCAAAACTCTACTCTGCTCTAGAGCCTTGACATTTCTCTCGCTGCTTTTAAATTTACTCTTTCCTAAATCTTATTACTTCAGCTCTATAAGTCCACCAATGAGTGTCTACATTACTCTTTGCTAATGTAACAAAATTATTTAAAAGCTATAAAAAAACAAAAAGGACATTGTGCCGGATTTTGCAGTAGAAATAACGGTGAGGCTAACAGCGCTCACTGTTATTTATGTGCAAATGGGACAGCAACTTCCAGCAATCACACATGCACAGTTAAACGCAGAAATCAGGAAGTTGCTGTCCCAAGATGCCCTGCTCCTCCAAAAGCTGCATGACAACGGCGTGATGTTGCTGTACTTACCGGAGATATATGAACTAAAGTCGTTAGAAAAGGTTGGGGCTTGTCCATTTCAGTGTACGTACCCTTTAAACGGCATGATAAGTCTTAATTACTGCCAAACAACCTCATTGGCACTGAAAATTTACTTTTACAAGTGTGGAGTCTCATTCCTTCAGATTTTAAGTATTGTTGGAGATTTAAAAAAAATCAAAATTCTTTTACTTTTTTTTTCCAGTCAATTATCTCTTAATCCAATTTTCTTTCCCCCTCTATTTTGCTTTCTGTTCCTGATTTGACATTGAATTCAATATTCAATAACTAACACTTCCTGGTTCAGATTCTGTGCTGCTCACTAACGATTCTTCAATCTGATTGGTTAAGGAGATACACAATTGCTTGCCCCATTCACATAAGTCCCAGATGCACTGCACTTTTTGGATAGTTGGCTGACAGGAACTTCCAGTGCAAAAGTCCACAAAAAGTCTATGGGCAAGTGCAACGAACGGAAAATCTGGCCCACTGATATCTTGATTATAATGGCTTGTAACAGTTTCTTTAAAAAGAAGTTATTGAAGGTAGAATTCCTAGAATGCTATCATGTTGGTTAGAAGCCTGCTAGCAACAATCTATTGGGTATCGCCCTCTGCCTCAAGGACAAACTGTACTCAGACTAGATTTCTCAAAAGGTTTTAGTTGAATCAAACAGCAATAAGCGTTAATGAAAATGTTTACAACCAATCTTCACATTTTGCAGCTATTGCCAGGGTAATTTGCTTGATCACCCATTTACTGAGACGATGGGGAGATTCTCATCTTCAGATGTAAAACAATTCTGTTCTAGTTTGCACTGCAGTAAGACCTGCCTGAATCCCAAGTGCTAATAGTGAACAAAATGTGTATCTAACCTTAATTGCATAACAATTCACAACTCCAGGTGCAAATTGCACTGGGTCTGGGGATGACACTGGTAGGAGACAAAAAGGCTTCTGGAAATCATTAAAAGGCATCTCAACCGATCAGCAACCTTTCCCAAGGCTGAAAAGTATAGGAATTAGAAGCGGCAGGTCATGATGGAGGGAAAGGGATCTGTAACTTCAGGCATGAGTCTGCACGCAAGTGATGGTCAGTGCACAACTTGGTTTCCTCTTTGATCGCTGTTGAAGTTGAGGTGGTCCCACAGGAGATACTTGCAAGGAAGGTTTTCCTTTTTGCCACTCTATTGCACCATCTTATAGGTCAGCACTGCAGCTTGCCTGCAAGAAAGTGCAGCCAAATTTCAGGCCACAGCTGACCAGTACTGTCCTTGCACCTGTGCAAGCTCTCTGCTGAATGGTAGTTGCTGATGGCAGAGCTCGGCATCTTCCCTTCTGCTGATCCAGATTCTGAGAAAGCAGGTTACCACAGCCTTCCCAGGTGGGTTTTGTCAGGGCCCACAAAAAGGTTTGATGGCATCTTGGCTGCTGTGGTCAAAGAAGAAAATACAAGAGCAAAATACTGCGAATGCTGGAAATCTGAAATAACAACAGAAAATGCTGGAAACACTCAGCAGGTCAGGCAGCATCGAGGAGAGAGAAACAGAGTCAACGTTTCGGGTCGAGGACCCTTCGTCAGAATCTTTCAATTAGGCACTTTACAGCCTTCTGGACTTAACAGCGAGTTCGACAATTTCAGACTATAACCTCGGCCCCTATATTTTTTTTCCCTTTTTTCTCACATGGTAGCTGTTGATGATTCTGCCATCGCCATTTACACCTCATCTAGAATCACCTTTTGTTTCTTAACTTGTCCTACTACTTTCTCCTTTTACCTTGCACCATCATCCCTTTTGTCAGTCAATCTCTCCTGCCTTCCCTTTGTTCTTTCCTCCCCTCCTCCCTGTCGCTGCCCCTGCACTTGCTTAAAAATCTCTCTTCTCTAACCTTTTACAGTTCTGACAAAAGGTCCTCGACCCGAAACGTCAACTTTGTTTCTCTCTCCTCGATGCTGCCTGACCTGCTGAGTGTTTCCAGCATTTTCTGTCAAATAAGAAATGCTGGCCCCTGATCACCCTGGCATGATTTCTTTCATGCACGACCATGTAAAGCATGACCTGTTGCAACTGGGACGCTTCCGAAGAAATTCCAGCATAATAGTTAATCAGACATTCCCATCTCACTGTGAAGCAAACATTCCCACCTCACTGTGAGTCAGACACTCACAGCACATTGTGATGCCATCGGGAGGTCTATTGGCAGAGTCATCATTGGAAAGAGGAGCCTAAATCAACAACATCTGCCAAAGTGGGTTTTTCTACTTTTCTCTGTAGATGTTGTGGTGCAGGTGCAGATACAGATGTGGTCAGGGGAGCTCAGAGTGTCTCTCTGATGTCCTAACCTGCCCAGCATCCTTCTGCTGGTTCTCTTTTTCCTCCGAACACATCAACTTAAAGGATTCCTTGTGGCAAACTCGCTGGTACCAATGAAGGAAGCACGGGACAAAATAAATAACTGCACCTGGCACAAAGGTCCATGAAAGCCTAAGTACCAGCTGGGAATAAAACAAAACACAACAAGGGTTTTTTAAAGACCTAATGTAAAGTGTATGAGCCTTTTAAATGCTCTCCTGCCTGCAGGTCCACCTGAGGCTTTGTCCCCATCATGTTTCACTGGTGTGCTGGAGAATCGGTGTTCAGCATGCCTCTGGGCTCAGAAATGGTGCAGAGTCCTTCCCCAACCCCGTCTGTATATATTAATGAAGCTTTTGCATGCTTGGGCAGGAACTTCAAATGCTCACCCAGTCCTGACCCGAAAACCGGGGCGGTAGCAAGATGAGAATCATCCCCAATGATATGATAGCTGTGAAAGCTTGGGTAATGCAATGGTCACATACACTGCCCTTTCACCTCAGTGTTGAAATCTGGCCCAGACCAATGCAATGAACCCAGACCCTGACCTAAATCTTGATTTAGTAATAAACTGGTAATCTCACTCTGACTGACCTCAAATGAGATATGGTGTAGAAATGGAAAACATCGCACTGGTGCAGGTGGGGTTCTGTTCTGAGGTTACAGCAACGTTGCACTGTTGGAGCACAGTAGACAAAAGTTTAATTTTACACCTTACCAATTCTATGGCTAATATGGGAGTACTTGATGCTGAACACCTGCATGTTCCATTCTCCAGCACAAACATCATTCAACACCATAAGCACAAAAAATTCATCAAAGTGTTAAAGAAATAGGAAAAAAAAACATCCCAGCAAATAGGTACAAAAGTCTCTAACTAAATATGGAAATTCCAATCGCCATCATTATGAAAATCTTTCTTGGCAATAACAATGTAATCATGCAGCATTAATTATAACAAGATCATGTGGTGGGAGCTAAAGGTTATAATACAGTCCCATCTTCAGCCTCTGGTTATTAATGCTGGAGCTCTGCTTTCACAGTTTGTGACATTGGAGCCAAGTTTAATGCAATCCAAGTCCCTCAAGACCTATTTTCTACACTAAAATAGATTTTGAGTTACAATTTTCAGAACAGAAACAAAAACTTAAAACACCTGGCTGAGTTGGGGAAAGGAAAAATATTAACCAGGGTTCCCAATCCTCATCGTGAGCACATGTGGACTTGGGGTGAGGATAGGATTGGGCTCGGTTGTGATGCCCTCTACCATCAATAGCCTGGCAAAACTTGCTGTCGTCACTCACACATTACTGTGAGGTACCAGAGGGTGGCCAGTGCCAGTGGGTGGCCAGTGCCAGTGGGTGGCCAGTGCCAGTGGGTGGCCAGTGCCAGAACCACAGCACAAGTGTGGTTGAAACTTAAGAACTCTGGAAAATAAACTTTTAAATATAAACAGTGAGCAATGTACACATTACATTCTCATTATCCAACCCTTACTTGGAGAATCCTGGGTTCAGCTAATAGTTTATCAAAGAATGTGGTCTCATAAATAAACTCCGAGATCACTCATTCAACATGGATGCTTGCTGGAAGCTAATTACCAAGCAACAACAAACTCAGCAGCTGACTGCAGTCTTATTCCAGCCGTTCTGCTGTCTACTCTACAAGTCCTGCACTAGGAGAACAGTCTTATTTTGGCTGGAGTAATTAAGCTGCCTAACCTCATTTAACTCTTAATTTTCAACTTCAAGCCTAATAACATTTTTACATCCTGTAATATATCTTTACTTAATGCTGCAATCTAATAATGTGATAATTATAGGCCATCCAAATGTTTTGTTTGTTTGTTGGTCACAGCTAAGCAACCAAGGATTAATATATAATGCACAACATCCCAGCAGGATTCCATGGATCTTACTTCAAGGTTTCATAGTAAAGAACACAAGTACTGTTCATTAAATGGCAGGTTTACCCAAATCTTTTCCTCATATTATAAATAAAGTAATTTTACATTCTTCACTCATTGCTAATAAAGTAGGAGTAGACTTCATGTAGAAAACAGCAGATACCCGAGAGTGATCACAAAGGCAGTAATCTCATGAAGGGGTGTGGGTGATATTATAAATTGTAAGACAAGAGCTCGAGCAGTGATCTAAATCCCAAATTGGCAATGCATTTTTGTGAACTTTGTGCTGATCAAGATGAAGAATGTTAGTAAGGAGGAATGGAACGCCTTCCTAAATTCAAGCACCAGTTTTAGCAACAGGCAATCCCGTGGTGAAAAACAAAGATCAATACGGCCAACAGAGAAAGAAGTTTCATCTCAATTTGAACCCAGATCTCGAGAGGTAAAAGATCAATGTAAAGCCCGCAGTGCCAGCCTCAGAATGCAGCCTTATGATTACTTCTGGGTGTCAGTGATTTTGTTTTGAATTTTATTTATAAAATGAGTTTATATATACTGTGGAATTCATGAGGGCTGAATCCCAAAATGAGATTATTACCTTTTGTTTGCTCTCAGGTATCCACTATTGCATTTTTAGAATATTTTTAGGTGGAGTTCATGAGCACAGTTTTACTGAGTTCCTATTTTATTTCAACTGGTGTCATGATGAGCCTAGACACTCATAGCTGATGTGCCATGACATCCACACTGAAGGGGTAATGATTGTAATGTAATTATTATAATTCTGCGAGAGCTTCATTAGTGTATTGCGGTTCGGGATGGGGAAGGGCTCTGCATCATTTTTGAGCCCTGGGGAATGCTGGACACTGATTCTCCGGCACACCATAAGACAACTTCCATACGCAAGCCATGCTCTCTCCCATTTAAAGCGTACCCTTATGTATGTAGTATATGGGATATGGCACACCACAGCGTAAGCAAAATACTGCAGATGCTGGAAATTTGAAATAGAAACAGTAAATGCTGGAAATGCTCAGCAGGTCAGGCAGCATCTGCGGAGAGGGGTAGGTGGGGTCAACGTTTCAGATTGAGACCTTTCATCAGAACTGCGGGGCAGACTATCCTGTCTTTTATTATAAATTAGCCATGGCACTGTACATAGGATTGCACATTTGATTTCATTTCATTTCAGAATGTGGATATTAGCCACAGAAGAAACTTTTTATAACCGGCAAAATATTAAAAATGCTTTATTCAAATAGAATTAATACCAAAACAAGCAGTATATTTGTAATATTGAATAATCCAATACAGTATTAGAAGACTGGAAACTGTTCATGAAGAGTTAATCAACAAATCCAGTCAGGAAAACGCCTGTAAGTTCTTAAAAGCACTTGAGGTGAAGTATTTTTCATGAAGAAATAAATATCTTGTTACTGAAAACAGAGTACAGTCCTTATTACATAATGGCCCAGAAATTGATCTCGCTCTGTTCCCGCGGGGGTAAGGCTTCCCCGCGATCTCTCACTCCGCTTGTGCTTTTTCAGATCCAGCTCGCACGAACTTGATGTTCCAGACATCAGCTGGGCAGTGCTTGCGTATCCCAGCGGCGTAGTGAATTCGTGCGAGCTGTGGGATCACGTGACTCAGTTAGAGCCAATGGCAGCACACCATCTTCCATTCATAAGTTTCACATACGTGCTGTGAAATCTATGAATCTTACACCCCCCCAAAATAACAGCTAAACCTCAATTAAATTAAAAAAAAACCATCACATTAATAAAATAAGTATAGTTAATTAAATTAACCATTTAAAAATGGAAAAAATTTAAAATCTTTTAAAAAGTTATAAAAATAAACTTACCTGTCTTTAAAGTCTCTAAAAAAGATATACCTGTTAAAAAAAATTCAAAAAAACTTAATTCACTACTTACCTTCTTAAAAGTGGGTCTTACTCCTCCTTTTTCCATTTCTAAAATCTTCCGTACTTACCTGCGCGTCCAAAGCATGAAGTGCACAGCGTGCGCGCAGCCTGTAGCGCGCACGCGATGCACCGAGGAACCACCCCCTTTTCAAAAGAGCAATTGCCGGTTTTCAGCGCATGCGCAGGGCATGCAGAAAACCGGCAATTGGAGTGGGAATACGCGAGAGTACGCAGTGCGTACTCTCGCGTCGCGGGATCAATTTCTGGGCCAATCAGTTTACAGAGCCTAATTTATCCCATGCTCCACGGACAGACTAATTGAGCCACTAACACAAAATAAAATGCTGTTTGTTTATACTCATACTTCCTGTGCGGAGCAAGCACTTGCTTTGAAGGCCAATCTCAGCTAAAAAAGTGATGAGCTGAATATTAGCAATCTGTACAATTGACAGATACAAAGGTATGAGGAAAACTCAGCATAGCACCACATACATAGGATAACAGTACTCCAGCCTTCCATCTTACTATACCACACTGCTTCAGAGAAACTTAATTCAGTTTTATGGACCAGAGTTTCAGCTCAGTCCCCATTCACAGTCCTTGTGCAGACAAAGGGGGGAAAATTCAGTACCTTAGCGCCTCCCATTTGCGCCAGCAGATGGTGCTAACAGGGCGCTAGAGCAGTATCGCGAGGCGAATCCAACGCCACACGCCAAATCCCGCCCCCCGCAGCGCCACCACTAACAGTTATCGCCGGGAGCCTCAACGCCAGGTGGATCATGATGTAAGTGAGTGTGCAACGCTCACTGACTGCCCGATCTGCAAAATTGATTGTCGCCACCTACCTTAGCGCCTGGAGTAAACAGCAACAGGGAGAGCTGGCGTGAAGCAGCAGGAAGCCGGCTCCAGGGACGTTATTTAAAGGGATCATCAGTAATGAGTCGCAGCTGTAGGTTACTGGAGTTTCAGTGCTTTCTTGTCAGTTTCACATAGTGCAACAGTCTCATTCATCATTTCAACATTATTTAGTATCAGGAGTGTTCTGACAATTACAAATTAGTTACATTTATTCTTTAAAAAAATCAAACTGCTACGCTTGGTTACATTAATGGGGGCTGTACTGGCAGTCGACCTCACCCTCCAGGATCTATGGCAGAGGGAGTGGAGGCAGCGAGAAAGACTGGAACATGTGCCCAGAGGGAGCAGGAGGGCCATCAGGGCTCTCAACAGGAGGCCTTAACCTCTGAGGATATTCCAAGAGCACTTCTCCTACCTCCAATTAAGCGAGGAGCAGTGTATTAGAAGGCTTCGCTTCAGCAAGGATGTGGTCACATAACTCTGCCACCTCCTGCAACCAGACCTCCAGCCTCAGATCAGGGCAACCACGGCGCTCTCAGTGGCAGTCAAGGTCACCGGCGCCCTCAATTTCTTGGCCAGCGGATCCTTCCAGTCTGCAACAGGAGACATAGCTAACATCTCGCAGTTCACCGTCCATCGCTGCATCCAAGAGGTCACAGAGGCTCACTACAGTAGGAGAAGGGACTACATTTCCTTCTCCATCACCAGAGAGAACCAGGACGAGCGTGCATGTGGCTTTGCCAGAATGGTGGGATTCCCCATGGTGCAGGCGCTATTGACTGCACCCACGTGGCTTTGTGGGCACCTCATAACAATCCTGAGATCTTCCATAGCCGTAAAGGCTCCCACTCACTTAAGGTGCAGTTGGTGTGCAACCACAGACAGCGAATCCTCAAAGTCAATGCCCGCTATCCTGGCAGCAGCCATGATGCCTTCATCCTGTGCCAGACCGGTGTGCCAGCACTCTTCCAGCCACCATGTCAAGCTCGGGGCTGGCTGGTCGGAGACAAGGGCTATCTTCTCTCCACCTCGCTCATGACTCCCCTCCGCAACCCCAGCACCCCTGCTCAGCACTCATAATGAGAGCCATGCTGCCACCAGGAACATCATCGAGCAGACCATCGGCCTGCTGAAGCAACGGTTCCGCTTCCTTGACCACTCGGGAGGAGCCCTCCAGTACTCGGCTGAGTGGGTGTCCTATTTCGTGGTGGTCTGCTGCATGCTCCACAACTTGGCCAACATGGGGGCCCAGCCCTTGCCACCAGGGATTGCGGGACCACCTCAGGAGGAGGATGAGGACGAGGACGAGGACGAGGACGAGGACGAGGAGGCAGCCACTCAATCGGCCAGACTGCGATTCCAGTAAATTCAACCCCAGATCCCCGTTGCTCACCACATCCCCATCATTCCATCCCTGTCGCAGGCCATATCACAGCGCAAAGCAGAAATGAGACACCACAAAATAATCCAAACTCAACTAATAAATTTATTAATAATCAGTGAACACATATTTACAACAAAAATATTAACTATTCACCCTTGTGCAATCCCTTAGTGCCTGTCATTACTGTGCCTTTGCCTACTCTAGTGCTCCTACAAAGTGTTGGCCCAGTGGCTGCAGCAGCAGAGCTGTTGAGTGTCCATGCAGGAGACTTCAGATGGCCTTGCAGGATGCCCTCAACCAGCTCTGGGCCTGGAAGGCCTGGCTGTAGACTGCACCACCTCAGCATGGGCAGCAGCAGTCTAAGCTGGCTGGATGACAGGCAGCGACAAGGGCAATGGTGGAGTGGCAGTGGTGGGAGCAGGAATGCTGTCATCCTGAGAGGGGACAGCAAGTTCCTGCTCCACTGACCCACTGCCACTCCCCCGGGGCAGCACCTCAGCAATCTGTTGGAGCACAGATTGCTGGCCTGCTGCGACACTGTGAAAGCCCCAGTCGACGGTGGTAGACCCAGCCACGATGGCAGCAGTCAGAGCTTGCGTGGCATCAAGCTGAGACTGCATGAGAGCAGTCTGAGATTGGATGCCACCAAGCATAGACTGCATTACAGCACTAAGACATTGCGTCGCTTCCGCCTGTGCTGCAATGGAAGCTGCCAGATCGCCGATCACACGCAGCATCAGGTTTGGATCGGCATGGTCTCTCTGGGAGTCTACCATCCTTTGCAGACTGGAAATGATGGGCTCCATGGTGTGCACAGAGCCTTGTGCATTATTGGAGGCGGACTCCTCCACGCTCCTTATCATTGCCAAGAGGCTCTCAGGCACCCTTGCCATTGCACCTATCATCTCCGTGTGCATGGCCATCACCCTTCTAAACGCCTCCCCATCAAAGTCCTCATCTGAGTCCTGTGTAGCAGAACTCACCCTCCGGGGAGCTGGCCCCCGAGCTACCCTTTCCCCTTGGTCTTGCTGCAGCCCACTCGTCCCCGGTGCCTCACCCTGTGCAGATCCCGCTACTATACTAGCCTCTAAAGAACGCATAGTGCCAGCTTGGAAGCTAGTGCCTGCGGGTGAGACATGCAGTGACGCGGTGTGTTCTTCCTCCTCCTCTTCTCCCGCCTCGCTCTCTATGGTGCCCTCGGGGACAGGCTGCTCAGATGCTTGCTCATTATCTGAAAGCATAAAAGCACAAGAGTCGGGTTAAGGTGAGGGGGGGGGGGCAGGAGTGAGAAATGCATGCATACAGCATGAGGAGCTGGAAAGTGTGAAACACTTGTGTGGCGAGGGGTAAGTGAGATGTGAGAAGAAAGAATAGGGATGAGCATACTGTTGTTGTCCCCAAGTGGGTCAGGTCGCCAGTGGCCACGGGGCCCACCACCAGGTGCCCAATAATCTGCAGCACTCCATTCTCCAGCGCAGACAGTGGTTGGGTGTCCCCTAGCTTGTCCCCTGCCTGTGCGCTCCTGCTCCCTCTCCTGTTGTGAACCACCTTGGTCTGCAAGAGAAAGGAAAGTGCGTGAGTGAGTGTGGAGCAATGTGTTTGGGTGATGTGCCTGCCATAGTTGAATAGCTGTCATTGTGTGCAAGGTGTGAGATGTGGGTGTGAGTGTTGGTAGGTAGAGATAGCTGGTGGGTGAGTGCTGGGGGTGTGGTGCTTTGGGCAGTGTGTGAAGACTGTGATTGAGATGGTGGTATGTAGCATTTGTTGGAGCATTCACTCACCCTGACCACCCAAGTGAGGTTGTTAAATTTCTTCCTGCACTGTGTGTAGCTCCTGGTGACCACAGTGCTGCCCAAGATGTGCTGCACTACCTCCCTCCACATGGTGCGGAAGACTTGCGGCGTGGGACTCCTGCCACTTGCCGGGTAGAGCACCAATCCCCGTCTCTCCACAGCGAAAACCAACACCTCCAATGCTTGAGCACTGTATCTACGGGCTCTCTCCGAGGCGTGGATCTGTCATGAGTACAGCTGCTTCAGTCCACCGGCTCCTTCTCCTTGATCTGCTGCTGTTTGCTGAGGCAGCTGCACAGCAGCAATGCTAAGAATGAGATTCTGCAGCATCAATGAACCTCCCCTTTAAGAACTAGAAAAAGCCCATGGCAATCATGACTTGTGATTAGACTGCACCTAATATTGGTCCACCTTTTGAGTGTAACGCCAATGAGCTTGGGCTTAAAGACTTGAATTAGCGCTCCAATCATTTCTTTGAGCAGTGTGTATGAATTTTGCATGCAGTCTAAAGCATTAGCGCCTGGTGCAAATTCTCCAACTTTTCTAATTATACTGCCCATTCCTGGGCTATAATGAATTTCTAGCCAAAAGTGTCATATTCACAGTGAAGACAACCTCCATTGTATAGTGTGGCATTTCCACCGTGCTAAGTGATCTAGCAATCCAAAACTGGGCTTACATGAAGTACTGTGAGCCATCAGCAACAGAAAAGGCATATCACCACAATCTGTAACCTCATGCCTAACACATCCCTTACTCCTCCATCACCATCAAGCTATGAGACTAACCTTGGTTATATGGAAAGTGTAGAAGGATGTTCCTGGAGTAGCACCAGGCATACCTTAGAATTAAATACAAACCTAATGGAGCTACTACATAGGCCAACCTGCATGCTAAACAGCAAAAGCAGCAGGCTACAGACAGAGCTAAATGGTCCCACTGTCAATGGACTAGAGGAAAGCTCTGTAGTTCTATCACATGCAGTCAAGCATGGTGATGGATAAGCAAGCAACTAACAGGAGCAGGCTCCCTGAATATTCCTGTCCTCAATCATGGCCGAGCCCAGTATGCGAGTGCAAGAGGCAAGGCTGAAGTGTTTGCAAGCATCTTCAGCCAAATTGCTGAGTGAACGATTCTACTCAGCCTTATCATGAGGTACTCACCATCATAAATGCTAGTACACAGCCAATTCAGTTCACTCCACGTGACATCAGGAAACAAATGAGTGCACAGGACACAAGCCTTGCCAGCATCACCCACATCCCAAGAAAAATAAAAAACTATACAGACAAGAGGTTTCTTGAGCGCAGTTTACATGATTTTATATTGGTCAATTATTGTGAAACTTGCATATTTTTTAACCTAGGAACCCATAACATAACTGAACAGGTTGGCCTGACAAAAGAAAAGAATTTGAATTACTTGCCAGTTTCAGAATATTTCACGTGAAGTCTGAGGTCAACAATTCTACATTAAGTATATTCTACACAAACAGCCAATGATAGATGGGACACTAAGTAGAAAATAAAATAATTATCTTCCTCTTCATTACACACTTCAATAAATTCGAGAATCAAAGATATGACTGCAGAGTGCAGAACAAACAGGACTGTCTCCATTATTCTCCTGGCTCATCACTGAGTGGGTGCCGAGCACTTTCAGCACAATCAGCCACGGGCCAGCTCGCTTGTCTTCAAATTTGTTGCTTTAGCTAAAGATGATAGATCGTGAGTTCGTTTCTGCTGAACCCTTCACTTTGGTTTCAGATTGTAGTCTCAGTCTGAATTCTAAAATCTATGAGAAGACAGAAGTTTTGCCAAGATATCTTATGCAATAAGGCGATGAGAATTCTTTGGAACAACAAAAGGTAATCAGGCCCAAAGAGCGCATCCCTTTTTGATTGCTCTCAACCCCACCTACCTGCCTTCTCACCACATCCCTCGATCCTGTCTCCAGAAACACACCTAGGGGTTGACATTCCCAATTTTGCTAACTTTCGTCCAACGGTAGACTGAGTAAAAGATGTTGAATTGTGGGTAGAGAGCGCGGACAGACTTCATCTACGTTCAGCACTGCCCTGAGATTCCTACCCCTCCAAAGGTGGGTTAACGATCATACTGATGAATAAGAAAAATAAACACTTTTTGCTTTTTACAGTCATTGTGCAGCCTTCCTCAGCCTCCGCTTCAAAGCTGTCTCACCAAGTTGTATCTCCAAACCGCCAAGATTGGGCACCAACAGTTGGTGCTGTGATGAGTGAAACTCTTCAGATCTGGCTGGAGCGCAGCTCGGTTCTCTTTGCTCCATGAAGAGAGCAGATAGTATTATGGAGTAAATAACTCAAGCATTTTTTTCTGATTAGCCAGTTATCTGTGTGGAAACACAATACCTCCCCCAACCTCCACTTTGTTTAAGATTCTTCAAGCCCAGCTACAGGAATCTCTCATTTAAACGGCACCTAAATATCTGGAATTCTCGCATAACCGGCAGAATTCATACTCCGAAAACTACAGTATGCAGTCGTTTATAAGTTTTGTTTTACTGCTAAGTAATTAAAGAGTTATGGATTACTCTCAACTGGCATTACTGTACTTAATCAAGCATCTTCCACCATCCATTTAACACAACATTCTGTAGGGGAGTACCCAATTATACTGCACATTTCTTGATTTTTTTATTTTTGTTTGTTAAAAATAGCCTCGGTAGATATACCTCTCCGTTATCCAGAATTTTTAATCAACTGGCACCATCCCGGTCCCGTCTGTGCCGGATACCAAAGACTTTCCTGTACTAAGAAATCCACAGAAGTAGAGTTTCTGTTTGTCTGATGTGGAGCCCACATTCTCTTCTGTATCCAATTCCAGACAGTTTAGGCACAGGTACTTGTATCGCTGGTACTTGAACACTTCACCATAGAGAACAACTTTATTTAATCTATTTTGTCAAATTCTACAATAATCTCAAAAGTTATCCTACTGAATATGTATTATATAGCTTTTTGTGATTAAAGAGCCCTCTTCTCATCAGAAACGTTCATCCCCAAATGAACAATTTGCTGAGTCAATATGTTGTCATAGCTAATACGAAAAGTCAGTAATTGATTTTACATATCGAAGCTGTGATTGCCGAAATTAAAATGTAATGTAAAATGAACAAATCCCTACTTGCCACCAATACCCAGGGGTTCCCCCTTGACCCCATTAGGTAAAGGTTGTTTCTCTGACAAATAATAAAAGCAATTCTATTTCATTGACTGCAGTTTTATTTTGACTTGAAAAACATAGACGAGTGTGAGATTTTATTTGGGAGATGAACCAGAGGGCACAGATTTAAAATGATTGGTAAAAGAACCAGAGGCGACATGAGGAAAAACTTTACGCAACAAATGGTTAGGATTTGGAACACACTGCCTGATAGGGGGGTGGATACAGATTCAACAGTAGGCTTCAAAAGGGAATTGGATAAATACTTGAAGGGAAAAAAAATTGCAGGGATATAGGGAAAGAGCGGGGGAGTGGGACTAACTGGATTGCTCTGGATTGTCCAGCCGGCGGATCTGCAGGTATAACCATAAAAGTTTACAGCACAGAATGAGGTCACTTGACCCAGTGTCTGTGCCAGCACTTTGCTGGAGCTACTCAGAACTATTCCCACTGCCCTGCTCTCTCCCCATGGCCCTGTATCGTCCTCTGCTGCAATTTTCCCTTCAAAGATGTAGCGTTCTCTGCCTCAACCAGTCCCATGTGACAAAGCATACATTGCTCCAAAAACCCACTGCAAAAATAAATTTCTCCTAATCTCTCAAATGACAATTTTAAATTGATGACTCATCACTAGCTCACCAACCAGAAGAAATAGTCTTTCCCTACTCACTCAATCAAAACCCTTAATACAGGAAACTCTTTCGTATCCAGCACCTACGGGACCAGGATGGTGCCGGTTGATGAAAGATTCTGGATAACGCTATATAAATGCAAGTCTTTCTTTCTTTCTAGTTCTAGACTCCCCAGCCAGGGGAAACACCCTCCCAGCATGTACCCTGTCAAGCCCTGTAAGAATTTCATATGTTTCAATGAGATCACCTCTCATTCTTCTCAGCTCTAGGGAATATAGACCTAGTCTACTCAGTTGCTCCTCATAGGACAATCCTCCATCCCAGGAACCAGTCTGGTGAACCTTCGTTGCACTCCCTCTAAGGCAAGTATATCCTTCCTTAGGTAAGGAGACCAAAACTGTACACAGTACTCCAGGTGTGGTCTCACCAAGGCCCTATATAATTGCAGTAAGACTTCTTTACTCTTATACTCTAATCCTTTTGTAATAAAGGCTAACATACACATTGGCTTTCCTAATTGCTTGCTGTACCTGCATATTAACTTTGTGATTCATGTACAAGGACACCCAGGTCCCTCTGAACACCAACATTTCCCAATCCCTCACCATTGAAAAAAATATTCAGCTGTTCTATTTTTCCTACCAAAGTGGATAACTTCACATTTCTCCACGTTACATTCCATCTACCATGTTCTTGCCCACTCACTTAACCTGTCTATATACCTTTGCAGCCTCTTTGCATCCTCCTCACAACTTACTTTCCCACCTAGCTTTGTATAGTCAGCAAACTTGTATTGTCATTACACTTGGTCCCCTCATCTAAGTTATGGATATAGATTGTAAATAGCTGAGGCCTAAGCACTAACCTTTGCGATACCCCACTAGTTACAGCCTGTCATCCTGAAAATGACCCGATTATTCCTACTCTCTATTTTCTGTCCATTAACCAATCCTCAATCTGTGCTAATATATTACCTCCCAATCCCATGAACCCTAATCTTGTGAAACAACCTCTTGTATGGCACCTT
This sequence comes from Squalus acanthias, assembly GCA_030390025.1. NCBI lineage: Eukaryota > Metazoa > Chordata > Chondrichthyes > Squaliformes > Squalidae > Squalus > Squalus acanthias. The sequence continues at coordinate 41,862,941 of CM059434.1, forward strand.
ATCGAATACTTGCTGAACATCCAAATATACTGCATCCACTGGTTCCCCTTGATCTACCCTGCTAGTTACGCACTCAAAAAACTCAGACTTGTCAAGCACGATTTCCCTTTCTTGATACCACGTTGACTCTGCCTAAACATATTCTGTGTCCTGTGACCACGTCCTTAATAATACATTCTAGCATTTTCCGTACTACTAATCAGCTACCAAAAGCAACAGTGTTCTAGCTGGAGAAAACATTTTTTTCTTAAGTATACAGCAGCAGAATTAATGTACTAGCATGTCAGCAAATACAGAAAACGATAAAAAAATCTGATTGCAGATCTGATTGCAAAAATCTATGACTGTACAGAGTTTCTGGGATTCCCTTGGGTCTAGGGATCCTAGTTGGAAAACATGTGCTGCATAATGTCTTCTCCAGTTCAGTATTTCTCACAGGATTTAATTTTCAGTTATTCCCTGACCATGGGGCTCACCTCAGCAACTATGCCCTGCTCCTTCATTGGCTGGTCTGAATTTATATAGTCCCTTCATTCTACAAGTTTCTTTTCAACTTTAGGTTTCTGAATCCTTCTTTAGATTCAATTAGTAGATCTTTGGTGACATCGGTCACAGATAGTCAAGGGCTTGTGCAGCTTTTGATGTTTGCCATGGGCAGCAGCAAATTTACTGGGGCAATACATTACTGACTGATATTATTACATAGTTTACAGATTCTGAAAGGTATAAGCCTCCTATATTTTATGATAATATTTACCAGAACTTCACAAAACATGCTTAAGATACAGATACATTTGTTCTTCTGTTCGCAAAATCTTTTATTGTGTTATTTATCATTTTTATTTTTGCTCTATGTCCCACAGCTAATTTACTTAAGATGCAAGTGCTTGGTTTACGCTTTACTCCTCCCTCTCCAAAACTTTCATTCTTTCTGTTATTTCCAAGATTATAAAAATATTTTTCCCCTCTTGATAAAATGGAAATTTCTCTCTGATTTTTAAAAAATGAAGGCTGCTCTCGCTTTACTTGATACAAAATAGAAGAGAAAGACACTCCATCCTCAGGAAACAGATAGCAGATAAAAGATTCCCTTTGGTGGCTTGGGCAACATATTTAACAACAACAACAGCTTGTATTTATATAGCTCCTTTAATGTCGTAAAACATCCCAAGGCACTGCCCAGGAGTATTTTAAGACAAAAAATTTGACACCGAGCCACATAAGGATAAATTAGGGCAGGTGACCAAAAGCTTGGTCAAAGAAATAGGTTTTAAGGAGCATCTTAAAGGAGGAAAGAGAGGTAGAGAGGCGGAGAGGTTTAGGCACGGAATTCCAGAGCTTCGGGCCTAGGCAACAGAAGGCACGGCCTCCAAAGGTTGAGCAATTACAATCAGGGATGCTCAAGAGGGCAGAATTGGAGGAGCGCAGATATCTTGGGGGTTGTGGGGCTGAAGGAGATTACAGAGAAAGGGAGGGCCGAAGCCACGGAGGGATTTGAAAACAAGGATGAGAATTTTGAAATCAAGGTGTTGCTTAACCGGGAGCCAATGTAGGTCAGCGAGCACAGGGGAGATGGACAAACGGGACTTGGTGCGAGTTAGGACACGGGCAGCCCAGTTTTGGATGACCTCAAGTTTACATAGAGTGGAATATGGGAGGCCAGCCAGGAGTGCGTTGGAATAGTCAAGTCTGGAGGTAACAAAGGCATAGATGAGTGTTTTAGCAGCGGATGAGCTGAGGCAAGGGCGGAGACGGGCAATGTTACGGAGGTGGAAATAGGCGGTCTTTGTTATGCTGCGGATAACAAAGTGTTAACATATACAGCTTGACAAATGGCGGTCATTTCTGTGGTGGATACAATCTAGTTGAAACATTGGTGAGGAAATAGAACTATCACAGGCCATTCTCTCATTGTTGACTGAGATGTTAAAACATTTTGGTGGCCTGACGAGTGCAAAAAAAGCATGTTTGGACTTCAAAGGAAAATTATCCTTACAATACCAGAAATGTTCTCGTGTTCTCCTGTTTTCTATTTACCATGGCTTCACCACAGGAATGAGAAAGATGTTGCTCTTTAATTATGAGGCTTATGCCTATAGCCCCAGAGAATATGTTTCTAGGAGCTTGCCAAAAAAAGCTGTACAAACATCAGACTCATTTTAAAAGACAACGCAGTTTGCTTAGTTTGATTATTGTTTGCCGAAGTTTGATTATTGTACTGTATTTTATTTCTTCCTATGACTTTTTGTTGTTATGCATCATTTTATTTGTAAATAAATAGGGATTATAGTTTTAGCCTGTATGATGTGGTTAACAGTATGAGGTTTTCATCTTCTGAGGTTACAGGAGCATATGGTGGGCATCCTACATATCCTCCCATTTTCTATTTAAGATTAATTGTTAGACCTGGACACACTAACCTAAACACAACAGATAATAAAGTTCATACAAGACTTGGTGCGCTTATGAAAATAATTTACACAAGTAAAGGAGTTGTTGCAATTTGGACTCTCTCATAACTTTCACACCCATGTCTGTTGACACAAAAGCTACACCCTTATGTATATCTTGAACTGGAATAGGATCAAGAGTTACCCTTGTATCACAATAATTAACAAGGTTTCACAGACCACCCACCATGTGCTTCTGACTAATGCAAAATACATAAAATACCACACTGTCAAGACAATCAATTAGTCGTACTAAAACTAATCACATTTATTTACAAAATGTATAATTACACAGAAGCAAAGGGATTACAGCAACTAGTCAGCAATACAGTGCTACACTTACACAATCTGTCTCAAAAATAATATCAGAAATCTTAAGTCATTTACACAATCATTTTAACTGATACTTTCATGAAAGTTATGTGGGAACTTCTCCCCACGGTCATGATATGCAACCATATGGTTGAAGCGGGGATATTAGGAACTGGAGAATATGAAAAACTAACAGCACTTATACTATTACAAGGAGGCACCTCAGATCAAAACAGTTCTTTTCAGTAGGTAGGCGATCATATTATTCAGTTTCACCAGTTAGGTAGATTGTTAGATTTCTGGTGGGCTGATCTTACTCTACACTTACTTGCATATCAAATAGTTTGGCTCTCCTCGGCACTGATACGACTGCAAGCTTCCACACATTAATCTCAAATATATGAGAGAATTGGTAATGCAATTAACCTGTAAATATAGGCAATCAACAGCAGGATGAGAAACTATCTGGCTAAAGCAACAAAAAAGCTATCTCGAGACAAAGTTGTGTATTATCTCACTTTGCCACACAAAGACAAAATAATTTTCAGAAGACAGCTAATTCACAATATTTTGACCTATCTAAAATTTAAGATTGTCCTGGCTCATGATGATGACAGTTACTGCAACCAGATACATATTTGCTCTTGTACCAGGGATGGAATACAAGAGCCAATTCAGTAATCCTGACTAAAATGTACCAAGACCCCTGCAAACAGGAGGAGCCAGCAGCCTTCACCCAAATCAGCAAGGTCAACTCACGAAGATAATTAGAATAGTGTCTCTGTATTTTTCACGAGCACTATGATTAGCAAAAGGGTTGGATATCTGAAAAGCAGAACTCTTATAGGGCTTCTGTTCCTATTTCAAGTGAACCCTTTTTTGACCAGCAAATCGGCAAGGAAAAGAATGGAAGGTGGCTAAGTGAATGTGGGCAGCAATACTCCCTTGGATGAAAACAGCCTGAATGTTCTCCTGGAACAAGTGGAGCAGAGGAGGGTAGTTATATACGAGACTGAGGGGAGCTCTCCTCTGTACCCCAACATGCAGCAAGCACGGCGGGAGGTAGCAGATTGACTCAATGTTGTTTCATGCCCATAGTTTTTGAAAGTAGTTCTCTGACCTAAGGAAAAGTGCCAAAGTAAAACTGACCAGAATTTGCTAACTATCATTAAGTATATGGCCAAAGCATACCGGCCACGAACACTGTATCCCTAACCTGGTGCAGCGTCAGTGACGGAGAATGGGAAGCACACGCTTCCAGATCTTTCACACCTGCACTTTCTCGACCATCTTGTTGGACAGTATACTTCGTGGCTGGCACTCAAAAGTACGGTGATTTTTTGAGATTATGGGTGGGTGCCAAAGGTCTCATGTACAGTCGCACCTGCCTTTTCTCCCCTCCACAGAAACTCCTTATCTGTTCGCCTTATCTGAGGAAGGATGTTCTTGCCATGGAAGGAGTTCAGCGAAGATTCACAAGGCTGATACCTGGGATGGCAGGAATGACATATGAGGAGAGATTGGGTCGATTGGGCTTATACTCACTGGAGTTTAGAAGAATTAGAGGGGATCTCATCAAAACATATAAAATTCTGACAGGTCTGGACAAACTAGATGCAGGAAGAATGTTCCCGATGGTCGGAGAGTCCAGAACCAGGGGTCATAATCTAAGGATAAGGGGTAAGCCATTTAGGACAGAAATGAGGAAGAATTTCTTCACCCAGAGAGTGGTGAACCTGTGGAATTCTCTACCACAGAAGGTAATTGAGGCCAAGTCATTAAATATATTCAAGAATGAGTTAGATATATTTCTTAAGGCTAAAGGTATCAAGGGATATGGGGAGAAGGCAGGTACAGGGTACTGAGTTTGGATGATCAGCCATGATCTCATCGAATGGCAGAGCAGGCTCGAGGGGCCGAATGGCCTACTCCTGCTCCTATCTTCTATGTTTCTATGTTTCCTCCGACATATCTACATCTGCCAAAGGAACGACCAAAGGAAGTCGCATGCTGACCAATTTGTTTGCTGAAAGTTAAATAGCAACTGCCAGGAAAACTGTTAGGGGAAAAGGAATGGGAGAAACTGTTTCACAATGCAACAAAAAGTGCAACAGCAGGAAATAATGTAGCAAAAATAATGCAGAGAATAGATACCCAGAGAGCAAAACAAAACTTTAAGAACCAATATGGCAGAGTCAAACACACCTTTAAACGCAAACCCCAGCAGTTTGTTTTAAAAGTCGGAGCAGTGTTAAGGGAGTGAGCAGGTGAAAAACATCACTGACTTCAGTTTGGGACCAATTTGCATAAGATTGCTTTAAATTAGGAGCTAGAATGAGGCTTTCACACGTGCACTGGAAGGCCTCCAAAAACATTGAAAAGTGTTGTGTTTGCTGAATGACACTTCACAAGACAGGAACACTGATCAGCTCGCCCAATTTGGCAAAACATGTTCCTGGAATGCATGGATGTGCTCACTGAGGAACCCTATGATCTCGAGCCAAAGCTACAAGTTCGTCATACTGCATTAGAATAGACTCTGTGTCAGGAGTATTATGTCTTTGGAAACGTCTTCCTCCCACCTTGGCTAAATATAAACATCTTTTTGTTTCCTGCTCTACTGCCTAAATGTGCCCCTATCAAAGAATCTAATGTATTTACCCACACACAAGGGTTTCGTGAGAAAGCTGGAAAATGGGACTGTATAAAATCTGCCTCCAACAGTGGCCAAAATTCAACACAGGCAAGAAGGTTGAATGGCATTCTCCTACGCTAAAGTTCCTCTACTTCTATGTATTAACACGACAGGACATTACGTAATAGTGAACTATTTAACTCAAATATTAGAACAATTTAAAAATGAAAATATTTTGGCATATTAAAATACATCAGCCACTACAGCACTTTGTCTCATTTTGTCCCAGCACTCAAATGGATGCTGAATAACATGAGCAGTGATGTGTGCAGTAGTAGTTTCATGCTCTCAGAGGTCACTGTGTGAAGGAATATGCCATATTCAAAAAAATACACCATCCTATGAAAGAATTCTGATTAAAACATGACAAACTGGGCTTGGAAATCTGAAAGCCTCAACAAGGAAAAGCTGTAAACAGCATACAAGCTTTTGAGATAAGATAAGTTGTTGACACTGAAACAATAGCCCTATTGAAACAGAGGGTTAGAGGTTCCTGAAAATCTGCAGCTTGGGAAAAAGACAATACCATCCCCAGTTAAAGTGTTATAAACCAACACTTTGAAATGAATCACAGAACATTAAAGAAACATATGCCTTCGTAAATATGACATCAAATGAAAGACAGGAGACATAATTCTTAATACAACCAGTTGAGGTAGCTAAGAATACAATGATGCACCCGGTTGAAGTGTTTTTAATTTGCATGTTGTAAAAAGATACAAACAGAAGACTTTCATAAATATGACATTAATAGATTCAACAGCCATCACATTGTTTTTGTGTTGAACTTGGAACACCTAGGAGACACGAAGTCTGTAAAACAACCAGCTGAGGTGACTTAAGAATTGAATAGAAGACCTTGCTAAGAATGGCATCAAATAGATACATCTGTTACAACCGTTTATGATGAACTTGAAACACCTAAAGGTAGAGACACGTGTCTGAAAGCTACAAGCTGCACAAACTGTAAGAATAGCAGGGGTCAACAGAAAAATGACTAGAGATAATTAGCTTACATCAGCAGAAAATGAGGTCGACACAAGTCAGTCATCGGGGGCCAGACTGTAGGAAGAGGAGCCCACTCCCCCCCGGCACTATTGCCACCTTCCCCATAGCAACCCCAGGAAGCAGCAGGCGTGGAAGGAGCAGCCAATGGCAGGGGAAAGAAAATCCTGGTCGGGGCAGGCAAAAAAAAAGGCTTGCATTTATATAGCGCCTTTCACGACCACCGGACGTCTCAAAGCACTTTACAGCCAATGAAGTACTTTGAGTGTAGTCACTGTTGTATTGTAGGAAATGCAGCAGCCAATTTGCACACAGCAAGGTCCCACAAACAGCAATGTGACAATGACCAGATAATCTGATTTTGATATGTTGGTTGACGGATAAATATTGGCCAGGACACCGGGGATAACTCCTGCACTCTTCTTCGAAATAGTGCCATGGAATCTTTTACATGCACCTGAGAGAGCAGAGGGGTTTAACGTCTCATCCAAAAGACGGCACCTCCGACAGTGCAGCACTCCCTTAGCACTGTACTGGAGTATCAGTCTAGTTTTATGTGCTCAAAGTCCCTGGAATGGGACTTGAACCCACAACCTTCTGACTCAGAGGCGAGTGTGCTACCAACTGAGCCACAGCTGACAGGAAGGCCAAACCACCCAAATATTTCCTCATTCTTTGCCACAATCCCACCCAATTTCAGTTAAACATATAGATATTTCAGCATATTCTGTTATTGTGTTGAGATGTTGTTGTAGTTTTATTCACAACTTTAGTGTCAGGAACCAAACAATTTCACCCTGCCATCACTTACTTCTGAGCAGTCCAGGAACAAACACACCCAAATCCACAAGGGATTTCTTGAATTACTGATCTTCACAATGTCCACACTTCACACTTTTGCAATCGCTGATAGCTCAATGCAAATGTGTTAAATGTTAGCACTCAAAAGCAAATCACCAAGGGGTTGTTTGACACATATTGAGATTTTGATTCTTATACTGCGAAAGTGGTACACATTTCCTTGCCCTTCTACTCCCCTTCTTCACTCAGAACTCAGATCTTCCTATTTTTGGATTTGTGCCATTGCCTTGTGTAAAATTAGGTATCTGGGAGAGTTTTTCACTACAGTGATACTAATAGCATTTGGTTAGAGTGAATCACATTCATAAGAAAATGACAATAAAAATGACTTCAGCTTAGGTGCAAGGTGTTTTTATAATGTCCAAAGTAATTGCAAAGTTCAAAGTTCAAAGACTATTATTTTCATCTAAAACCATATTTTTATTTTCTCTGAGCTCAATAATTGTGTTGCATAGTGCACGAGCACTCACACATATTGCATTTACCCTTTCCCAAAAGTGATATTTCTTGCTGTAATGTCTAATCCAAGATCCTTGCTTATAGAAACATAGAAGATAGGAGCAGGAGTAGGCCATTCGGCCCCTCGAGCCTGCTCCGCCATTCGATGAGATCATGGCTGATCATCCAAACTCAGTACCCTGTCCCTCCCTTCTCTCCATATCCCTTGATACCTTTAGCTTTAAGTGATACCTTTAGCTTTATCCTACAATATTACAAAAGCAGAATACTGCGGATGCTGGAAATCTGAAATAAAAACAGAAAATGCTGAGAAATACTCAACAGGTCAGGCAGCCTCTGTGGAGAGAGAAACAGAGTTAACAGGCTCGATTTTAACAGCCCTGAGGAGGCAGGTCGGCTGCGAAAATCGGAAAAAACGGCTTCAGACACCCAACCTGCCTCCATCCCGCCCCCACGCGATTTTAGTGAGTGTCGGGTCAGCCGCTCCCAAACTGACCCAACTGGAACCGGTGGGACAGGTAGTTAAGGCAGTTAAGAGCCTGTTAACTGCCTTGCTAATCCTATTTTGATAGTGGTTTCCCATTTTTGCGCTTCTGGCTCCTGTTTCCCGTCTTGGCAGAAACAGGCCAGCTGCAAGGAGACGAGTTGCTGGAGGACATGATTTGTAGTCATTGGTGCAGCACTTTAAAAGTGCTCCTGTAACATGGCTGACATTCAAATGCAACAACTTTGTTGTTGGAGGTTTAGGATAAGATTTTGCAAATCTACTGACCTTGTGACTGTTCAAGCTGACACCCATCTGCAGTGTTACCTGATTGGAATAATTTCAGGCCACTTCGACTGTGCGCTTGCAAGCTTCTTGCCTCAACTGAAATCTATAGCAATGGGATGGGAACCATTTACATCCTCTCATCCTGGTCATCAGATTCGGAGGAAGAGCAGCCGCAGCAGCACCAGCACCACAACCAGCCACAACAGGAGCGCCAACCTCCTCCTCACCCACCTGATGCTGCACTGGACACAAGGCATCAGCCCCTGACAAAAATTTCTGTCCGAGAGGCATCACCATGGCCAGATTTTCTTCACTTGACGCTGTAAACCCTGGCTGCCACATGATGCGCCAGGTTGACACCATCCCACACCAGCACCGTGAAGCATCCCTTTAATGTCCAAGCCATTCCATGCACACACATCACTATAGAGGGGGGGGGGGGGGGGGGGGCGGTGGAGTTACAACTGAACAATCACTGGCACTCAGTAAGACACTTCTCAATGTGCGCTTAGATCTGTCCAATAAGGGGCACTTTTGGAAAAAGATATGTATGACAACACATTACCAGAAACTTCACATGGACATTGGCTAAACCTCTCAAGTGCCTACCCTTCTGTGTTGTTAGTTGGTATGCTTGCAGTAGGATGAGGGTGAGTGTGAGGGGTGGTTAGTGAGACGGGGAAGTGATAAAGTAGATAGAGAGGGTTGAGTGCAGGTGCAAGGTAAGTTGGTGTCCTGGGGAGTTCTCTTCCACCCTTGGAAGGGAAGAGAACTCCCTGCGTGCTGTGACTCCCTCCATAAGCATATGGAGGGAGTCATTGGAGAGCCTGGGTGCAAGCGTTCACCTTCGTGCAGTGATTATCAGCGTTTGCAGCACCTCAATGCTGTCAAACACTGACAGATCAATTGTCAAAATAAAATTGTGCATGGTCCCTTTAAGGAAATCGGCAGATGACGCATCATCAAATGACGTCATCAGACCCGCTTCCTGTTAATTGGCCGGTAAGCCCGCAGGGCAGGCTTAACAAGACCAATCAAGGGAAAATCTCGTCTGCAGAGCGGATACAGCTGGGGGCGGGACCGAAACCCAGGAACCAGCTGACCCGCCCCCATCCCGCCTCCAGAATTAAATTCGCGGCCAACGTTTCAGGTCGATGACCTATCATCAGTTCTGACAAAAGGTCACTGACCTGAAACGTAACTCTGTTTCTCTCTCCACAGATGCTGCCTGACCTGTTCAGTATTTCCAGCATTTCCATGTTTTTATCCTACAGTATTTTGGTTTCGGGCATTAGAACTACAGTTACTTGCATTTTGCTTCTGCTTAATTGAATATTTTTAACATCCTATGTTATAGTGACGTTTAGAAGTCAGTTTGCAACGTGAGACAGAGTTCCTTCAGTGCCTCCTTAATAAACTGTTACCTCCTTAATGTATCAGATCTCTTCTGATACATTCTCGATGCAGTGGCGTGGTCTGTACACGCTGGTGAAAGGGCAGCACCTAGATGGTCTTCTCCATTGGTGTAGTCTTATCCTGCATACCTCTCTCATTTCCTCTTCTACCTTCATCACAAGGTCATATATGGGAATGGCCATACTGTACCCCATGTAAGGGCTTCATGACCGAAGTGTGGAAAGAAAAAAAATTTCCCTGGCTGAAACTGCTGAAAGCCAATTTTCAGAATCCTTTCATAGTACCACAGGTGAGAAAAGATTTTTCGAATCACCCCAGTCAAAGCTGATGTTTCAAATAAAGTTCATGGACAATGAAAGCCTGAGAATACAAACACTTCCTCGTCTGACAACCATGCAGGTAATTTATCCCTTCTTATGTTAAGTCAGGTATAGTTCTGATGTAAATGGCAGAATTTCTGGAACAGCAGCTTTGGCCTCATTATCCTGTCACTCATGTTCCTGCACAACTTTGGGGCAGGCCCATCTTCTGCCAACAGACAATTCTACAGGGATCCGGCATGTTTTTCCAGAATGGCGTCATCCTGACGTATCTGACTTACACCCCAAATTCCAGCCACCTACACCAGAACGATATCACTTTTGCTCAGCCAAAAATTGTGGAATTTCTGGCCCCCTTTCTCTTTCAGTAGCTGCAGGAAGATGCTCATGAGCAGGCCGTGACCCTCATGATCAGATAATGTATGTCTTAGGCTGCATAGCCCGGAACTAAGCACTACCCAATTAGCAGTAATCCTGGAATTTTCTATATTATTCTCACTACATCTCCTCTTAACTCCATAGGTCTGAAATATCAAACACTAGATCCAATTAACACAGGCTCAAGTAACTAATCAAATTTATTTACACTTATCACAATTTATATATGAATAAAATTAGGCAAAAACTGTACAGTCCAATAACTATATCAAAAATCTGCAAACCGTCACAAGGGGTTAATTTACCCTTTTCAATCTTCCAACTTTCTCCAGGTAGAAATAAAAACTTCATCCAAGCTTTTCTTACAGTTTCTTAACATTATCCCTGAGTAAACAGAATGCACTCTCCAGGTAATGCCCATAGAGTTCTATGCAAACAGAAAGTGCTGGTTTCTGTGCCAGCATTGCTGAACACTGAAAATGTTTGTATTTTATACCTTCAGTTGAAACTCAGTTTCTTTGAAGAGAGTTGTCTATCAATCATGATCCAAGGAACAATAGCACACGTGTCCCTGGTAACGAGCATTGCTAAGGGTAGACCTGATGGAAATACATCATATGACGCCCACAAGCGGGAGGGTTCATTCTGAGCACACCCCCCAAAACTGCCAGGATATCAAATGGAGACAGAAAAAAGCACGGAATCTTGCCAGATCTGGGTTCCTTCCCAATTTTCAGTTCGCTGGCGGACATTATGCCGCAAGACCATTTTCGCTGGGGCCGTTACTTTTGCTTCACTCTGCAGTTACTCTCGAGACTATAATGTTAAAATGCTTTGTTTTCAATTTTTAACATAAGAAATCTTTAAAAATATAGTACAAGTTGCAAAATTTAAGACAGGCATCTCTGCTTCATTGAATCAGACAATACCCTGTCCTTTTTTTAAAGAAGAAATAGCGAACTTTTGGTTAATAATATATAAATGAAAATTCCTTTCTCACACCTGTTGTTAGGTAGGTGCTTCCTACCTGTACACAGAACATAACCTTATTCTGGACCCTCAAATTGGGGAAGAGTGCAAAATCAAAACAGAGGTACAAAATCTGAACATTGTTTCCTTCATTAACCTTAACTATCATGCTCATGTCTTTAACATAAATAAAGCAGTTGTGCAAGCCAGGTCTGTGATTACACTGGCCTCCATTAGTGTCTATGTATTACGAGAACATAAAAGGCCTTCGTCTTTGGAGATTTATGCAAGGTCCTATTAAAGTCAAACATTTTATAACAAAATCTCAGTCTTTCCCAACCCGCTCTGAAATGTCTTCCTGGCTCACGACTGCAGAGAGCACTGTCTGTAAGATATTAATAACAGCAATGAGTCTGAAAGCACCATTCAACAAATTAGATACTTCAGGAATCTGGATCAGATTTAAGGGCACAGTTTCCTTTCATGTGCAAACTAAACTCAATACTGCGCCATATACAAAAGCAAAATACTGCCGCTGCTGGAAATCTGCAGATGCTGCACTATACATTGTATCTGTACAGCACTGAACAACATTCTGTTACTAATTAATGAATTAATTCTTCATATTATTTGTCTGCTACATCCTATTATTCAACAAACAAATCATACAATTTAATGGGCACAATGCAACCAATATGTGGACAGCATAGCTTCTTCTGTCAAGGGCCTTTGTATCCATACCTGGTACTACTGGAATCCCTTCTGTTGTTGTGACTGCCAATGAAGAAATGTCCCACAAACAGCAATGAAATAAATGACCAGATCATCTGTTTTTTCAGGTGTTGGTTGAGAGATAAATTTTAGCCAGAAACTCTTCTTTGAATAGTGCCGTGGGATCTTTTACACCCACCTCAGAGGGCAGATGGGTCCTCAGTTTAACTTCTCATGCGAAAGATGGCACCTCCAGCAGTGCAGCACTCCCTAAGTACTGCATTGAAGTGTCAGCCCAGATTACGTGCTCAAGTCTCTGGAGTGAGGCCTGCACCCATGACCTTTTGACTCAGGTGAGAGTGCGATCACTAAGCCAACGCTGAAACCTACTTGTACATTTAGCAAAATAAACATGACGTAAGCTACGCCTCCAGTTTGTGCTTTATTGGACTGTTTACCTACGCATACTGTACACTATAAGTTAAGTGATATCACTAATGGAAAGAGCTCCAAGCGCAACTTCGCCACAGTGGTGACATGAGCTTTGCACAGAAAGGCAGAAACCTTCAGGGAGCAATAGTCTGAGGAAGGATGGCAACATTTCTATCAAGGGCAGTGGCTAACCACTTCAGTCACTACTGAAAGGAGGCTATTTTCCTCAAAATATTCAAATTCCATGACAGAACTCATCTCAATTCCAGGTGCATGCTGATTAGAGCAGAGTTCCCCCAGATTTAACTTAAAGAAACACAGAATACATACAGCACAGACATATATTTACACATTTATAATTGTTTACATAGAACCATAAAAGTTTACAGCTAAGAAGGGGACAATGCAGCCTATCAGGCCTGTTCCAGGCCTTTGCTAGAACAATCCAAAATTAAAGCCACTGCCCCACTCTTTCCCGTTTAGCCTGGGTTATCTTCTACTACAAATATTTATCCACTTTTCGCTTCAAAGTTAAAATGGTCTCCACCTCAACTATTCCGTGTGGCAAAGCATTCTATGCTCCAACAAACCTCTGTGTAAAGACATTTCTCTTAAACGCTCTCCTCACTCTTTTCGAAACAATTTTAAATTGACAACCTCTTGTCCCTGGCTCCCCAACCAGAAGAAAATAGTAATAAAAACAGAAAATGCTGGAAATACTCAGCAGATCAGGCAGCATCTGTGGACAGAGAAACAGAGTTAACGTTTCAGGTCGAGGACCTTTCGCCAGAACTGTTCTGAAGTGTCTCTCCGATCTCCCCTCATGCCCTCTCCGCGCTCATCTTGTCCATGAGACCCACTTCCTGCTCCCTCGACCCTATTCCCACCAAACTGCTGACCACACAACTTCCTGTTCTGGCTCCCATGTTAGTTGATATTAACGGTTCTCTCTCCTCAGGTACTGTCCCCCTCTCCTTCAAATCTGCCATCATCACCCTTCTCCTGTTTAAAAAAAAACAACCCTTGATCCCTCCGTCCTTGCGAACTACCACCCCATCTCCAACCTCCCTTTCCTCTCCAAAGTCCTTGAATGTGCTGTCGCCTCTCAAATCTGCGCCCATCTTTCCCAGAACTCCATGTTTGAATCCCTCCATTCAGGTTTCTGCCACGGCTCTTATCAAAGTCACAAATGACTGTGACAAAGGTAAGCCAGCCTTCTTCATCCTTCTCGACCTGTCTGCAGCCTTTAACACGGCTGACCAGGCCATCCTCCTCCAACGCCTCTCCACCGTCGTCCAGCTGGGTGGGACTACACTAACCTGGTTCCATTCTTATCTATCTAATCGTAGTCAGAGAATCACCTGCAATGACTTCTCTTCCCACTCCATTACCTCTGGTGTCGCCCAAGGATCTATCCTTGGCCCCCTCCTAGTTCTCATCTACATGCTGCCACTCGGCGACATCATCCATCAGTTTCCACACGTACGCTGATGACACCCAGCTCTACCTCACCACCACCTCTCTCGACGCCTCTACTGCCTCTAAATTGTCCGACTGCTTGTCCGAAATCCAGGACTGGATGAGCAGATATTTCCTCCAACTAAATGTTGGGAAACCCAAAGCCATTGTCTTCGCAACCCCCTGCCCCCCACAAACTCTGTTCCCTAGCCACTGACTCCATCCTTCTCCCTAGAATCGGTCTGAGGCTGAACCAGACTGTTCGCAACCTTGGTGTCATACTTGACCCTGAAATGAGCGACCGATCACATATCCGCGCCATAACCAAGACTCTCTATTTTAGCTCCGTAACATCACCCGACTCTGCCCCTGCCTCAGCTCATCTGCTGCTGAAACCCTCATCCATGCCTTTGTTACCTCTGGACTTGACCATTCCAAAGCAGTTCTGGCTGGCCTCCCAGGTTTTATCCGACATAAACTTGAGCTCATCTAAAACTCTGCTACCCGTGTCCTAACTCGCACCAAGTCCCGTTCACCCATCACCCATGATAGCTGACCTACATTGGCTCCCGGTTAAGCAACGCCTCAATTTTAAAATTCTCATCCTTGTTTTCAAATCCCTCCCTATCTCTGTAATTGCTTCCAGCCCCACAACCCTCAGAGATATCTGCGCTCCTCTAATTCTGCCCTCTTGACCAACCTTGATTTAATCGCTCAACCATTGGTGGCCGTGCCTTCTGTTGCCTCGGCTCTATGCTCTGGAATTCCTCCATAAACCTCTCGACCGCTCTTTCCCCCTTTAAGACGCTCTTAAAACCTACCTCTTTGACCAAGCTTTTGGTCATCTGCCCTAATTTCTCCTTATGCAGCTCGGTGTCGAATTTTGTCTTATAACGCTCCTGTGCAGCGCCTTGGGACGTTTTACTATGTTAAGGCGCTATATAAATACAAGTTGTTGTTGTTGTTGAAAATCAAAGGCCTAAAAATTCGGTTGCTCTGCACCTCCCTTTAGCGCCCTAAGAGGGCGCGAACGGGGCACAAAGCAACTAGCGCCTGGACATGGCGCCGCCAACGCCTCCCGTGAAATTCAGCGGGAGGTTAGCGGCAGCGGTAACTGTTAGGGCACCGCCGATGATGTCATCGCCGTGCGCAGCGCCCCGCTCACGCCCTGGCTGCGATCTTCAGTAGCGCCCCCTGACTTACCGCCGGACGCTATTTCTGACGGGGTCAGGGGGGCCTGCCTGCGGCCAGGGCGGCGTTAATTAAAGGGGAGGTGCCAGGGCGGCCATTTTTGCTGCTGGCCGACTGCCAGCATCTGCCCCCGTTGCCGTCCCCGGCCTCCTGGGCAGCACCCCCCACTGAGTGCCGGCTGCGCTCTGTGAACCCAGCACTTCTCGAGTGCTGGGCTCTTTTGCCGGCACTCTGATCCCTGGTGGACCAGCTGAGCCCCGGGTCGCGCTGCGGCATGGCCCCTCCCCTTTAGAAAGGGGAGGAAGGCCTGCAGTACCGCGGCGCGACGTGGCGCTGCAGCACATAGCACCGTGATATTCACTCGTAGCACCCCAAGAGGGAGGCGGGGCGCTTCCAGTAGCACCCCGCTTCCCTCTTGTGGCACTACCGGTGAATTTCGGCCGCGGGGGCACTAATTTTTTGGGGGCGCTAAAAGTTAGCGCGACTCAATTTTTCCCCCAAAGACTTTCACACCATGAAACCGGAAAGAACATTTTCACACGACTGATACACGATGCTAAAGTCACACCACCCAAAATTGAGGCAATTGCCTCAAAACAAATTACTGATTTATTTAAAGTAAAAGAAGCGGCGATTCTCCAAGTGGCATTTGATAGATCCTTGCCATTGCTCATTTGTCATTATTTCACCGGTGAAGCAGATCATAAAGTGCCGATTTCATTGGCTGACCATTCCTTACATATACAGGCATTTGATGGTACATATCCTTTCTCTGTTTATTTTCTCCTCCCTCCTCAGATTCTTGGTAAAACTGCCAGAAGCTGTGCTCCAATTGGATGTGTTAAGTTCCCATTCTTTAACTTGCAGACTGTTTATATTCCCTCCTCCCAAAAACTCCATTCAAAACTCAACTTTAGCAAAACATGAACACTGGTCTTGATGAAACTTAATGCTCAGATGTCCTCCTCTAGATCCCAACATAACACTATAGGTAATGGGATCATTTTCTTTTTAAAATCTTAATTATTTATATTCAATAAAATAATTTTTTTAAATATATAATGCAAGGCTACGATAACTTAGGTCTATAGAATACACAACATCGTCAAAGACAGTTCATTGCATGATATGCTACCACCCAAGGCGGCTGGGGCTACTGGTGTTCGCACACATTTCTTTCAGGTATTTCACATTTCGGTCCCAAGTCAGCCTTCCTCTCCCCAGGGAGCTGCTTAAATCCAATTCAACACAAGTCAATCACTGGGAAGCAATTTCAAAGATTTTGCTACAAATTCTGCTCCCATTACGATTGCTGTTTAATTAAAGAACCTTTTAACCAGCCACTCAATCACAGGATAGATGTGGGTGGAAAGCAAAAGCACAGACGATCTGTAGCATTTCTTTCTATAAACAAACTAGCAAAGCCACCAATCAGAAATTGTCAATGCTTCTGTGTAGTTGCAACGCGACAACTAGATGGTCACAGAACTTACAAAAAAAAAACACATTTTTGTAACAAGGATAATCCTAAATGATTGATAATCTATACTGATACAAGGATGACTCTATAAATCGCCTGCTTTATCCTTGTTTTCAAATCCCTCCATGGCCTCGCCCCTCCCTATCTCTGTAATCTCCTTCAGCCCGACAACCCCCCGCCAAGATATCTGCGCTCCTCAAATTCTGCCCTCTTGAACATCCCTGATTATAATCGCTCAACCATTGGTGGCCGTGCCTTAAGCTCTAGAATTCCCTGCCTAAACCTCTCCGCCTCACTACCTCTCTTTCCTCCTTTAAGACGCTTTTTAAAACCTACCTCTTTGACCAAGCTTCTGGTCACCTGCCCTAATTTTTCCTTATGTGGCTTGGTGTCAAATTTTTTGTCTTTTAATACTCCTGTGAAGCGCCTTGGGACGTTTCACTACGTTAAAGGCGCTATATAAATACAAGTTGTTGTTGAACAAAAACTATAGCCGATCTCAAATGTCTTGAATACGGTAATGGTTCTTCTCAATTACCATTGCAGCAGTCGAGACAGTGTGAACCATATTGGAGCCCCAGCAGCATGTTACCAGCATTATATCATTCTCTATTCGGTTATGATAATTACAATTTGCTCATTATATCATGGAAATGGTGGATCATGACACAAATGACAATAAGTTTTGTTTAATTTATTTATGTCCTTGGAGTTCTATCTTCCAAACAGCAAAGGTGAAAGTCAACATATATGCCGATGATTTCTTTTTAAATAACGCAATAATCAAATATATATAATTAATAATACTTTTAGCACATGCTTGGAAATGGTAATACATAGCAGACAAGTGTGTTACCGTATTCACAAATGAAGGAGTTGCGAATCTAACAAGCAAACTCCTGCTTGGGAGCCAGCAGCAGACTCCACTGCTGCCAAATAATCTTCACAGACAGCGACTGGAATGGATAAGCGCCTGAATGGGCAAGGCAACATTCAGGAAAAGCCGTAGGCCATTTTTTTTTTAAATTGTAATTTAAATAGAGGGGAAAACTTGCATAGTTGGGAAAGATAAAAGAGCAACTTTAACCTACTCAGGGATAAAACACAAGACTTGTAGAAGTTTCTATGCATTTTTTTGCAGAGAAGGTCCTTTTCATTTAGTGGTCAGCATTTTTTCAATATCTTTGTTTACCTGCAACAACTTGCATCTGTTTTTGTTTCACCGAAGGCCCTTTAATTAAAAAAAGGTAAAGTGCCAATTCTTTATACATGTGAGAGTCATATATGCAGTTATACCACCATTATTTTATTAAATATCAGTTGTCAAAAACATTGATGGCTATGATTTTACAATTGCAATTCAAGCATACACACAGCCTATTCAAAACAAAACTCACAGCAATTCCTGAAGATTTGAGAAAAGAATAGTACCACAAGCCAACAGACGGATACTGCACTTCTAAATAACATCTACTAGAATTCACAGAATGCTGCCCTCTTTTTAAAGGATAAGTGCTCCAGCTTGCTATTGCCAGTATTGCTATTCTGAACATGCGGGTGTGGTAGATTCATTGGGCTGCTGTATATTAAAACCACTTTATTATAAGAAAATATATAGAGTACCTGTCATAACTCCATCTGCTGTAGGACATGGTCCTGTTGCTGCTGACTCCGTCCATTCCCCTCAATTACAATGCAACCAAATCTTGCAGGAGGGGAGAAGTCGGATGGAGCCCAGGGATTCTTTCTGAGAGACACAGCCGACGGCTGAAATCTTCACGCTCCTTCTTTTCACTGCAATACCTGTCCGGAGACTGATGGAACGTGAAACATGTCCAGTCAGTGTTACACCTCTGCAGTGAGCAAGAGAGATCAGATGCACACAAACTGTTCCAGTTTGAGCTTACAAAATAAGGACTGCGCCAAATTTTTGAGAGGGGGATTACATGAGGCACAAAAGAATTATTTTGTGAAGCAATTGAATAATTTTACATTTAATCCTCTTCTACGAGCAAACTCCTTGTTCAATTAAACTACGAATGCAGCTGCTGGAAATTGCCTGCCCTGTGGAGCAGCCCATCAATCAGATGAAACTGGATCCAGCACCCTCTGCCAATTTACTGCTTGTCTTCCTTATTTATTCTTGTTTCCACAGATACAGCACTATTCTTTGACATCACTCCCCCTCCTGTCCAATCACACAGTCTACAGTTCTTTCAAACCTCATCCTTTCAGAGGCACTAATTAAATCCAGTGTGTATGGAAGAAAACTCATCAGAAAAAAGCTAGGCTACAACATAATGCCTCTTCAGGCATTGGGTAAAAACTCACATTAAGGCTGTACACCTGAAGCTACTGTTAAAATTCCAAAAAACATCAAACTACATGCAGGTGTGTTTTGTATTATCTTCTATTCATTTGGTAACAGTGATTTCAGCAGCCTCAATTCTAAGGGACACCAGAATATTTCCCCTTAATACCGCAAGAAATAGGGTCAGAGAGATTATATTGTTAATTGAAGCTGCATTAGCTTAATTGCACGACCAGCACTGCTGTGGATTAAATCCTGCGGTAGCATCTGGTCAATTAATTAACAGAAATTAAAAATCCAAAGAATATACAGAGGAAAAATTGTACTCCTGCAAAAACTCTGTGTTGATAATTGTAAACAATCAGATTTAGTTTTCTCCTGTCGTGCAAAAAAATGTTGCTGCTTTAAAGTGTTTTTCTCCACAGTGTTGGTATAAATAATTCTATTCTTTTTCTAGGTGTGTCCCAAATCCTGCGTGCACTGTTATCACACAATTACGGCTGCTGCAGTATGTTCTGGTCAAACTGACTCTGTGTCAAGCTCTTATGTAGGTACTGACTCAAATATTAAGCTGCAAAATTCAGAAGGTGTCATTGTCACCTATATTAAAAGCCAGAGTTGGTCATAAATTATATGAAGAATAATGGATATCCTGGAAGTAACTACACAGTAGTAATCTAATCAAAAGGTTTGGATTACTCCATAAACAATGTGGATCAAGCTTGAGCTGTTTCTAACCATTATCTCAACCACAAGATTACATTACAGTCTTGAATATACTCCAGGGTATATTTCTTATATTACAAAACCATTAACTTCATGGACTGTCTTTGTTTGCTTATGGGTCCAATTTTGTGCTTACAGTGGCTGTTGGATATTGACTAACATGTGCCTTTCACACCACTGATGGGATTAATTATGGTGTGATTATTGCATATCTATTACCAGAAAATACCATGACTGCTAAATATGAACAGCAGAGGGAACAGTGGGCTGTGAGAGGACCACTTAAACCATTCATTCATTGTGGATCCTACAGGTGACATTAAAAATAAAATAACTAAACCAGCACATTTAACTGAAAACAAAATCAGACCGACATCAGTAAAGTATGTGTTAAGAAAAAAATTTGAAGAATTAAGTGTCTATAAGGAACTTGGACAAGAAAGGATACAACATACACCGAAATGTTCAACGTCAACAGGGGTGTAAAAAGGGTGATAATGGAACGACTGCCCGTTATAAGCCCCGCCTAATTTTCCTTTCCATTGAAGTCAACAGAAAGGATAATCAGGCAGGGTTTATAATGGGTAGCCGATTTGATAGTGCCTGTTGTACACCCCCGAAGTTGAAAGTTCTGCCCATTGGATCATCAAAGCGCTGAAGGTAAAATGCAAGAGTCTGATTATGAAAGTATGCATGGAACTGCCACACAAGCCTTCTGTGGCCCTCAATTCTTTGCTTCACCCACCAACCCAATCAAATTAAACTATGTTAACGAGATAACATAAATTTTGCATGTACACCTACCAGAAGTTACAGGGAGGAAAGGATCTACTTATCCAATATGAACCTTCATACCAGACTTCATTATGCCAAAAAAATGTGGCTTTATCCAAGATCTTTTTAAAGGCTCGTTTATTTCATGGCATGTGCCAATACCACTCAGTCAAAAGTGTTCTTCTTGACCACTCCATCCTCCTTCACCATCTCTTCTCTAGAGAGCAGCAACCAGATCAAAGTTTAAAGATCTGCTATTTAGTGGAGAAAATTTTAAAAGCTCTCTTTGGCTTGCTGTTGGGCTTCCACCAACCCTACTATCCAAGGGCTCTCATCGGAGGGGAATTCCTGGCTCAAACCCAAGTCCAACATTTTGAAGCACCCCTGCATCTGGGTGCCCCACGGCCACATGCCCAGAAGAGGCAGGAGGCCGGGAATGCCCCCTCCTCATTAGTACATTATCAAGCTTGCACCTACTGCAGGCACAGGCCCAGGCCCAGACACATCCGCTCCCCTGGTGAAGCTGTGGAAATCCTGGGGCAATGTAATAGAGGCAGAGACTCAATATTGCAGGTCTCAGCCCCCTTTCTCCTGACATTTGCATCTGGGAAATGGGCATTCCCTGGGGGAAAGGTCAGGAAAATTGATCTGGTGTAAGTTTTCATGTGTGCTGACAACACCAGCTCTGCCATGCCACAACCATCCATGGCTCCATGGCCTTCTCTATGTTATCAGCCCATCTGATATCAAATCATGTATAGGCCAGAAACTTATTCACTTGAACATCAAGAAAACCAAGGCCATCTTATTTTGTTTCTACCAAACGCTCTGTAACACCTGCTTCCAACTCTATTCCCCACCCAGCTGATCACTCAGTTTGAACCACATGGTGTACAACCTAGAGTTGAACTTCAAAGCCCAGACCCTATCCATCACTAAGACTGCAGACTTTCACCTCTACAACATGGCTTGCCATCATTCCCTGCTGCAGCACCCCTCCCCCCGCCCCCACCACTGAAACCATTATTTACACTTTTGTTCCACCAAGACTCCATTTCCTGAGTATTCTCCTCTCCAGCACCTTCCTAAAAAGTCTGATTTGTCCAAAACACCCGCCCAAGCTTTGGCCTTCACTTTTGTGTAGGTGGGCTTTACACCAGTGCTATGATAATGGAACTGTGAGCGACTATTGCCTCGAGGTGGTCTCATGCTGCTTGCCAATCGATTAGTGATTTCACTCCCCAGTTACACTGCAGTCTTTTGCATCAACATAAAAGCAGCACTAGAACTGGGTCACTGGTATGTATGTCTTCTCTCCACTGATAATAGGGCAGCAGTTGTAGAGTTGTCAGTATCTTGGATTGTAACATCTTCATCTCTAAGGGAGGTTATACAGAAGCAAAGGGCCTGGGGGAGGAAAAATAACGAGGAGAATGTGTGAGGGAAGGAAAATGTAGAAAAACTAACGTGATTAACTCTGAAGTGAATGGCAAGTGAAGATTTAGAATTTTAGAAATTGCAGTTGTTTTTTTATTGAGCTAAACCCTGTTCTCTCCCTATTCAAATAGCTGGAAAATCTGTAGCTGGTTATTATAATGCCAAAGCTGCTATAACAGACTGGGTGCTGATCAATCAGTAGTCTGACTTTGTACACTATGTAGAAAGCAACATGTAGTGTATGTAATGACTTCTCTCTACAAATCCCTCCCCCTTTAAGATAAAGTGGCCGGTCATTGTGAGGCACTCTATCAAGTGACTCAGTCTATTGTAAGTCTATGAGCTCGATTTTACCAGCCCTGAGGAGGCGGGTTTGGAGGCGTGTCAGCTGGTTAAATCGGAAAAAAATGGCTTCAGACACTCAATCCACCTCCATCCCGACTCCACGCGATTTTCCTGAGTGTCTGTTCAGCTGCTCCCAAACTAACCCAACTCCAACTGGTGGGACAGGTAGTTAAGGCAGTTAAGAGCATGTTAACTGCCTTGATAATCCTATTTTGACAGAGGTTTCCCATTTTCCTGCCTCTGGCTCCTGTTTCCTGTTGTGTCAGAAACAGTCCTGCTGCAAGGGGACGAGTTGGAGGACGACATGATCTGTAGTCATTATTGGTGCAGAACTTTAAAAGCGCTCCTGTGACATAGCTGGCATTCAAATGCAACAACTTTGTTGTTGGAGGTTTGAGATAAGATTTTACAAATCTACTGACCTTGTGACTGGTCAAGCTGACACACATCTGCTGTTTGAACTGATTGGAATAATTTCAGGCCACTTTGTGTGTGCGCTTGCAAGCTTCTTGCCTCAGCTGAAATCTATAACAACGGGATGGGAACCATTTACATCCTCTCATCCTGGTCGTCAGATTCGGAGGAAGAGCAGCGCGGCTTAGTGCTGCCGGATGAACAAGTGGCTCAGCACACAGCCTCCTTGGAGGAAGATGAGGAGGAAGATGAAGAGGACGATGAAGAGGACGATGAAGAGGACGATGAAGAGGACGATGAAGAGGACGATGAAGAGGACGGGGAGTGACGCCTTGTGGGGTCGGATGTGGCCAATCCAGCAGCAGTCGACCACATTGCTGGCCATCAGGCAAGGGATGCACTCATCCATGCCAGATTTGCGTAATCTTATGCTTCAACCACAGGTGGCTGGCACATGGAGATGAATATAAGTCCGACATTCTCAAAACCCCAGGCATCATCAGTCCAATAAACGGTGGTTTGCGCTCAGTGTCACCACCAACATTCCACATGGAAATCACCCTGAGCCCTCACTCTTGAACTTCCATGTCCCAGAACAGAGGCCACACTTTAGGTGATCTCAGCAGATCATTAAACCTTTTTCCACACTGAACCCATGTGCGTCTGCACACAGACCTCGAACTCACCTCCTCAGCAATTTGCAGCCAAGCTGCCTTGGTTTGCTGAGGAGGCCTCCTCCTTCCGTTTCCAGGGAGGAGGAGCTCCTGACGTCCTCTAATTCCCTCAACAAGAGCATGGAGAGAGCCCTCATTGAACCTGGGTGCAGCCTTAGTTATTGGGGCTGCCGTTCCTGCAGCAGCCAGCACCTTTAAGAGAAAAAAGCATTAATATCACTAAGCCAATGACTGGGACAAATCTGGCATCTTTTTCATTCCATCGTCAGATTCAGATTATAAATTGATATATACAAAAAATCATAAAAATCTTTCTGAAAAAATATGACCAGCAATTTCATTAATTAAATTTTGTTCAGAACAGACGCTGTCAACTCCCCTTTCTATATATTACAGCACCAAACCGTCACATTGACATTTTTCCCAATGGGGACATGGCCCCTTTAAATTTTCTTTCAAATAACTTGTCATCAGATGCGAGAAACTGACAGCCTCCAAGCAACCGGAGGGACCCGCACGTCGGCCGTAACGAGGCCAATCAACGCAAATTCGTAAGTTCTGGGAGGCGGCTGCCGGGAGCGGGTCGGAAAGCCTCCGAGCAGCGGACCCGCACTCAAGCCGCCTCCATTAGTAAAATCGCAGCCTATATGTCATACAAAGCCTTGAATTCAAACCTAGACCATCGAATGCAAATCTGACACTACCTATTAGAACTACCAGTCCTGTGAATAGAAGTTCAACACTCAATCACTGGGGCAGCTAATCTATTGGAATGGAAGTTCAACACTATGGCTATCAATTGCTTTAAACAGGAGCCAACACAAGAACTGGTGATTCCTCTAAAGGGAAGTTCAATTCCAGTAGGGTGATGAATCCCAATGAAAGGGATGCAGTACTTTGCCACTGGAGTATAAATCTCTGTAAATGAGAGTTTAATACCCGACCACTAAAGCCTCTAGGTCTTTCTTGTATTAAACATCAGAAAACTATTTAACATGATTCCAACTGCATTTGTTTCTTTTTGTTTTCTTCTCTTTTCCACTTGAGTCCCAGTCTAGTTTTTCTCATCTACTGGGATGAGCTATGCATACTGACAGTTGTAACAAATTATAGATAATATTACTGCATTATTTTTTGTGGCGTTTGGAAATCTTTTTATAAATGCTCCTTGAATCAAGTTCTAAAAAAGACAACTTAATTTCACTTTCAAATGATATAACTTAGTTTGGAGCAAATTACATTAAATATAATTTGGATTTTCCCCCAAACATAGCAATTAGATTTTAATGAACATGTTAATGATGCTGCTGAATTTGCTTCAAAACTAAGTCTAATTTAAAAACTTCTGCTGTTGCATGTTTTTGTGGGTTTTGTGAACACTTTGATTACTTAGCCTAGTCAGCAATATTAATAAAGGTCAAGATATTAAGGGGAACTGATAGGGTAGATAGAGAGAAACTATTTCCGTTGGTTGGGGAGTCTAGGACAAGGGGGCATCGTCTAAAAATTAGAGCCAAACCTTTCAGGAGTGAAGTTAGGAAACACTTCTACACACAAAGGGTGGTAGAAGTTTGGAACTCTCTTCCGCAAACAGCAATTGATGCTAAGTCAATTTTTAATTTTAAAACTGAGATTGATAGCTTTTTGTTACCAAAAGTATTAAGGGATATGGGGCAAAGGTGGGTATGTGGAGTTGGGTCACAGATCAGCCATGATCTCATTGAATGGCAGAACAGGCTCCAGGGGCTAAATTACTTCAATATACTACTAATGTGAAGGGATTAATTATGCCTCTACATAAAATTTAAGAGAATACATAGGCAATCATGATGATACCCAAGGTGATTTAAATGCATTTATTTTGAATATTCTCCGTGCACAATACCAAAACAGGAGAGTTGTTATCTTGTTCTTTATGTCAATACAAATGACTATTCTAGATCAATATCAAGAATCAGAGACAGACTGTTACTCAGAGACTGAAAGGAAAAAGTGGCCAATAGGTAGTCGGTATCTCACCACTCCAAGCCTGATGGAAGGATGGAGCAAACTGATATCAGACAAAGATTGTAGCATAGTCCCAGATGTTGTAACTGATCGGTGATCCGAGAGAAGGTAGTCTCAAAACAAGAACCTTGTAAACATGAGAAGTTAAATTTAGTCAATACTGATCATAAATTAAAACACATTTTGATCGACGGCACATATTACCTAGTGCCACACTAATCCAATTCTGATTGCTAAGCACTTGCTCGCAGTATCGCCGCATGTGTGATTGATATGATCACAGATCACATAACAGTTTGAGTAGAATTAGTATGACTTAACACAGGTGCAACAGTCAGGAAAAATGAAGCAGAGGCCAGGAGCATTGAACCTGTGTCGCGTGTACATGACTCCAGGATTTATGGGGCTTCCTGCGGAAGGGGAGCTATGTTTATGCCTGTAGTAGGTGAAGGTGCAGTGTCAACATGCAAATGAGGTAGAAGGGGGCATCCCCAGGGTGCCACCTCTTGTCCTGCACTGGCAGCTATGTTGTGCCCAGACATAGAGGTGCCCCAAAATGCGACTGTTGGGCTTATGCCAGAAACCCCACTCAGAATGGCGGGTCTGAGGAGGTACATCAGGAGGCCCAAGAAGAAGTCCAAGTTGAGACCGCCAACTTGTGAAATTATCCAAGCAGATCTTTGGGCTCCGAGGTTGGTAGCCAGGAACTCAGCTGTAGGCCTGTCGGGCTTGCAACTGCGAAAGAACATTTTCCCCCTTTCATCAGTGCCAAGTCTGCCCAGGGGGACAGGACTGTGCTGTGGGTGCCCTAATGGCAGGAAATACCAACGCTCCTGAGCCTGGACCACTGCAGCGTACTTTTGACGCACTGATCCTGTCCAGCACCAGGGGACTGGGGGAACCAGGATAATCATCCCATTCCTGCCTATTGCCCTTCAGATATCACATTTGTATATATGCAAATTTCTGCCACACTTTCAATTGATTGGGTTATTTTTAAATTTGTCCCACCTCAATTCAAATTATTTTTATCTGATTGATATATAAATGTATTCATGTTGATCCACTCATATAAAAAAGGACTTACATTTATATAGCACCTTTCACGACCTCAGGATGTCCCAAAGCGCTTTATAGCCAATGAAGTACTTTTGAAGTGTAGCCACTGTTGTAATGTAGGAAACACGGCAACCAATTTGCGCACAGCAAGCTCCCACAAACAGCAATGTGATAATGACCAGAAAATCTGTTTTTGTGATGTTGATTGAGCGATAAATATTGGCTAAGACACCGGGATAACTCCCTTGCTCTTCTTCAAAATAGTGCCATGGGATCTTTTACGTCCACCTGAGGGAGCTTACGGGGCCCTCAGTTTAACGTCTCATCCAAAAGATGGCATCTCCGACAGTGCAGCACTCCCTCAGTACTGCCCTGGAGTGTCAACCTATATTTTTGTGCTCAAGTCCCTGGAGTGGGACTTGAACCCACAACCTTCTGACTCAGAGGCGAGAGCGCTACCAACTGAGCCACGGCTGACACTCTAAAAATGCAAATTCTTTAGCAAGGTGAGGGTTAACCAATCAAACTGCACAAAATATTTTATGAAAATCAATTTGGCTGCCATTTTTTCTATCAACCAGTTGACTATAAATTGGAAAACATTTACAATGTAATAACGATGTAAAGCTCTAAATAATTAGCAAAAATCTCTCAACTTAGTCATAAAATTCCCAAACTCCTACACAAATTTCCCCTTACCTCTGCCAGGGGCCCGTTCCAAGGCTATTATTAGTGTGCACACCAACCATGCATGTCGCAATTCAGTCCTGACCCATCCCAGCTCTTACTAAGTTAAGCATTTACTACTGGAAATAAGATCTGTAGCATAATAATATAAATAAAAAACATTCTATGTTGACAGGAAAATTATTAAACTTACTAATACAGTAGAATTTTCTGTGTAAGAAGTGCCTCGAACAATGTTTTCTATCGGAAGAAGAAACCTGAGCCTCGAGTTCAAGCAGATTCCCATACCCATCACTCTAAGCTGAAAAGCCCAAACAAGGTAATAGCCCAGAGCTCCCAAAATGCGACTCCTCTTAACTTGCCAGATTTGGTAAGGTCGTGAAACTTCTTGCAGCTTTGAGATGCCATGCGTGTCATGGTGGAGATGGCACTCCACGATCCCATGCAGCCGTGTGAGATGTCCCACCCTTAAAAAAAAGGCGAGCTTCCAATCAGAGGCACTCAGAAAGACAGGAGCGCACCCTGAATATTCAAATTGAGTTGACCCTAAAAACTTCAGCAGGATCAGTGCTGGGGCAGTCAGGTTGAAGTCCTGCTCTCCCACACTTCTGATGACTGTCATGCTGTAAAGGAAAATCCAGGGTAAAGGTGCACAATGTGCGGAAATCTGCTCTAGTTAATCTTTGGAAGTGAATGTGAATAATAATGAAGGACTGTGTAGACGTTTTAAGCTACATTAGGTATGTCGACATTGTACGAAAATCGATGGCAAACAACTCATCTGTGTTGAATCATAATTGTGAAACTTCACTGCCACTTCATCTTAGCGTAGCAAATTAAACTGATTAAAACATTTTTCATTTTTTTATTTTGTAAATATTGAGTGTTCTAAGCATATTTTATCACTTGCATTCTCCAGAGTATCATTATTCATCAATTTTGCGTCTGTTCCTTATATTATCAGCTCATTAAATTTACTTAATGATATCCTGAAGGAGGCATTTCATTCATTGTATAATTGCGATGCCGGTGAAAATCCCCTCATGCAGTTTTACATAACTGATTATTTTCAAGCAAGCAGTGAGATGTGAACTGGCCCATCAAAGCTGTCCTAAACTATCATGGTGGAACTTCTGTTCACCGTGATTCCCATCCACCCCCGCCCCACCAATCACACTATCTTCTGGGAGAGGCAAAAAAGAATAAAACTCCCTGAAATTCGTCTCTGACCACCAAAAGAAGTACCTCCTGACATCCAGTTCTATCCTTAGGTAACTAATACTCATGCCCCCCTAACCTATCTAGTTCAAAAAGCCTATCGAAATGGAGCAAATCTAATCCTTTAATAATAAAAGCTAATCCTTCCATTAATTTAAAAACCTCAATCTTGTTTATGCTTTTGTCGATTAAAAAGTCCGATCTCTCAGCCTTTCAAGGTAACTGAGGGCATTTAAACTAGGTATCAATATAATGGCTCTCTATTGAACCTCTCATCTACCATGTGAAGGGGCCAAAAGTGAACACGAGATGAAGCCTAATCAAGGTCTTGTATAGAGACAATATAATATTTCTTCTTTTCTATTTAATTGTCCTTGCAATATATCTTAACATTCTATTTGCTTTTGCAATAGTCTTGTGTCATTGATCATGGACCTTCAATGGCTGGAACACTAGAACACCCAGTTCCTTTTCCCGCTCAGCAGCCTTGAGCACACAACCCTGCAAGATATACGTGTGCTTGGCATTTACCCCAACCCACGTACAGAACATTACACTTATCCAATGCAGATTGGTTGATCGCTTTGCAGAACACCTCCATTCAGTCCGCAAGTGCGACCCTGAGCTTCCGGTCACTTGCCACTTTAATTCTTCATCCCACTCTTAGGAACATCGGAACAGGAGTAGGCCATTTAGCCCCTCGAACCTCTTCTGCCATTCAATGAGATCATGGCTGATCTGTGACTTAACTCCATACACCCGCCTTTGCCCCATATCCCTTAATACCTTTGGTTAACAGAAAGCTATCAATCTCAGATTTAAAATTAACAATTGAACTAGCCACAACTGCCTTTTGCGGAAGAGAGTTCCAAACTTCTATTACCCTTTGCATGTACAAGTGTTTCCCAACTTAATTCCTGAAAGGCCTGGCTCTAATTTTTAGACTATGCCCCCCAGTCCTAGAATCCCCAACCAGTGGAAATAGTTTCTCTCGATCTACCCTATTAGTTCCCCTTAATATCTTGAAAACTTTGATCAAATCACCCCTTAATCTTCTAAATTTCAGGGAATACAACCCTAGATTGTATAATCTCACCTCGTAATTTAAATCTTGGAGTCCAGGTATCATTCCAGTAAATCTACACTGCACTCCCTCCAAGGCCAATATACCCTTCCCAAGGTGTGGTGTCCAGAACTGCTCACAGTACTCCAGGTGTGGTCTAACCAGGACTTTGTATAGTTGTAGCATAACTTCATCCTCCTTATATTCTAGTCCTCTAGTTATAAAGGCTAGCATTCCATTAGGTTTTTTGATTCTTTTTTATACCTATCCATGACATTTTAATGATCTATGTACATGGACCCCGAAGTCTCTTTGGACCTCCACTGCTTCTAGCTTTTCACCATTTAGAAAGTACTCTAATCTATCCTTTTTGGTCCAAAGTGGATGACCTCACACTTACCTACAGTGAAATCCATTTGCCACAGTTTTGCTCCTTCACTTAATCTATTAATATATCTTTGTAATGTTGACCTCGGCCTCTACACTGTTTCAATAAAGCTCAACGCAAGCTCGATAAACAGCATCTCATCTTTCTATTAATCATCTTACAGCCTTAACTTTGAGTTTAACAACATTAGACCTTAACCAGCGCTCCCATTTTCTCAGGTGCTGGTAATGGAGGATGGCTGCACCAGAGCTACTGGGAGTGGAGGAGTGCGAGCTGATGTGTGGTGTGGTCCGCACCACTGTTGTCTATTTACCTTTCTCCGCCACATTCCCGGACCATGGGAGCCTTCTCTTCTTTGCCAGATTTCCCATGATTCCCTCCCCCTCTGATGTTGCTGTTGTCATTTACATCTCCTCTGGACCCATCTTTTGTTTCTTTCCTTGTCTCATTATCACTTTTGTCAATTAACCCTTCCTGCCCCCCACCCTGTCAGACCTTCCCCTTTGTTTTTTTCCTGTCTCCACCCCTCTTTTCCCTGGCTTGTTACTTGCTTAAAAACTGTTAATCTCTAATATCTTCCAGTTCTAATGAAAAGTCATTGAACTGAAAGGTTAACTGTTTCTCTCTCCATAGATGCTGCCCGACATGCTGAGTGTTTCCAGCATTTTCTGTTTTTATATCATATTCATCTATATTAAAAGACATCTGCCATATATGGGTATATTCCCACATCGCATCTAGACCTGCCTGTAATTTTTTTTTCCATTTAAGGACTTTAACACCCACACATATCTTTGTATCATCTACAAACTTGTGGACAGTTCCCCCAATGTCTTCACCCAGATCACTGATAAATGATGGCAAATAGCAACCGTCTGAACATCTTTCCCAGCCTAGGGACTAACTAGGGACCAATTCTCACACAGAGCTACTACCATGAACTTCTGTCTACAAGAATGTAATCCGTTCCTTATCCAACCCAAAATATGTCCCCTGATCACACAAGATTCAAACGTTTTAGTAGCCTTTTGTGTGGCACCTTGAAAGTATCCAGATCTGAAGGATAAAATGGAAAAATTGGGACTGGTGTTATTAGGTGATGTTGTCTGATTTGGGCTGTATGCTGTTTCTGGGCATTTCACTTAGACTTATTAAGCACACTGGTTACATGGCTACACAACAGAAAATAGTGACTAAAAAAGCAGGACATGCAACAGAAATGGGACCCACGTGGATTCACCATCAATCTAACACCTCTTGTGATGGGTAGCATCCAGATGATGATCCTGGAAAGCACTGTGAGCCACTGGAATCCTTAAAGGTGCACTGGCATGAGTGATGGAGAAAAGCACTGAGAGACACACTTTGTCGTTCTAAATAGGATTACATACATAGGATATGGGGCACAGAAACTGGCCATTCGGCCCAACCAGTCCATGCCGGCATTTATGCTCCACTCGAGCCTCCTCCCATCTTTCCTCATCTAACTATCAGCATATACCTATCTAGCCTCCTCTTAAATGCATCTATACTATTCATTTCAACCACTACCTGTGGTAGCGAGTTCCACATTCTCACCACTCTTAGGGTAAAGAAGTTTCTTCTGAATTCGCTATTTGATTTCTTGGTGACCATCTTATATTGATGGCCTCTAGTTTTGCTCTTCCCCACAAGTGGAAACAATCTCTCTGTGTCGACGCTATCAAAACCTTTCATAATTTTAAAGACCTCTATTAGGTCACCCTCAGCCTTCTCTTTTCAAGAGAAAAGAGATCCAGCCTGTTCATCCTTTCCTGATAGGTAGAATCAGAGAATCATAGAATGGTCACAGCACGGAAGAAGGTCATTTGGCCCGTCAAGCCCGTGCCGGTTCCTTGCAAGAGCACCTCAGCTAGTCCCACTCCCCCACCCTTTCCCCATAGTCGAGCAAATGTTTTATTTTCAGGTACTTACCGACTCCCTTTTGAAAGCCATGATTAAGTCTGCCTCCACCACCCTTTCAGGCATTGCATTCCAGATCCTAACCACTCGCTGCGTAAACACATTTTTTCTTACGTCGCCTTTGGTTCTTTTGCCAATCACCTTAAATCTGAGTCCTCTGGTTCTCGACCGTTCTGCTAATGGGAACAGTTTCTCTCTATCTACTCTGTCCAGACCCCTCATGATTTTGAGCACCTCTATCAAATCTCCTCTTAATCTTCACTGCTCTAAGGAGAAAAACCCAGCTTCTCCAATCTATCCACATAACTGAAGTCCCTCATCCCTGGAATCATTCTCGTAAAACTTTTCTGCACCTTCTCTAAGGCCTTCATATCCTTCCTAAAGTGCGGTGTCCAGAACTGGACATAATACTCCAATTGAGGCCGAACCAGTGTTTTATACAGGTTCATCATAATTTCCACGCTTTTGTACTCTGTACCTCTATTCATGAAGCCCAGGATCCCATAAGCTTTTTTAACTGCTTTCTCAACCTGCCCTGCCACCTTCAATGATTTGTGCACATATACCCCTAGGTCTCTCTGTTCATGCACCCCCTTTAAAATTGTACCATTTAGTTTATCTGTCCTCTCCTCATTCTTACTACCAAAATGTATCTCTTCGCACTTTTCTACGTTAAATTTCATCTGCCACGTCTCTGCCCATTCCACCAGCCTGTCTATGTCTTCTTGAAGTCGATCACTCTCCTCACTGTTCACTATACTTCAAAGTTTTGTGTCATCTGCAAATTTTGAAATTGTGCCCTGTACACCCACATCCAAATCATTAATATATATCAAGAAAAGCAGTGGTCCTAGAACCGACCCCTGGGGAACACCACTGTATACCTTCCTCCAGTCTGATAAACTACCGTTCACCACTACTCTCTGTTTCCTGTCACTTAGCCAATTTTGTAACCATGCTGCCACTGTCCCTTTTATTCCATGGGCTTCAACTTTGCTGGCAAGCCTATTACGTGGCACTTTGTCGAACGTCTTTTGGAAATCCATGTACACCACGTCAACCGCATTGCCCTCATCAACCTCATCAAAAACTCGATCAAGTTGGTTAAACAAAATTTGCCTTTAACAAATCTTTGCTGGCTTTCCTTACTTAATCCACACTTGTCCAAGTGACTGTTAATTTCGTCCCTGATTACTGTTTCTAAAAGCTTCCCCACTACCGAGGTTAAACTGACTGGCCTGTAGTTGCTGAGTTTATTTTACACCCCTTTTTGAACAAGGGTGTAACATTTGTAATTCTCCAGTCCTCTGGCACCAGCCCTGTATCCAAGGAGGATTGGAAGATTATGGCCAGTACCTCCGCGATTTCTTCCTTCACTTCCCTCAGCGTCCCAGGATGCATCCCATCCGGTCCTGGTGACTTATCTACTTTAAGTACAGCCAGCCTGTCTAGTACCTCGTTTTTATCAATTCTTATCCCATCCAGTATCTCTTCTACCTCCTCCCTCACTGTATCAATGGCAGCATCCCGTTCCTTGGTGAAGACAAATGCAAAGTATACATTTAGTACCTCAGCCATACCCTCTGCCTCCATGCGTAGGTCTCCTTTTTGGTCCCTAATCGGCCCCACCCCACCTCTTACGATCCATTTACTATTTATATGCCTATAGAAGACTTTTGGATGACCTATTATGTTTGCTGCCATTCTATTCTCATACCCTCTCTTTGTCCCTCTTATTTTCTTTTTCACTTCTCCTCTGAACTTTCTATATTTAACCTGATTCTCAGATGTATTCTCGACCTGACATCTGTCATACGCCCTCTTTTTCTGCTTCATCTTACTCTCTATCTCTTTCGTCATCCAGAGAGCCCTGACTTTAGTTGCCCTACCTTTCCCCTGAATGGGAATGTACCATGACTGTACCCGAACTATTTCTTCTTTAAAGGCAGCCCATTGTTCCACTACAGTTTTAGAACATAAGAACACAAGAAATAGGAGCAGGAGTAGGCCATTTGGCCCTTTGAGCCTGCTCCACCATTCAATAAGATCATGGCTGATCTTTTACCTCATCTCCACTTTCCTGCACTATCCCCATATCTTGTGATTCCCTTAATATTCAAAAATCTATCAATCTCTGTCTTGAATATAATCAATGACTGAG